>BOPP01000149.1:979063-996398 GCA_017312745.1 Gryllus bimaculatus | reverse complement strand
TTTTCCTTATCTTGGCGCCCTCGCGGGCGAGCAAGGTAAGACACTACGGAGCTGCGGGCGCGATCCGCACACCACAGCGGTCAGGCGAGTACTGTGTCATATGATATACTAAGCTTATTTTCGTGATATGCATGGAATATAAATTGTTTAAAAATATACTAGAAATGCGGTATTGAAGGAATATTTTTATTCCTTTTGAAATAGAAATACAAATTGTACGAACGAATTCGTGGTTACATTCATCAATCTTTAATAATTATTGTGTTATTTCAACTGTTGAAAAGAAATTGCGTACTTCGGAAACTTGTTGAAATAAATATATTATAATAAATTATTAAAATAATTCAAGTTTTTTTAAATTCTTTTTTCGAGTTCGGCTTAGAGGTTACAGTGTGATTGCCGCGAAAACATTTCTGGTTGCTTTTGTTTTTTTCTGAAACCACTGACTTTATCCATGAATTAACTTTTATATTCTCAAATAAGCATTAAAACTGACTTTCTTACTAATACGTGTACTGTTTTTGCATTGGAAAAAATACCTTTACCCTTAAAAGCATTACGAGTTGTTAACATCAAAGTCTAAAGTCTCTTTTGTGTTTCTTTTAAATTATGGGCGAGTATAGAAGTAGATAATAAAATGTTTTTAATGTAATATCAATATCAATGTAAGCACGATTTTGTCATAGAAAATACAGGGTGATTCAGTCCTGGTAATTCGCCGGGACCTTATCCCAAAAGTCATGTACACACTGAATTTTCCAAAATTTGATACTCTTCGTCGTTTAGTTTTGCTCGTGTAACACAGGCGCACTTACGCTCGTGTAACACAGGCTACGCCAATGAGCGAGCGGCCTCGTCAATTCTCTGGAAAACTCGATTGCTGATACTCGATTGCTGAAAAGCCTCGGAAGCGAGCACAAGGCAAATAGCGCGCGAGGTCAAGACAACACAGTCCCACATAGTGCGCAGAAGTCATGCGAGAGATTACGACTTTTCCATTTCTAGCGAGTGCAGCATTTTCGTAGTGCACATTTATAAAGTCGTTTTCAATTTTATAGGCAATTTCTGCGCAAATGCGATGAATACCAGGAATACTTTTCTTTGGTCAGGTGAAACCTGTTTTAGAAGAACAGAAACAAGTAATGTGCACAATTTGCATGCAAAGACCAAGGAAAATCCGAATGTTGCACGTAGTGTAGTTCATCAAGAGCGATCTTGTGTATAAATGTCGGTTGGCATTGAGGATGTATTTATCCTCGGTCCTCATTTCTTACCAGAACGATTAAGAGGCGTTCAGTATCAGAATTTTATAACTCAGGTATCCTCGCCGCTTTTGAAGCTGGGAGCTTTGGAGCGTGTTAATGTAAGTCCGCGTTTACGCTGAAGCCAATGATCGTGATGACCTTCTTCGGAGTATTGAAAATGTGGTGGCAGTAATAAAAGTTCAACCCAGCGAAGTTGTGCTCGTCACAGATGCAGTGCGGCGCAGATGCCTCTCTTGCGTTCACGGAACAGGAGGCCATTTTGAATACTTCTACCGCCCCCCAAATCAAATATGATAATCTATCCGATATTACTCTTAAATAATTATTTTTCTCTCTTCTTTCGCATTAGTTAGATAAGTAGGCAATAATAGCAACAGGGAAAAATAATTAAAGTAGTATGAGGGCTTCATTTTTCTGCACAATATGATCAATAACCAAACTTCTTTTCTTTCAAAATTTTGAATAGGGGTTACACTATTTCCTTTTGCAGTTGTGTCTAACTTAGTGTATCCTATCAGCGGGTCCTGAATGAGCAACGTGGACTCAATCATTGAAATTGAAATTACGTTTTTTTATAAATATATAATATTTAATCCTTCCTAATTTGTAGCACTTCCACAATAACAATTGTAACATTTACATTCTACACATGATACAGTATACAGTATTTCAAAGTGGTGAAGAGATAAATGACAATTTCCTTAATTATTATGCACACCACTCTAACTGAACTTGTCGTTTAACACCAAATTGATTATTCATAACTCCACCGCGTAAATGGAATAATGAACTACGTTTCGAATAGCGCATTGAAGTTTGGAAACAAGCATCGGCGCCACGTATTAGAAATAATCCACGCGCGTCGAGATCGAGAGCGTGAAAAGCCGATGCGAAAGCGTGAAAACGCGTGTTCCGGCTGCCCCTCAGGCAGCACACAATCATACGAGAGCGGCGCGTTTAACACCATAATCGGAGCGGAGCGGGGCGGAGCGGGGCGGAGCGGGGCGGAGCGGGGCGGAGCGGGGCGGAGCGGGGCGGAGCGGTGATTCAAAGATATGAGCGTGGACGGAGTAAGAAATGAAGGATAGTACAAGAGATACTGAATATCCGTGTGTAGGAGAGAAAAGAGGACTGGGGGGAAATATTGCCTTGTCGGGTAGTAATGCCAAAAAATCATTCCCGTTTAAATACGCAGAAAGGAGTGTATCTAAATCTGGATGAGAAGGGATGTAAATGCGATTTGGGAAGGATTGTGTGCGGGGAGGAACGGTAGATGATTAGGTAGATTTGTGTGGGGGGAGGAGGATGTGAGTTTGTGGTGGGTTGAGTGTCGACGTGCAGGGCAGTGAAAAGGCGTACGTAACGGAGAGAATTAAGGAGACAGTAAAAAGATGGGAAGGAAATGTCTGCGAGTAGGGAGTTGTAAATAGGCTTGAAGGAAAGGAGACAAAAAGATGAGTTGGGAAGGATCGGGTGTGGCTAAGGAGAGAAGAGGTACGATGGGAGGTCGGGTGATGATGGTGTGCGGAGGGCTACGGGTGAGCGAGGAGGGGTGGGTGGGGTGTGAGGAGGGGAGGATGGGGTGGGGTTGCGTGTTCATCGCTTTTCCCCAATCAACAGAGCGGTCGTGTCGAGCAGGCGGTAAACACTGGAGAACCGCAGACAACGGCCGCGCGGCCACTGAACGCCCAGTGCACCGCAGCGACATTCGAAACCGCGGGACATAACTTTCCGGCCCAATGCCTCCGTGAAAATGACTAATTATGAAGCTGGTGTGGAAAAATGCATGTGCCGTATGCACACGAGGGCGTCAACGGCCGACCACGGATCCATACAGTCCGGAGATCAGAGTTTCAGAGTTAAGAGTCCAGTGTTCTGAAAGTTGGCTACAGTAGAATCGTTGAATGCATAGCAAGCAATGCCTTCCAATCAGGGATAACGGATTGAATTATTAAGACGTAATTTAATACAGAAAATACTACATAAGGCAAAAAATGTATTGTCAATATTCATTATTTTTAGAAGTCATCAAAGAAATGTTGAATTGAAAAATCCTCAGAATTATGAGGATTATTTAAGCTATTAGTAGCAGTACAATAAATGTTTACATGACCTTCGAGCGTGAATATTCTTCGAGTATGGGGCAAAAAATTGAAATATTTTTAAAATATGTATATAGTATGTATACTTGTTAATATATCAAAATTTCTAGAACTAATAACCACCCTAACAATCATCCGTACAATTCAATTCTAATTCCATATTTTTTTCCGCATTTGAGTCCAAATTTATTCCATTTTACATACTGTAATAATGAGAAATGTTACTTTCCGGTAATATTTTATATGACTAACGTTTCTCCTACGTACGTCAGTTATTTTGCATCATAAAACTTGGCTTTATTATTACAGTTTATTAAGCAAAAATAACTTAGGTATAATACAAAAACGTCAAACAAATAATGTTTCTCAGTAAGATTAGACTTATTACTCACACAATGCCGACCTGGCTAGCCGTGGTGGCTATAAGCGTGAACCGACTTAGCGTTGCGGTCCGAAGAATCGCGGATTCCAGTCCCGCCTTGGGCATGGTTGTTTTTCCCTTTTCCCTCACGTATGCGTTGTCGGGAAGGACCTCCCGTTCTGCTCACCCCAGATCAGAGGAGCTCGCAAGTGTGTGCGTGTCTAGTGAATGGTCGAACATACGCTCCATCGGGACGTAACGGGCAACCATAATGGGCTGGATAAATGTCCTAGAAAAAAAACTCCCACAATCAATAAAGTGCTCTGCCCTTAGGAAGAAACCCTTTCCAAAGCGTAGGCGCGCCCACGTCGCTCGTCCATGTGCCCCGCCCTGGCCTTCGCGCGGCGCGGAGTGGAATAAAAGGGCCCTACGCCGAAGGCGACGCTCGCGCGCTATGCGCCCTCTGTTGAATTCTGGGTTTGTTCTTTAAGGTAGGGAAAAGACACGCCAGCGTTCAGAAATAAATTATTTATTTGCGGTTTTGGCCTCAGAAGCTTTGATTTCCGTGTTTTTGTTGTTCTTGTAATATTATGTTGCCATTTAGTTACAGCATGTGACAGGAACCGTGTGCGCACTTTAAACTTAATTTTCGTCATTTGTCAACAGCGAGTGCACCTGCAGTTTTGACGGCCGGCTGGCGATTGCAGGGTCGTGCTGACGGGAGAACGCGCTAACGGGACTTGTTAATCGGAGGGCTGTCATTGACTGACAGTTTTCGAGCACAACTGCTGGGGTTATTTTCCCGTTTGGGTACTGAATGTTTATTTCGGAAGGTGGTGATCCTCCCTGTTGGATGGTGAGATCCGGTAACGAACAACACGTCCGCTTCCCTCTCCAGGAATATCCACGAGCCCCTACCCCAGCTAGCACAAGCTCTAAACTCTGGATTAGCCTCCCGCCAGGTGCGGTAGTGTACTGCAGGTAAGTGTGTGTATGTGTGTTCACATGTGTGTGTGTGTGTGTGTAAGTGGAGAGGGTAAGACAAGGAATAGGAAGGAATGATTGCATGGCACGTTTGTTACGGTACTTCTCCAGTATTCACCTGGTATTGATTGGAAAAATAACAGAAAACTACCGACCAGAATAGCCGCTGCTACAATTCTCCTGCAAACAGCGGCTGAATTCGATCTAGCATTATAGCTAGTGACGAAAATCCGTCTCCGTCGGGACTCGAACCTTCCGACCTTCCGATTATAATCTCTAAAATAATCATCCGTCGATTTCCAGATGCATTTTTGTCGTTTGCATCCGAAAACATTAATTTTTCATTTAGCAATATTTGCAGATATTTTCAACGCTTCGCCCTACATTTTATCACGGACGTCATACAGTGGAAATTTTCCAGAAAACTCAGCGCAATATCGGGGTGTTTTTCAGATATATGAAAAGTATTTGATCATTTAGTTTATGTGAGAAGAGGGTGGTACGCTTTCCCCCCTCTGAAACGACTTACCTGTACATTTTGTTTACCCAACCAATCTTAACAAATGAGGTCTAAGAAGAAAGATGATTTCACAGAGAGGCGATGAATTATATTTTCACTTTTCAATACAAGAATTTGTTTTAGAGAAGCGTCTCAATCAGGCAAGTACAATAGCAACCCACAACACAGTCTGTTGAACTATGTGCCCTGAGATTGGAACGTCAGGATTGGTTGTAGAGGTTAAGCTCAGTTTCTCACTACGTTAAGTAAAAATTAGACGTTTTAAGTTCTATTACGTCTTGGGGGTTCTAAATACGTACAAACCCGCCCATCCAAGTAATGAAGGTCAAAGATAGGTTTGCAAACTTTTTACTCAATTACAAACTTTACATTCAAATAAACCTGTCTCTCTAAGAAAAATAGTAATCATCATTCGGATGTAGGAGGATTACATAATTTGTAGGGGTTTCGGGCTTGCCATATATGTTCACGCACGGATACGCTAATATTAAAATGATTCCGATGTAATGGGAGTAGCGGAATAAAATATGCAAAAATGTCCCGGAAATAAAAATATTTTTTATATTGAAAATCATATATGTGAAAAAGTTTTTCGCCTGATTTAAATCCATTTTCTCGGAGTACGATCAATTTTCTAATTACAAAAGGCTAAAATATTTTTCTCGCAATTTTCTTTTCATTGTTCATCTTTTCTAATTAACCTAACATAAAACAAAATAGAAAACATACGAAAACTAGTTAAACATGGCCCAATTTAAAAGAAAGAAATAAGGAACTGATAAATTACTGTTTTGCTTATATTGAAGTGATGGGAACGAGTTATAAGACAAAAGGTTGAAATTTTGTAAAGCTGTAGAAACTTTACAAGGCTACAATTTTTATTTAACCCTTTTTATGATGTGTAAGAACTCGAAATATTCTTCAAAAACGAAGTGATTTTTTTCTTTTTTCCTTTTTTTGTTGATTGGGAGGGTCAAAATCGTGATATAAACGAAAAAATTCTCGAAATGTTTTTACAGTCTACAAAAAATCGAACGAACAATTGAAGTCAATATGAAATAGGCGCAATGTGGTTGAATATATTAAACTGATATAAGAAGCTAAAAAATACATTTGTTTCGTTTGTGAAAAATATTCGCGCAAATTTATTTAAATCTGCCGAAAACCTGGTAGTTGTTTTTTACACTCCAAATATGATTTTCAATATTAAAAAAATGATATCTGGAGGCACATTTGTCTATCATATTTCGCTACCTCCTTTAGTACAAAATATTTTTACTATACTTTTGCAATACTAATGAAAAAACCAATGAACTAACTCTAATGAAATAATTGTAACACATTTTAAATTTAAAATAGTGTGAAAATCATATTAGTGAAACACACTCTTTTTTCATTGCTTACACGAACAAGCAGGCTAGGACATCTGATTTAAATCGTTGTATATTAGGGAAGCCATAGATCAAAGTGTATTAACTCCAAAAAAAATTTATTTAAAAAAAATAATTGTAATCATTTTGATTTTTTGAATTTTCAATTCATTTGAAACTTTATTAACATACGTCAAAGATGTATCGAAACCAATAATACTAAGTGAATGTAGTACCTAATAAAGCAAATACATTTATCGCTTCGTACAATGTAAAATCGTATGCCATGACCACTTAAAAACAAAATAATATATTTTCTCGAAGTTTATAAGTTTTATATGTTGTTCCTTTCGTATCACATTTTAGCATCCAGACTTTCCTTTTACATGAGCAGAGAAAGTTTATTTAGTACGAGCAAGTTATAGTTTATGTAAGGGTTTAGTTGCAAATCGTAGTTAATTCAGGAGAAATATGGAATATAATTACAAAAGATGAAATAAATATTTGAAGCACAAATTAAAAATTACAAATAAATAACGAAGAAAGAAAATGTGATTAGAACAAAAAGCTATAGCAAATCAAATAGTTGATCATTTTCACTTCTAGTATGCAAGAATTTTTCATCTCTTCAAAGAAAACATTTTAAAGAATTCCCTAGCTACTTTAAATTTTTAAAATAATTTTGTATTTCAAAAAATGATAATTTTGTATAAATAACTGCTGAGTACTAAGCAGTGAGCGAATGTAAACAATTTGCAAGATAGAAGAAATAAAGTAGAATAAGCTGTAATGTAGTAATTATACTTCTTATGTATTATATTTAATTATCATAAGTGTATTTAATTATAATTATAGTTGATTGTAACATTAATATTTAATTATTATAATTACGTTCAATTATTACAAATGTATTTGCCAACTTGGATGACCGAGGTGGCTAAGAGTGTACGTATACGGATTCAGGGCTTTGATACGAAGAGTCGCGTGTTCGAGTCCCGACTTGGGCATAGTGGTTTGCTCCTTGTCTCTCGGGTATGTGTTGTAGAGGTCTTTGCTTTCTACTAACCCCAGATGAGAGGAGCCCGCTCATGTGCTGGTGTCTACTGTATGGCTACTATATACTTGTCATATATGCGTCCCATCGGGACGTAAAGGATAACCGAAAGTCAATTTGATAAAAGCCCTAGGGGAAAAAATAATTGTATTTATTTTTATTATAATTATTTTAAGAACTTTACGTAACCGTCGAAAATGCGAGAAAATCTGTGCCGTATTAAAGCTTCACTAGCTTAAACGTTTCAGGCCATAGTGCGAGGCGGCGCGGCGGCGGCTGAGCAAGTGTCGCGAGAATGGCAAGGCCTGCGGGAACGGCAAGGCCCTGGCGGCGAGAGGGGCCGTGGAATCGCGCGCCTTGGAGGAGGAGGGGGCGGGAGCAGCTCAATATACGCGCAAGATATCGACCCGCCCTCCCCGTGCAATGCACGTGCGACTGCCTCCGCTGTTGCACCGCAAGAAATATTTGGAAGGAAGATGCGTAGAAACTAGGGGAATTACAACATATACTTTCTCGCAGTATGTCCAACGTTTGTAAGTTTAGACAATTCAGAAAGTTCAGCGTAAAAAAGACGTGCGCCATAATTTAAGCGTCCATTGCTTAATTTATAGAAGAAATGTAAAGAAAAAAATTGGAGCAGTTTTTGAGATGTCTTCATAATATTTTGAATTAACTTCAAGCAGAAATGGCGAGAAACTGCTAGTTTAAAAAAAAACGATTGTATATAACATTAAATATTTTTGAACAGATAATTTTTTTTTAATTCTCTATCATTATTCTTGTACTTTACAGCGGTTTTTTGCTATATGTAGACTTTTCCGAAAATTGAACCAGCACCAGTTTTTACCGTTTTTTCTACTTGCGAGGATTTTTTAAATTTTGTAGTAAGTTTTAGAAAACAATAGGGTTGAATTTGCTTGTATTTCATTAAAATTATGCAAAACCTACTCACATTTTCCAAAAACTGTACATGATTATTTCCTTCTTTCAAGATCTCTTACGAGAACACATTTCATTAACAAAAAAATGATCTCCAATGTTGTAGTAGTTGTAGGTCGCCGAAAACGTGTGAAATTTTGCATTTTTAAAAATCCAGAAATTTTAATGAAAATCTTATTTGTGCCATATTAATCGTTCTTTGCGCTATCCTATGTCAAAGTCTTAGCAAAACATTTTCAGTACCATCCAAAACCAAAATAAGTTACAAACTCGCAGAACCTTGAGTTCGTTTAGATCAATAGAAAAATTTCAATATTTAAGAAATGTTTAACGTTTAGGTCAGAGAGACGAATAGACAGATGGGCGGACGAACAATCATACTGACATTCAGATATCATCATTCGATTTATTCGATATCAGCGAACCACAAATTTTGGTTTCTAACTATACAACATGTTATAGGAAGTAATTTATTGCCTATAGGAACAAGACCTTCAAATAATACTTTGCCTTCTTTCTCTTTAAATAAACATGCAAATTTTGTTGTGAAATTAGAATTTTGATGATCCTTTTGAAGTACGGCAAATTGCCTAGCATGCAGGTTTCAATCAACCTCTACGCAGCTTCACTCCCAAACACAATTCCAACATTTACCTTCATGCACATATTTCAAAGTTTTTATCACCTCCGTCAGATGGTACTACCTTGAAGTACTGTAATTAAAAATATCAGTGAGGTAAGCGCCGCTATCCATTTTGCTTTTGCATTTTAACACATTTTAAAATGCCAACAAAACAGTTACCACGTTAAGAAAGCAAACAAAAGAAAGTCACGCATAAGCCACAATAATACAAACCTTCATCCTTATTTTGAGCTGTAATTCGGTAGAAAATAACCACGACTGATAAACATGTGCGGAAAGAGTGGTCGGCGCGGTCCAAGGCCGTGGATCGCTCTGAAGCTGCGAACGAGGGGTGCAGTGTGTGGCCACGGGCGGCGGGCGTTGTGGCATTCGAACCGTCGCCATTGGAATGCAGCGGTGGCTCGAAACCGTGACCTGATTTCCATCGCGCTTGGAACAGCATTTTCGAATAAAATGACGCGCAGAAGAGAAGAGTTGCCGTGTATCGGGAAGTAGCCAGTTCATTTTTTTCTTTTAGTTTAACTGAATTAGGGTTCGAGACGTGAACTGAGTGGAAGCATTTTTCATAATGTGTGGGGGGAAAAACTAAAAACATTTTGGAGTTCGGATATTTTGCTGGAAAGTACATTCTCATATTATATTTGTATCTATAATCATAATCAATTTTAAAAATTAATTGGCTGCTTTTGGAAAAGAGTTTTGAAAAAATGTTTCTTCAGATCAAGTTAGTCATTTCTTAACGCTTAGAAATGCATAATGATATTGAGATTCTTTTTTAAGAAAAAGTTTTTTCATAAACCTCAAAAATCTTTCTTAGCACAATTTGAAACGAAACCTTCAAAAAGATATGAGTACATTGATATACTTGAAGGAAATAAATTCATTATGACTTCGAAATACGTAGTATGGCTTCTAAAATGATATAAAAACGAAATAACTTCACAGTTTTCTTCTCTTCCGTCATTGACTTGTACCCTATCTTTAATTTAGAAGGAATCCTTGAAATTTTCATATCCTATCGAGTGATATGAAATAAATTAAATGTTTTAATTCCCACTCTATTACGATTAACCACTGCAGTTCTAATATTTTACTTTATTCAATATCATAAAAATTTACAGGAGAACAGGAATTCCTCTAGGGGATGAGAAGCTTACTAAAATTGTCAAAGGGTTATATACTGAGTATGAAGTTGCCTCACTATTCAAAAGCTAGAAACGGTACAGATACGAATATATCGTTTGTGTCGAATGTATGAATTGAGACCACTGGAGTGGAGAAAGCTTCCCCCTTTGGCTGCCAAAAATTCCGAGAAAAAAAACACACACCGCTTGCAAATATGGCTCAGAAGACCGTGGTGACCCAGAAAGTCAAGAGGTAGCGAGCGGTACGTGCAATATGCTGTTACTGCGCCTGCCGCCATCCTAGTTTGCTCTCTATTGAAATTCAGGGACAGGGGCGGCTTTTGCACCGCCAAACTCGTGACCTGCTTTCCTGTGCTTTCGTCGTTTCACTTGGAATAAAATTTACTAGGGGAAAAAACGACTCTTCGAAGTGTACTTACTTTGAGACACTGGTTCATGATCATCAGCTTAATACACATTCATTTCTTCGAGTTCACATTCTACTAGATGAGAGAAGAGTGATGCTTGTTTTTATTCGTCGGAAGTACCATCAAATGTAATATGCAATTTGTTTGTCGATGCAAAGAGTTGATATTATTCGTGATTCAACAATGCATGGTAAAAGAAAAGAGGTACAGTATTTGGCACTCAATGCAACGTGCAAGGAATTTCAATCTGCCTAGGAATGAGTTTGTTCTGACGAGAAACGATATGGTAGATTCAATAAACACATTCGTTACATTTCAAGAACGAGTTCATGAAAGTAATGAAATCTAACGATTCGTTTCGGGATGATAAATTCTCAAGTAAGTAAATTATAAAAAATGAGAACACTATCTTTTGTTTAAACTAATAGTGCTTCAACAGCATAAACTTTCTCGTATTATTGAACCTTTTGCAATTTTCGTATATTAATAGAATTCAATGAAAATTTAATTTGCTTCATTTATAAGCGTAATTTACTACAGTCCAAAAAATGTTAAGAAAAATGTTGTGCCGTTTTTTATTAAAAAACTTAATTTTCTTTAACTTGAGCAAAAATTACTTTTTTAACCAATTGTACATGTTATTTTTAAAGACCTAAATTTTTAGAAGAGATTTGGTTAAGAACAAAATTTCAATCATGATTTTGTAGATTTATTATGTTTTTTTTATTTTTTGGCAATTATTGAACATATTCACAGAACATGGGATCGGCGCCAAATATTTAGAATCACTGTACTTTTTTATTCAAGAACAAATTTGGAGTCGTCTTCGAGAAAATACTTTAAGATTTTCTGAAAAGAATGAAACAAGTCCAAATTCGAGATTTTTCAAAAGGCGATCAAAACGTACGTACACATATGTAGTAATGAATTCATGATTTTCCCTGC
This sequence comes from Gryllus bimaculatus, assembly GCA_017312745.1. Taxonomy (NCBI): domain Eukaryota; kingdom Metazoa; phylum Arthropoda; class Insecta; order Orthoptera; family Gryllidae; genus Gryllus; species Gryllus bimaculatus. The sequence continues at coordinate 984,663 of BOPP01000149.1, read as the reverse complement.
CTTGTATCTTTTGGTGTGTTTGGCACGTGCCAAAAGGAAATGTCACAGGCGATAGCGTTATTTGTAAGAAAAAACGTGGTAAAATATCCCAAAATTTAAAATTTTGAACTTGTTTGGTGCTTGTAAAAAATCCTTAATGTAAGAAAATGTGCGGTAGACCACTGTCCAGGCCATCCAGCTCGGAAGATATTTTTAATAATCCTTAATTTATTTGCAATTGCCTATTTTTACGCAAAATTGCGAAAAACTGCTCATATTTTCGAAAAATTGTACGTCACATAATTTAAAGCCTGTATTTGAAAAAAAGACTTCACTTAGAAAAAATCTCTACCATCAATATTGTAGCTGTAGGAATATGCCGAAACGATTTTCAACTTTTGCAATTTTCGAAAATTCAAGGAGTACAAATACAATGAGTCATAAGTAATGTTTTAAGCACCCTTTTGTCGTTGTGAATCCGGGTCTGACAACAACTCCCGAAAACAAAACATACAACATGACTACTTAGTAGCACAAGTACCAAACTCGTTATTACTTGCTCGTCCAAATTAAAATTCTCGGCTCCGCGCTCTATTTTTAACGTTTGGCATCGGCAGTAATAACACTCATAACATTTCTAGGTATGTTAATAGCTATATTTGCGTCAGGGTATTTTGTTTTCCCCTTTCTCCCCTATTATCATCTTATCCCTGAGACTATTCTTTTTAAGATATTTTTCCTTTTCGTGATCGAGTTAAAGTCCTGTTGTAAGCCTTTGTGCAGACGATACACCCTTTTTAGTAAACAACTGTGCGTTGTGAGAAGCCCCAACAGAACCCAGTGAATGTGCATCGCGCAGAAGTCGGGTCGCTGCAAAAGTTGCGCTGAAAGAGTGTGCGTCTATAATGTATTGCACATTCTGCATTCGTCTCCTTGGATATTTCAATTTAAAAGGAAGACATTAATCTTACGTAAAAACCGTGCTGCGTGCTGGGATAACGTATTGGGTCAGAAATGTGACTCCTAATATGCCGTCATGAGGGTAGCCCAGAGTTCTGTGTATCGGTATTCGATGCCGAGCGCTCTGTCGCTTCCTCCTGCGATGTGCTGGTGACCTGCTTTTTATTGTGTCGTTCGTATCACTGTGAAGTAGAATAGAGGCAAATACGGAGAGGAAAGACAAGTTATTGAAATATTGCATATTAATTCAAGCGAATCACAAAAGATCGTCAAAACAAAAGACGAACGCCCTTTTTCAAATAATTCACTTTTCAAAGAAAATCCTGCAGTTCATTTTTTTTCGTATTTGTACTGTGATGGCTCATTACTTAAGAGGAATATAATTAATAATATTATTGATTTGTTGGTTAATGAAAGCCCTCACGATAGCAAGAATGGTGAAGGAAAGCGATGCGAAAATAATATAGACATTGTAAATAAAATGTGAGTGAACGTGCGTCTAAACAGTATTGCGAATGTAAAGGATATTGTGAGAGAATTAGTTAAATATGATGGACACGTGAGCAATTTCCGTGAGTGTAAGATAGAATAAATAAAAAAAATTACGACAGAAGCAAGGAATAAACAGATGGGACGCAAAAACGAATTCGACCAATAGGAATAGGGAGAATTCGATACTAGAATTGAAAGTGTGCAGACTAGACAAAAACAGATGTGATTGTGCGCGGTTCGCGTAATATTGTTGTTGACAATAGATTGGCGGGAATAATAAAAACTGGGGAGACGAAGTTGGGACTGGATGGCAATATGACCAATGATGTTTTAGATCCGCGGCCGAAAAATATTTTTGTCGAGCGATTAGATTTTCGAAGCTGAACTGAAATTGTGTTTGAAAGTATTAAAACGCACACAATTGCATAAGTGTAACGAAGTAATAAATTAGCTAATGGAACAGAACAATTATGTTATTTTAATGATACGAGCGCGTATGTCAAACCGATATATTCGTTTTGGAGTTGTTACGATGGTGACAGAGGAAACCGGTTACGACAGTCAAGGGTGCGATTTGGCAGAAACGTGAAAGTAACATTGGACGCATTTTATTGAAACTAAGAAATTGTAAGAAGGTCGTCTGTTCAAATAAATTAAGATTAAATTGATACGGAGAGGAACAATGGTCATGCATGCATTAAGGGAGGGATTATAAGAGTAATTTGAGATTCAAAATAATCAGATAGAATTAGATGATATAAATATAAACGTTTGTTTGAAATTTGTATTTTTCGTCGTTGTCTAGATGAAAAATGAGTTAGTTGATTTATGGATGTTTTACAGAATACAGCAACGTAAAATTGGTCCAGAAGCAAGTCTTATTCCAGAAGCAAGTTGAGTTTTAATAGGCATCCCCAATCGTATTTTTTGAAAATCAAAAAAATCACAAGTATGTTAATTTTACAATGCCGAGATTCTGTACAGGCGGGCTATCGGACTTGCAAAATTTAAATTTTACTTTCATTTATTTTATGATCGCGTCATTTCGGCTGGTAAATATTCAAATTATGGTAAAAGAACGTATAAAATAATTATAATTAAAAGCAAAAAAGTTTATGTGCCAGCGTGGCGAGAATGTAATATTGTTTGTATTAGGTAATCAGCCGAGAACTAAAGTTATCAGATTGACACGCCTAGAAATAAATACTACGGTATTAACGTTTGGACATTGAAATAGGCTGAAATGAAATGAGGTCAGATTGGCACGCTCGATGTGGGGTAATAGTTTATAAATAAAAATGTTTATAAACAATGGTCGAAATGACAAGCCATCAGAGTACCATTTTGTATACTCTATGTGTGCAGTACACTCAAGTGACATTAATCATGGGATATGAATACGCACATATATTGATAACAGTAGCATCGCGTATAAAAGATGCAAAATGGCAGTGTATTGGCAGGGCTTTCATTTGTGATTCATGTGAAAATGTTACTGACGTGATTATGGCCGAACGACGGTTTCCGTCGTGTTAAAATTTATTATTTTAACTGATTTTGATACATTGTACTTGGAGCTACATACATGGGGCATTCAGTTTCGGAAAAGATAGAGAATTCAATATTCCGAGATCACAGTGTCAAGAGTGTTCAGAGAATACCTGATTTCAGGCAAACCCTCTCCCCACGGACAACGCAGAGGCTGACGACCCTCGCTTAGGGACCGGGAGCTACGGCGTTTGCGTAGAATTTTCAGAACTAACAGACAAGCAACATTGCGTGAAATAACGACAGAAATGGACGTGCGACGAACGTATCCGTTACGACAAATTTGGTTTTAAAGCAGTAGAAAACCGACTCGTGTGCCTTTGCTAACAGCACGACATCCCCTCCAGCGCTTCTCTTGGGCTTCTGACCATTTCGGTTTGACCCTAGACGTCTGGAAAACGGTGGCTTTGTCAGGTGAGTCCCGATTTCAGATGGCAAGAGCTGATAGTAGGGTTCGATAATGTATGGATCCAAATTGTGAACAAGGCATTGTGCAATCGGATGGCTTTGTAATGGGCTGCTTTGACATGGGATACACTGGGTCCTCAGGCCCAATTCACTGGTCCAATTATCGACTGCAAAAGGTTATGTGCACCTACTTGAACACTATGTGCAGACATTCAGGGACATAATTTTCCCAAACAACAATGGATTTTTTATGGATGACAAGTCACCATGTTACCGGATCACAATAGTTCGCAATTGGTTTGAAGAACATTCTGGACAATTCGGGCGAATGATTTGGTCACCCAGATCACCTGACTTGCATTCCATCGTACATGGTGAGTTCGTGTCCAAATACCGCACCGGCAACACTTCCGCAATTATGGCTAGCATGGCTCAATATTTTTTCAGAGGACTTTCAACGAGTTGTTGAGGTCACTCCCCGTTGAAATACTGCACTTTGTGGGGTAAAAGGAGGTCCGAAACGTTATTAGAAGGTATCCTGTGGCTTTTGTCACCTCAGTCATGTTACAGTAGTACTGTACGATAAAATCAATATTTCTCTCCCTCAATCCAATAAACGTGATAGAGAAATGTTTCCGATTTGCTAGTCTTTTCTATATTGTAGATATTTGAGTTCGATGAGCTCCATTTTTAGAGGTCTCGTTTAACTTCATTATTTACAGAAAGATATGCTTGACGTTTTGAGGTTTAACATCTGCAAATAACGTTAAAATATTTTAAGTTCAGGCATGAATGTAGTTTAAACTATTGTTGTTAACATCGATATCGTTATTTTAATTAAGATATGTTTTTAAACAAATATTTTCCATTTATAGTATTATTCCTTTAAATGATATGTTATTTGGCCAATTAATTACATCCATTCCACATTAGGAAACATAAGGAGACTCGATCATTATTTAATCAAAATTCGAAAAAATGAATTCCACTGTTTGCAACAGTTTGACGGTCACCATCTGCGTTATCATAGTCGTTTCCATTAGTGATGATGTTTTAACATTATTTAGTAACTCATTGTGTTTTTCATGTTTGGAATTTTTTTCTTGTCGGGTTTTTCATTGACCGAAGATGAGAAAGAAGTACTGCTCGAAACTATTGCAAAAATTGGAATACATTTTTTTGAGCTGCATACCACGATTCCCTGCCCTCCTTGCCTATCCATACTAGGGTTTGTCAATGTTTTAATGCAGGGGTATCCAATTGCTAAGGTCTCAATGTCCTTGAGGGCCCAAACTATTATCCTTAATATGACTGCGGGCCATATTTTCATTACTCGAGGATACCCACACGTGCCCTTTGTATTTTTGATGAGGAGAAATGAAAACATGCGTGATATTAGGCCGTACCATAACGCAGTGAAACACATGATTTTGAAATTCTGAACATACTAGAAAAATCTGTTAAATCTAAACTTAAGCTACTTTTACATTACGGGGGCGTTGACCTCGACAGGGCGCGTGGCTAGGCACACAATGTGTTCGCCCGATATATAAGCAAGTGACTTTCGCGCCTGATTAATAACGCTTTTCGGGGCACAGTAAATGGCACCGACGGGATGACCGCTGGTGACCAAGGAGGGTAAAATAAGCTGCGGAAATTATCTGACTTTCCAAACCTAGGCAGGCCTCTAGGAGGCCTGGCTAGAAACATCTATTTTACCACTGCCACTGCCAAGGTTTGTTGTTCCTCTTAACTGTCACAGAAGATAGACTTGAGTTCCAAGCCGGGTAGCGTGCATGTCGGACGTGCCAAGCTGTCTCCGCTCCGCGCGTTACGCAGTGATATGCGCCTCTCTGTTTCTACTAAGTGAAAAACAGTTACTTATAAACGGGGATAGTGTGTGTCCAAGTGTGTTGCAGTTCTGTTTCTTGATTATCGAGTGAGACCTCCGTTCTCCCCTAAAGTTACATTCAGTTTATTTATAATCGTGATTACTGGCCGATTGCTGTCCAGCGTGTGCAGTTGGAAAAGTCCGCTTTCGATCCAGGGGGCAAGCGATTACGGCCCCCGCCCTCCGGTTACGGGGCCACCAGAGATGGCGGAACAGAGAACTACATCAAACACCAGCGCCGTGAAATACAGGCTGCTTAATACCACCAGCAGCAGAGACAACTTGCTAATCGATCAATTACCAGCTGCCAAAATCCTACTCC
>BOPP01000149.1:962497-979038 GCA_017312745.1 Gryllus bimaculatus | reverse complement strand
AAATAAAAAAAAAAGATAGACTTAACTGATCGCCGCGCGAAGAGTTTAGTCGATCCCCGGGCAAGAACAAAAGTGTTGTATAAGTACCATACATGCCCTTCTAAAGTTATATTTATGTCTATATTTCACGCGAGGACACGTGAGCGCATTTTTCATACTTTGATCATTGTATTTGTGTCATTGGCGCCGTCTTATCAAACGGTGCTGGAATCTGGCTATTTCAACGCAGCGTCTGAAGAAAGGATGGTAGGGTCAGGATACCTGACCTCTACACGTGCAGTGCGCTGCTGAATTTCGGGAAACCCCAGTTCTTATGATAGCGGCCGCGTATGTATACATCCAATCGAATAAAGCCAGCAGACAGAAGTTTCTAGAATGTTTAGAATCTGTTAATCAAACTGATGAAAGCACTCCCTACTTTGTTTATGCTCTAACGCATTTTCCACTGCAGCAAATGTTCAGTTAAATTACATTCTAGAAGATGTCCGCGATAGGCAGACGCGTCTGCTGGCCAGGTAAAGTTTTGATGCGTTTGTGCAATTCAAAGTCCAATTCTTAGTCACTTCAACATTAGCAATTATGTGCTTCTTAAAGTGTATTTCAATACAACGGCCAAGAACATAACGTATGATTAATTTCATAACTGCAACTATACATTACAAACTATTTCCGTTCACCGATGCATGAATTGAAATCAGTGTCGCGCCGTAATTGCGGTGTTCGTGAACTAAATTGTGTCTTGTGCGTGGGAAGAACTCTCCCTGTATCTCGTTAGTGCCGTCCTGCTGCCTCCTGAAGTCTCCACTCCCTCTGTGCTGGCGACATTTACTAGTCAGCTAGCCTCCGCAATTTTGACCCTTCAAGTCCTAATTCTATGCATTGTCTACATATCTATCACAAATTCTGGTGCATTTAATATGAATAAATGTTACTTGTTCTAATTATATACACGCTGAATAAATAACCATCCTTTTCTCAACCATAAACCAAACGTTATGATAATCGATTTATATATTGTGGCAATATTTATCATCGTGCTCGGGGGTGAATGTCACTGCTACCAAGCCACAGCGGTCGGACACGACGAGTGGCCCAGAATCACATAACTAATTAATAGTAGTTTGTAAGAGGTTGCCGCTAGAGCGCATCTGTGAGCATTGAGAGTGTCTATGAACTAAGACCTACTTTGTGCGATGCGTTCAAATATTCTACGAAGTATTCCGCGATTCACTTCTTCAAATAACACAACTGAGCTATTTTAGGGTTTTGATGCCATCTCATTACGCATTCAATTCCTTCAGGGCTCTACCCAAACAAAGCGGGAGGAGGGGCCGCGTACCTGTCGACGTAGTCTCCCAGGAAGAGATAGTTGGCCGCCGGCGGATAGCCCAGCTTGTCGAAGTGGCGCAGCAGGTCCTCGAACTGGCCGTGGATGTCGCCCACGATGTTGACGGGCGCCTCCAGCTCCAGCAGCATGGGCTGCTGCAGGAAGATGTCGCGCGCCGAGAGGCACAGCTGGCGCGCCTGCGACTCCTGCAGTACTGCCATCGCTTGCTGCAACACGCCCCAGGAACCACAACGCATTTCAGTTTAAAGTCCACCAATAACAATGCCGACTGTGCGAGGACGGCGTATAGCTTTCGGAAGAGTTATAGACCCTCACAAAATAAAATGAATGAGTGGAAACCAGAACAGTATGAGTGGCGTTTTACTAACTCCGAGAAAAACGTGTTTATTTAAGGCTATATTTCCGTGGCAATGTATTTTCGTGGTTTTAATTAACAATTTAAATGCCGTGGATTTAATGATGAAACAAAGCATCACGACTTTACAGTAATATTGACTTAAATAAACATATATCTCTGAATTTATAAAATATCACTTATACCGTTCTGGTTTTCACCCATCCAAGTAATCGTATCATTTATTTCAATGATGTGTCTCTTCACAGATACATGAATCAAATTAGTTTATTTTACACTGCGAAAAAAGTATCTAATACTCCCAATAACGTTAGAAAAGTTTAAATAAACATGTTTTATGAAACAAAGTAAATATTGAATTGCTGCCTGAGTAAATGAATCGAATGTACAGCTAAGTAATAAATGACAACGGTGCTACAGTAAACTGAATACCTGTTTAGATCGTTTTTCGTTAATTGGCAGTATGCAGCACATAGGAATCTGTTGGCTGCACACGAGAATTTATCTGAGTTTTCATTTACAATCTATGAATGCCGTGAGTAAATTAAATTAACTCATCTTTGGTGTGCAAAAGCGTCAAAACTTTGTAAATAGATTTTGGAAATTGTTATTTAAAAATTTGTTTCTGTCGGTTTCACCTTGCAATTTCTCCTGTCAAACGTTTATTCGTCGAGCTCACTAGGAAAAAATTACAACTGCTTGAGGAGTATGGAAAAGTATGTTAGTGACTTACGAAGAGTAGATTATTTACCTTCCCAAATTTTCATCCCACAAAAACCTTCTCCTGACTCTCGGTTTACGACCTCATTGCCTCATGACAGGACCCGCACTTTGAGGACTGTAACGATTTCCCCCGATTCATTAACTCCAAATTAAAATGTGTGTTCTTAACTGCTGTTAATTTACGAAGGTAAAAATTGGTCCAATTAGAGGCGTGAAATATTGATGATGCTTCTGAATGACCAGAATATTTTATTGAAAAAATCCTGCAATACAACTCACTAATGAAAGCCGCGCTGCATCATTAGTTGCTGTTACAGATTATTCTAGCTCTCACATTTTATTAGGAGCATTACATTGTTGTTATTGGATTTCCAGCTAAATAAAGTTAACATCAATACATTAACAGTGGCATACTAATTCTATTTCAGTACGCAGAAAACACCATGTGCGGGGAAAGACTGTAAATTGCAAAGAAATGAAACGTGCGTAGATGTATTTATCAATACATAACAAACATTTTCTGCTCGTTTGTGTCACAATAGTTTCAGTTTTTGATGTATAACAAAAACGTTTCGACACTTTTCGTACTTGCTATCATTTCCGCGGGGCAGATACTAGATAGGTATTCTCGCTTCAGCTGCGGGCCAGAGCAGTCGCTCCACTAATAGCAGCAGAGTCATTAAGTGTGAAAGTGTAATTCAACATCGCTCAGAACGTTAGGAACAGTGGTGACGTAGTGTTCGAAATAGTGCCAATGGTCGTAATCATTCACTATTAGTGCTTCAGTAGTGAATTAGTATTTGCTTTAGTAGTTGAATGAATAACAATGATTTATCCAGCATAGGGCATTTGGTCAATGAAGCCCTAAATTCGTTATGTAATTCAGACGTTATTTGATATGGTGTCCGACCAAAGTAACGTGAATTTCTCGGACAGCATGAAACGCACCGAAATACCGCCTCAACATCAACAAAATGCAAGTAACAACATCCAATTCGGAGCCGGTTCATCAGACCAGCCCGAGGAACAAATGCATTCATAACAGTCTGATACTACAACCTAACTGAATCAGAACAAGATAATGCCCCAAGGAAAGAGAGCCAGCCATAACGACAATGATAACAGAGACCTAAAACGTGTTATCACAGACAGTCAGCTTTCGGCAGGGTTGAACTTACAAAGTCAATACAATGTATAAATCAAAAACAGATTTAGTTGGCTAAACGAACAGATCCCAGATGATCTAAGTGGCGAAAATAAAATTCTACCAATTTTAATTACTAATATTGAATATCAAGTTACTCTCGCAATTGAAATACAATCGAACTTCTCATCCAACTTCACTACTGAATTCAAGAGTCAAAACATTCGGATCCAATTCCAGTCAGTGACCGACTTCCGAAAAGCAGTTAAATATTTCCTTAAATTGACCTTAATGAAAGAACTAATTATTGACAACAAATTTTATATGAGGGAAAAATCTCTTTACTTTAATTTTATGGATGTAGGAAGAAAAATTCATTCTTTTGCAATTTCCGAAAATTCAGAGTTATGCCACCTTTAAAAGTGTATATTACTCTATTCTTACAGGAAAATTAAAGAAAAAATTTGGAGCCGTTTTTGAGAAAATTTTGAAAATGTCCAGAGGGTTTGGGTAAAGTCCCCCTGATTTTGAAGAAAGCTTTTCAAAATCGCGGAGCTTCGAGTGGAGCCTGATTGACCGGCGAATATACATTTTGTAAAAAATCGTACGTATGGTTTTGGCGCTAGTAGTGTTCACAGACTGACAGACGAACAGGCTTCTTGCCGCCAATTGGGTTTTCGGCATCGAGTACCCACAAAACAGAGATTCTGGCTATACCACATGTTAGGGGATGTTTTTTCTTAGCTTAGCAACTGGATTTATCCATTTCTTCAATATCAGGACCCGCCAATGAATTTGTTTCTGCCGAAAATCCGCCGTTTTTTCGCGCAGTTCCACATAACTTTCCCTATACTACGTACATTACTCCATATATAGTATGTATACGGGAAAATAAAAATTAATATATTGAAAGAATATGCCACGGAGTTATGGCAGTGTGGCTATAGAATAGGCTTTCTATAGTGTGCGGAGATTTTAGACGAGAAGGCCAAATAAGGTAATCGTTACTTATGACCCAGTTCATATGTGCAAAAGCATTACATAACTTCCAATTTGTTTAGAAGTTCATATATTCTGTTCAGATAGTCAATTTTTTCGACATCCTCAAAATAGCCAAATGATGTAATTAAAATCTTGTAATTCGTATTTTGTATTCATTCATCTATTCGTAAATTATTCATCGGCATTGTACAATTTTCAACGCTCCGTTTTATTCAGCTAATTAAAAAACAATTGATAGGAAAAAATAAGGAAATAATTGATAGGAAAAAATAATAAATAATAAAAAACTATATTTTCAAACTTAAACAAAAATACTATTTTTCTGCAAGTTGAAATCACGAAAGAGCGAGTTAGTAATTTATGAATCTACCTAGATAAAAACATCAAATTTCAACATTTCAGACAATTTAGACCTGCGTAGTGAAATACTATTCTCCTACTGCATTTTCAAATGTCTCATTTACATCATCAGTAAGGCAAGGACATTCCTACAAAGGGTTGTAACTTCACAAACTGGCAGATGGAAATTTCTCACTATGACGTTAACAACTGATAAGAAAAAGCGTCATAAAGTCAGCCTGAAACGGTGAAAATATCAAGACCGCTCATTTTACAACGTCTGGATCAGTTTACGTAGAACAGTAGTAGTTTTTTTAAAGTACGGTCCTCAGTAGCAATCGCTCGCCCCTTAAAGTTTGCCACACCTCTCACGCTCTCGTACTTTATCACACACGCCTCCCTCGAAGCCTTAGATCATGCCCGCATACGCGTTGTCACGCAAAGGAACGCCACCAGTAAAGAAGGAACGAAACTGTTGCTACAGCAGGGTATCCGACATTTCGGATTTCCAGGGAGGCCCATTCAGTGATAAGCTGCAATTATGGGCCACATATGAATTACTTTTTGCAGTGGGGTTCACTGATACAAACACTTTAATTTGTATCTCATAGTATTTTATCGCATAAAAATTTGAATACATAAATCTCAAATTCATAAATTAGTCATGAGATGTTTATGACCAAGTGAGGCCAAAGTACACAAGATCATAACAGTTCCTTAAACATATTGAAAGTAGACTAGTGGGAACCCGCCAAATTTTGATGGTGAGATCTGAGATAAATGTAAAATACTGTACCAAGACTAATGTTCTCAAAGCAAATTCTTAAATAGGAAGAAGAAAGAGCAATTTTTTTAATGCTTATCTTTTGCATCTCTGTATTTTTTACTTTTATGGGCAGGATGATTAAATATTATGCAGCACAAAATCAACAACGTTTGATAAATTAACACTTCAACAACTGAAAACATGTGGCCCATGATCAGGCAGCAATGCAATATCAGCAGAGAACGACACAGAAAGCAAAGTATAAAAAATTTGACGGATATTATTTGGGAAGTTTTCTGATGTGTCATTTCCTATAAACAACTGTTTCATTTCTTCAGATATTTTGGTGATCATTTCTTTTAACCAACACAATAAACTGGTAAACATAATTTTTCTCACATGGGAAGTAGAAAGCAGAAAAAACTGATATTTCATAGATCAAAACCCAACAGTAAACGAAATTACTTCACTGTCACGCCTGCGTGGACACTTGGAATCTCCACATAATATCTGCAAAAGTTCACTACTTCATTAAAACCGAAAAAAAAACATTGTCCGAATGTTGATGTCTTGAGTCCCATTGCCGATTAAAGTAGATTTTTATCGCTTTTTATTCACATTAATCCGTCAATATATTTGGAGGAAGGTAGAATAATAAACAATTAATGGGAATAATTTATTTTATTAAGTTTAATCTTTAAAATAGCATGTACGCCAATGAACATATCAAAATCAAATTATGGAAACAAGGTATAAAATCGATTTTTTTCAGTCAACAAAAAGCATCTAAAGAGGGTGAATTTTAACAAATTTATTATTCAATCATTAATTAATTTACTTTTTAATCATTAGTCACAACCCTATCAAAAAAGAAGAATGTAAAAAGAGTGAACCTAACACTTCATCCACCATTTCCTTTTCTGTTCATCGTCGCGCTACAGAATACATCTGTGGGTGGCATAAACGAGTAGAGACAAAGAGACATACAATCTATTGCCTGCCATAAAGAATATTAATAGAAAATAAGAATTATTTCGCTTGATTGGCGGTGATTTCTCATTGCTTTCCATGACATGCATCTCGTGAAACTAGAAGTTTTGGAGCATTAAGATTTCTGCACATAAATTATGACCAACATACCTGGCCCAAATGGTTTGTGTGATTCTACATAATATTATCTCAACGTGCACAGTTTAAAATAATGTTTACACTTATTTACTTCCAGAAGGTAACGGAATGATATAAAGATAATGCAAATATCAGCTTAATAAAAATTAAATCAGTTTAAATATCGTAAGATAAAAAATAATGTAATTAAAAGTAGACCAGTGCATATAAATTTGTGAATTTTCAAATAACACCGACTGAAAACATTCATGAGACACATTATTTTGAGATATCTTTGATATTAAACAAGTTAAACGTACCGAGCGGAGTGGCACTAGGCGTAGTGTGCAGGCTTCGCATTCAGGAGGCCTGGATTTAATCCCCGTGTCGAACATCCTGATTGGGGTTTCGTAGCTTCCCTCAGTCATACAGGCGAATGTTGTAATGGTTCTACAGGAAAGGCCACGACCGCCAAACCGGCGTCGCTAGCTGAATTCGTTAACTACGCCAAGTCACGAAGGTTAAACGAATACGAGACATCGCGGGTCCCTGGTTCGATGACCGACTATGGACCCAAGGATCTAATGGCGCCGAGGCCAACAGACCTTAACGCAACATATAATGGCGAAATACTAATACGAAGTTAAACGTCCAAAAGTAATGTCCATGTATTAAAACTGCCATAAAAACCTACTCCCCGCAATATATCTTGGCACTATACGTCGGTTTTTCGGAAGCTCTTTACACAATCAGAACATTCGTGAATAATAAACCATCACGCCAAAGCAGTAAATTCCAATTGTATGACGATTGTGTTTACCCGATTTGCATTTTAAATTTACAGAAATTTCAGAGCGGGTTAACCCTTGTTTAATTGTGTAATAATTCATATCTTCTCTCTGATATCACAAATGAAATAAGGATCTTAAGGGTGTGACTTAAGTTTCCATGTTTCAAACACAAGATATCTTAAGGTTGAAATATATCAAGAGATATCAAGAGATCTTCCCTGTGGTTTTGCAGAAGGAATTTGCGATTGAGTTTTATGCCCTAAGCGTGAATTAGCGTCATCTTACCACCTTATTTCTCTTCTCGATAACCTTCAATAAGTCACTCATTTCTTATCTTATACCTTCCACTTCCCGGTTTCTTGGGCAGTATAATTTATTATTTGTTTTAGAATTCTCTCTTTGTTTATGCTTTTATTATTTTTATAAATATTTCTATAATTGCTTTGAAGAATCAAAAAGATTATCAATAACGAAAATAATGTTTATTTTAACAATACATTTATATATAATGAATTACTTTATATTTGTATTGTATAATATTTTATAAAACTTAATATATTTCTAACAAATAATGTACTTCAGCTTCGGGGTCAATGACCCCCATCTCGATCAGGTTTTTGTCCAGTTTCCCTGATCCATTGAGCAAATGTTGAGATGGCCCCTTGTTTTGCTTCTGGACGTAAATGTAGCTTCTCTATGCGCACGTTTTTTGTAATGGTACTATGGTATAATGTTGTAATCGCGCACTATCCTTTTGCTTGTAATGGTGAGAGTAGAGGTAAGCACGAGTTGCTATTTTCTTAGCAATGCAGAAAAATCATACTTGCAATTCGTGTGCCAGAGCAAAAAAATTTGCTATAACTCATAAACAAAAATGGCTATTTTTCAAATATTGCTAATCTTGACATTTTTAAAATTTATTTTTATTTATTTATGTTAAACTTTTACTCAACTTTCAACTATTTATAGTTAAAATGTCGGGAAGGGTTTCTAGAACTCAAGAAAACGTGCGCAGATAACCCCTCCCTAGGTCACAAACAGTTTTTACTTCTTTTTGACTGAATAAATCTGATCTAATCTAAGTAATATAGTGCCCGTAAACATAAAACGTGATATTTTATTTCAAAACACATGTTTACTTCACCACCGTTTGCAATCCAATTTACATTTACTTTCAAGGAAATCCCCTTCCGGATGAAAAACGACTTCACGATTCGATGTTGTTGTTTTCTTCAACGTTCTCTAAATCCAGGCTCAAACGCTCCGTAACCCTATCGACGCGACTGAAAGACCCGACCAAGAAATACAATTGTGCGTGTGTTAAGGGAGGATTATAACTGTTTGCTCGGCCGAGTTTGGCTCGACCCAGATCTTTCTTTGCGCTTCCGATCGCTTTCTGTTGCGAAGAACGGCGCGGATGCGAGCTCGAAATGGCGGCCTCAATTCGCGACCCAATTACGCAGGGGAGAGGCCGCCGGGGTTGCGGGATGCGAAATGGACGCATGCAAACCGCCGCCGCAACGTGCACAAACAAGGAAACGATCTTCTGTGGAAGAGGAACACTAACTTCCCGCGTCTCTACATCCAATGTATAACTACTCGATTCAATGCAAAATGAAGAGGAGTTAGGAAATTAACAAGAATCATTTACCAACAGAATTCTATTATTACTGTAAATACGTAGCAATATCCTAATATCTTTATATTAGAAAAAAATATTTATAAATATTTTCAGGTAAGTTTGAAAGATGTGTGAGTTCTATAACACTACAGTAACCACAGAGATGGAATTGTTGGTCACCTCCATAATATCCATATCATTACACTTTGTGTTAATTTAGAGAGTAGAAATGTGGATATGATAGCCGAGTGTTCCGGTTTACTAGCTTCATCTGTCAAAAGTCACCGGGCGCGAATTGTGTGGGGATCAATGTGGGACGGGGAGGGGGAACGGCGCACCGTGGGGAACGCTGTGTGGGGAGGCGTGGGGAATAACGAGGAGAACGGAGCGGAGACCGACGTGTGGAACGGTGCAGATAATGGCGTAGGGAATGACCAAGGAGCGGCGCACGGAACGGCGGGGGTCACGACACCTGGAATGGCGGGGGAGACGACGCATGGAACAGCGTGTAGATCGGCGCGAGGAATGATACGCGCAACAGCATGTGCAATAGTGTAGAAAATATACAGGAAACAGCACGCAAAACGGCGCAGAAAAGAGCACTAGAAAAAGCGGGCAGAACGGCAGGGGGACGCAGTGTAGCGTATGTATCTAACGCGCGTGTAACGTATGTGTGGAGGGATAGAAATGCTGTGTAGTGAAGTGTGATGGGCGCGGAGAATGATGTGTGAAACTCCGCAGGAGATGGCGTGGGAAACGGCACGGGGAATGGTGTGGGGAAAGGCGCGTGAAACAGTGCAGGAAACGGTGTGGGGAACGGCGCGGGGAATGGTGGGGGAATGGCGCGGGGAACGGCGTGAGGAATGGCGCAGAGGATGGCGCGTGGAACAGTGGAGGGAACGGTGTGTGGAACGGCTCGGAGAACGGCGCGGGGAACAGGGATGGGAACGGTGTGTAGAACGGCGCAGGGAATGGCGCATGGATTAGTAGGGGGAACGGTGTGTGGAACAGCGTGAGGAATGGCATGAGAATGGCGCATGGAACAGTGTGAGGAACGGTGTGTGGAATGGCGTGAGAATTGGTGCGGACAACAGTGGAAGGACCGGTGTATGGAACGGCGCGAGGAATGACGCGTGGGACAGTGGGGAGAACGGTGTGTAGAACGGCGCAGGGAATGGCGCGTGGGACGGCGTGGGAGCCGAGTGTGGAACGGCGCGGGGAACGGCGCGGGAGAGCGCTGACCTTGAGGTGGCTGGACGTGGGCTGCGAGGCAGCGCGCATGGCGCGGCGCGAGGCTGCGGACGCCGCTGACGAGGACGCCCCCATGGACGTGGCGGACGCCGACCCCGAAGGCCTCCAAAGCTGCGCCCACGCGCGTCACACCATCAGAAAACCAATCACATGCTTCCTTTTCTCTCCACTCCAGGCCGGTAATTGTCCACAATAATTCAAGAACATTAAAAGGTAACGAGAATCTCGTATCATGGAAATTGTCCAAATTCTCAGAGAGTTAATGAATAACAAAGAAACTGGAATCTCTAATATGTTTGAAGGGTCAACCCCGGAACCGATGCTGTAAAAACCAATGCGTTTCAAGGGCGAGAGACAGAAACGAAACCCAATTTAGTGGGAATGAGTGGAATGTTGAAAATGTTTCTCCTCTTAGTGTCAACCACTGCACATATTCAAACTAGTTGGGTTGCAACAGCACCTACTATCTCGCATTAGTAACGGTTTCTGAAATGTATAATTCCGCTATTTATGTCTATATTAACACTTATCAGCCATCACTTGAAAAAATTATTTTCGAAATACTATCCTGTAGATATATCTGCATAATGTAACCCAATAGAGAAATGAAAAGGTGCACTTAAAGGACGCCATCCGTTCAGGAATTAACAGTGGCCGGACGTTAAGGAACCACCTGATCTTCAACTTACCACGTGATATTAAACTTCCTAAACGAATAGCAAACAACATAAGGAACATACACAAATAAAAGTAATGTTCAGCAGTTAAATTAAACTATCCTTATTTTTTAATTTATAATTTATACTTCGTTAAACGTGAATAGTGATCGAACAATTATTATTGTTATTATTATTATTATTATTATTATTGCTAATTTTTAGACCTCCATAAACAGATCGGAGATGCAAACTCGTCGGTGCTGACTGCTAAATAACTGACATGAAATTTTAACACTTTTCGGTAACGGTTAAATAGTATTTCTGCTACCGAGTAGAACTCCCAGCCTCATTGATCTTTTAACGAGAGCAGGTCGCCACAGTTTTCGACTAGCAGTGTTTTCCGAATCTGTGTAATTATTTCTGATGTCACTTCTTAAAAACGTTTTTAACTGAAACATAAATATAAAAAATGTGGAGTACTAATCTCGATATCTTAACATTTTTTTACTAGTAAACATAGTTTTAACGTCCAGAGGGAGTACGTCTCAGATCTTTCTGTAGTAAACGCCTTCTGTAGATAACTATTTCGTTTACTTCGTCGAATAGTTTTACATTGAATTGCCAATATTGAAAACCTTGATATTCTTTCTCATACCTTATCTTGGTATTCACGGGTAACAAGTCGAAACTTCTACCACTAACGCAATTTCTAAAATATATAATATCCTCCATCTTTAAATGTATGTAGAAACAAAGTCTCAAGCGACACTCGCATAACTCAAATAACTGACTTGGTTATTTTGTGACTACCGACCTAATGACGTGAACAACAATACTAGTCGCACAATATTACATATAGGGGCAAGATTCATCCAAATATTTGTTTCCACGCCCAGGCAATATCTGTTCTTCTGTCGAATATCGCCTTTTTTTCGTTCAGAATTACAGTACTTTCTCAATATTGCATAAGCAGTACGAGCGAAAGTAAAAACCAGCTCATGATATATTAAAGACATATAATTGGTATATAAATTACATTGAGTACTTACGCAATAGCAATATCAGAAATAATAACAACTGATCCATTACACCCAAAACGTTTAAATTAAGTTCAACTTTACAAAGGCATGCATTCAAATTTATAAAACATCCAACAACAAACTCTTAAAAGAATCTTCCAGCAAATTAAAGAATGTTTCAAAAAACTAAGCTATATTACGTATTAAATGTTGGAGGATGTCTCTTCAACAACACCATCTCCTGTCAAATATTTAATCATTGTATATTTAATTTTAGGTAAACATATGTTTTTAAATTTCATTATACACCAGAGTTCAAAATTGAAGTTCTTGACAGGAAGTTCTAGTTTTTTAAAATTTAACAATCTCATTGGCATATAAAATAAGTAAATGTTTAGAATATCACTACATTTCCTGACTTTCATTTTGGTACAATAAAAAATAGTTACTGTAAATTGATGACTTTTGAAAATTTGAAGACAACTCAATAGGGTCGTTGCAAGAAACAGTTTCACAATGTTGACAAAACAGTTGTTATTATTCAATATCTATTCTCCAACATAATAGCTACTACCATTTCACCAAGCATTGTGTTATATTCCAAGTTTATTTCAAAGGTCACGTGTACAGAAGGGTTGAGCGCTTCTCTCCAGTCGAGAGATTTTTACTGCGAAGCTCACCGCTTTTAGGATTTGGCGGCAAAAAACAACGTTAGACTGGCAGATGTTCACTCTGTCAGGTTGTGAAAAGGGTTTCGTCCGAAAGACAGCAACACAGACATGTAATTGACGTGACCTAGAGGTGGAGGGAGTGAGAGAGATGGATGATTGAAATCGATAGAAAAAGGAATCCGGAACGTGAACCAAAACGTCTAATCGACATATGGGCGTAAGAGCAAACGTCCAGATAAATTTAATACTGGAGAGAAACGACGCATTTTATTCGTACGCGAGAAACTAAATGCATCATATATATGACCATATACGTAAAATGTAAAACGAGTCTGTCCTTTGATTTATTCTAACCGCCGATCAAAGTTTTCGAGACTTTACATAATAATTTTAACGTTCTCGAAAACTACAATTACAACTCAATAAGATCTTAGGATCACTGATCGTCAAGCTAAGAGAGATACAAAACAAGCCCAGTAAAATCATCCATCCGAAACAAGTTCAAGATATTTGTAAATATTGAGGCAAGGTAAAATACCTAAAGGAATGTTTGGCTTTTGTGAACGAAACTTTAATGTCAAATAATTTGCAAAATTAAAATAATTGCGCGGTGACGCTAATGAAACCGAGACATTGAAAATATGAGGCATCAGAAAATCCTGGTTAGATTAAGTAAATTTTGGAAATTTTAAGATTTTTTTAAAATAAAGCAAATAAATATTATAAGATATTGTTGACTTGGGTAGAAAGACGCTTGCGGTGTATAGTCACGGCGTGACAAAAGCGCATCGACGAAAAAAGATAACAATGAAACAAGTAAACCGGTTAGGCTGAATAGTAAACGAAATATTTTAGTCAGAACTATGCTGGATTTGGTAGAGAAAGCATCGTTGGTCAGGACAAAAATTAAAATATTTTTGTAATAAGTCCGTGGACATAGAAAATGGACATGTGGTGCACGTATAATGGGATTGAATAAAAATTGGAAAAATAATTTAAATACAATTTATAGAAGACTAATACTCATGAGATAATTAGCTCGCGAATAAGCATAACAATTTCCCAAATACTAACATTGTAGGCCAAAATACTGACATTGTAGTCTTGACTCTGCCCTTCTGGTACAACAGACCAACGACTCTGCAGCAAGATTTAGAACGCAAACCAACAATTAAAACTGCAACTGAGAGAAACAAACGTATGCCTTTTTGAAATAAATATCTTCTCAGCAAAACACTTCACCCGGCATGGCCTCCCTATGAACCTTGCAGGAAAACATGCAGTCGGCAACAAGCTTGCAAAAGACATTATCAACTCCAGTTCTATGCAGTCACCTGCTGAAAATTCACCCCTTTCACCTTCCTTACGTTTTCCAACCCCATCCTTATTTTGAATCCTCTTACCTCTTCCTCTGATTATACTCCCGTTTCTCCCATTCCTACTACCAATTCACCTACACCTGATGCCCCAATTTCCTCACAACTTGTCACTGCTTGGACACATTACAACCTTCAACCACGCACTCGAGGTAAAAATGGAGTAAATATATAGCAACTACTGAGATGCATTAGAAAAACATCCGTGTAGGTACTTGCAAAAGATACACATTGCACCATAATGCTCAATTCTTTTCATATCAAACTGAGTTTATCGAAGAAGCTATACAGAGTGATTTAAATCAAATGGATCTTATTACTTTGCATCCACATGCATCCAACAAAGAGAGAAGTAGATTATATTGTATTCTTAAAAAGTGGAGGTAACACTAAACAAAGTCACCAATCGCTCTTTTAAATCCATTGTTGTATGCAGAGATTTTAACATTGATTTTATAGTCGAATCTTGACAGAAAGAGCTGTTCCTCGATTTAATTCATTCCTTCAGTTTAGATATTACAATAAAAGTCACGGATCACACTAAATGCAAAGAAAGTAATCGATTAAATAATAATTAACAAAACCACTACTGGATATGAAATTGAAACAAAAGATTTAGGATACAGTGATCACAATACACAAATTCTTACCATTAAATGAAATGCGAACACTGACACAATAAATATTTCACGTATGAGTAGATTGTTTACTAAACGTAAAATAAAATTATTCATCAATTACTTGCTGCAAGAGTCATGGGAGGCGGTTCACAATACTGTTGATACAAACTAAAAATATAATTTTTTTTTTTTCAACGCTTTCATTTCATTTTAACACTTGCTTTCCTATTCAAAATAGAAAATTAAATATTTCACGGAAAAGCAAGTCTTGGATAACACAAGGAATTAGGACATCATGTAAAAACAAAAGAATTCGTTCTTACATTTCGAATCATAATAACGTATCTCAAGTTTTCTCATCTAATTTAAAAAATACAAATCATTGTTACGAAAAGTCATAAGACTGGCTAAAATCATGAAACATGGTCACGATATTTTTAACTCAAATAATAAAACGAAAGTAATGGTAATTTAGTAAAATATTCGACGAAATCAACTAGAAACCTTGCAGAGAATTTTTTGTTGTTGTTATTTAAGGTCGCATCAACTTCTGGGTCATTAGCGACTAGTATGGCTTGTAACAGTATGGTAACTGTGAGGATTGACACGATATGATAGGGGGTGAAAGGACTAACACAATACAACCATGCCCGAGACGGAACTCAAACCTGCGTATTCAGAACAGATGAAAATGCTTCTGTTTTGAAAATAGTACGTCCGTTTCATTTCTTTATTCGGAAGGAAAAGTAGTATGAAGGATGAATTAATGTAACTAGAGGGGGGTCACAGTTATTTGGCGGTGTCAGCAGCGAAACAACAAACAAGCATTCTGTCTTAAGCGTGTTAGAAAGAGAAGTAAATTCATTTTCAGAAAAAAAGTTCACTGTTTGGAGAGTACGTTAAGATTTAATTCCATTTCACACTTGTCTTTCGATTACGATCGTCATTATAACACATAACAAATTTCCCCCTGTAGCCATCTGATATTTTTTTCCAATCACACAAGACAAGTACTTGTGTCATAGTCGCTATTACAACCATCTTCACCATTATATCTGGGGTTATAATTCTCATAAGTGAATTGTAGGATATGATAGGATGACTATGTGCAATTAACAAGCAAACACAAAGACTCATGCTCAAGTTGAGAAAAGCTACACAAGGTAGTCAGCAGCACGAGGTGATCCCGCCTTAGTGACATCGGTTAGCCAGGTCGGTTTATTTAATTGAATATTAAAGCCTTGGAACACCTTTTATTAAACATGGCAACATTTCAATTTTATTGTATGAGTTTGTTATTGTACATTGTCCATATTCTGCGCAGTTTCATCGTCTTTTAGAAAGGATATTTCCCAAATACCTCCCTCCCCATGACGGGCGAGAGACGCCGAGACAAGTCGTAACTAAGAAGCAGCCTGGAGCTTCTGAAGACGGAAGCGGAGCCTGTTCATTGTCTCCCAAGACAAGAGGTCGCGACGGGACGGGGGGTGGCGGAAGAAGACGGCGAACATCGGGTGAAGCGCGGCCGCGGTGGGTTGAAGGCAGCGGGTGGCGTGTGCGTGGCCGGGAGGTGGGCGGGAGGTAGATGGCTAGTGGCAAGAGGGGTTGCAGGCGGTGGGTAGTGGATGAAGCGCAGCGGGCGACGGGATGAGAGCAGCGGGTTGCGGGCGGTAGGTTGCAGGGGGCGAGTGGCCGTGATAAGGGAGGCGCGGAAGGTGGTTGTTGGCGAGGAACGGACGGCGGGCGGCG
>BOPP01000149.1:923280-962113 GCA_017312745.1 Gryllus bimaculatus | reverse complement strand
TTGTAACCAAGCTAACTCCTGTTTCGCCGCGCGGCGTACAGATGGCGTGGGCGGCGTTAGCCCGCCCCGCTCGCTTCTGAAATCCCCTCCACCGCATCCCCCCCCCCACATGCGCCCCTCCCGCCCGCAACCCGGGGGTTAATCTTCCTAATGCGGCAAATTAATACAGAAGTTCGGCGCATGCGGAAAGGTGAAGGTGCCGGCGACGCGTACGGGCGGTGTGCTTTGGCGGCGGCATGGAGAGGGGGGGTGGAGAGGGGGTTGAGTAAAGCAGAATGTCGAACGGTGCCCCCACCCCCTCTGCTGGCTCATGCCCCATCCCAACCAACGCCCTCGTCGAAGTTGGATTTCTCGCCGCTCTCGGGCTCCTTGCTTTCATTGCTACACCGCTATCTCTATAGGGTGACGATGTGCTGAATTCAGTCTGGAATAAATGTGTTTAGGGTTTCTAAGGGATGGTAATAATAGAAGGTGGAGTCGGCTTGTGAAAGAAGAAAATGACGCAAGATCTATATCACTACGAGGATTGTGGTATGCCATAACTCGGAATCTTAAAACGCTTCTTATGCAACTGTCATTTGCAAATAGCATGAGGGAATTTAAATACTTTGCTACACCCTACGAGAAAAGCTCTTTAATATTTGAGGATAACGCGTTCTCAATTTCTTGAAATATGTCAAAGATTTACTAGGTACTGAGCTGAACTAATTTAATTCACCTTTATAGGCTTCCGAATTAGCTCAATATACAGAAAGCAACCAACTTTAGGAAATTTGCCTAGCAAGCCACCACATACGAGTACTTTTCAAATGTAAGCCTCTTTCATCTACTTATTAAATATAAACATAGAAATAATGAAATTTAACCCCTTAATATCTAACTTTCTTAATTGCGAATGGCGACGCTCAGTATTAGAGAAACAACACACTACGTTCTTTGACACAGTTATTTCCAGGCTGGTAAAAATACACTTGTATTTAAAAAAAAATGACGCGGAACCATATTCAATTATTAAATTCATGATTTGCTTAATTTTTATATTTGCCGTATAATAGATTCTGTATACATTTTTTTCAAGCGGTGTAGTGATGTGTTGAACTCGAGTCTTTTTTTTTTAACTGCATTCACGTGCTAATCTTTTCAGTCGCTCCAGATATGGTTTAAGTCATATCCAGCCAGCGCTCTAAATTATGCCTTTTAGAAGTACTCTTTATTTAACTGTTGTATCGATTCAACTAGTGTGGATAATTTTTAATCATGTCTTGAGGGAAACAATAAAGTTTTTAAGCAACTCTAACACGAGAAAGAGCAACTGTAGATCTTTTTTGTGAACTTTGCCGGGGACGCGTTGACATCGGCCAATTTCCCCGGTCGTTGTCCTTTGGTAAGTTTCCAGTGAGCAACAATTACGACACAAATCTCCGGTGTTCGGGGGGGGGGGGGGGTCCTTGACTTGACGACGAAGCATCGTCGTGATGGAGGTCTAGATGTCAGGTACATAATCACACACGAACCGGGTCTCTGTGATCCGGTAGAACTAACTTTGATAATTCGAAATCCTTGATACCACAAAGTTTCACGGCATCACTTAATTATGGAATAATGCTCCCTTATTGTGATGTGATACCATATTAATTACTGAAACTACTTAGTCTTCACTTCATACCTGATATGTAGATATTATTCTCATCACAGAATTTAACACACTCGAAACAGACATGAACCCAAAATTTATTCCAATTGTAGAACTTTTGGTTAACAGTTTTAGAGTCAAATCTAGATGCCAGAAGTTAATATTATTGGTTTATGTAGATCATATTCAATTTTCTTAAAAAGTTAGTTCTCGGGATCCCTCAATGTTCCCTAAAGCACATAGCAGATTTTAACTAAAATTCACGCCAGGCAAACGCCCACTTCTTGAGTCTTCATATACCGAGAATTCCCATGAGTTATTTCAAGTTTGATCATTTTCAAGTTGCAAAAGTGTTGTTCGAGCATTTTCGTATTAAAGACAAGACATCACATCGAAAACTTTTATCTTATCTCATTTTATTTCGAAAAAGATTTTCTCAATAGAAAAGTGGATTAAAAATTATCAAGGGCCTTATTAGTAATGCAAATATTTAAAACATGCGAACGTACACGAGGCAAACTCAGAAGTGCCAACGTAAGGAAGGGGTTTTGAAACAAAATGACCTCAATATTATTTAGTTCACTTCACAAATTTGAATGCCCTCTTTTAATTGCTACATATGTACATACACCTAACAAAGTAGGAGGTTGCTTAATGTTGGTGCGGCGGGCGATGTGTTTCCAGCAGGGCGTTGCCTGTGCCCATTAGAAAGGAGGTCACATGAATGTGCTGAATAGCTGAGAGGGATGGTAGAGTGAAGTTCTGCAGGTTGGGATAAGATTTCCATTCATTAGTCTCCATTTTAACATTTTTTGGCAATAAATATTTATCTCACAGTTCCGGATCAAATTTGAAAATTTGTACTTGATTCATGCACGTGATTAAAAGCTTACGAATACTATTCTGTAAACATTTTCGGAGCAAATTGTTTGATGTGCATATCTGGGTCACCTTAGTTGCATTCTTTACCGGCCAATTAATACAGTGGTTCGTAGTAACAATGATGCATGCAAACAAAAATACCTCCCTGAAAATTAGCGATTTATTTACTTTAAGGAAACTAATGCTGCATAATCCAGCATCATTAATTCGTTCCTCTCATTCAATATTTTCATTTTCATTATTCACAAACAGCATTACTTGGCATGAAAAGGTATTGTTATTGTTGTCTATGATTATGATTGTGATTAGAATAGATACCATTCTCTGCACGAGTTTTATTAATGTAAATATAATTGTAAGTACTTGATTCTGAATTACTATTTGGACTATTACTCATCCTAAAACATTAAATATTAACGAATCACTGCAGACATTACTAATACAAGAAAGGAAGCATCGTTTACGAAACATGTATTTTTAAGGAGTATATCGTCCTAAGAAAACTATATAGATTTTTAGAGATTATTTTACCATCTTTGAAAGGTCTTAATTTAATTAAAACATATTTACAAAGAAATAGGAATATGAGTAGGAATGCGTACCTTATACATAATATAAAACAAAATTATTAAACAAGCTTCCATTATTAATGTAAGATTTGACCGGGGACTCTAAATTTACGCACATACCGTGATAAAATAGTTGTAATGGTTAGGGTTTCCTATCTGTAAAACACAGGTCTAATGGCTCTGCAATCATTATTAAAAACTTTGTATTTATTCAAATTTAGCTCTACGTTTTTAGTACTTCTGAATCCATACTAACCATTACACATTTAATGTTAGAAACATCCGACGATAAGAACATACACGTTGGTAATGCTGTTTTAATCATACAAGCTAAAAATTATAAAATGTTTTAACAAATACGCAAAATATGCATAAGTGTGCATTCACATGTCTCCTTTAACACAGGGAATACCCAGTTGAACCAATAAGCGTGGCTATAGTTTCATGAAAATCCCAAACATTAGCACTTTCAATTCATGCAAAACGAAGCGCAGCATTCGATACAAAGTAAGTCCAAAAGAACGGATGCCACCTGCGAAGGAAGTGGATTCCGGCAGAGTCTGTCACACGCGCGCAGAGTTTCACTTCAACATAAAGTTTCCTGAAAACAGGTGCGAGGTACGTGTAGGTTGTAGGTTTATAGAGGTAGGCAGAATTTGAATACGAACCTAAAAAGATTCATCGGTATTTGTCGCCTTTAAACCCCAAACGAGTGTCTTAGAAAATGTCAAATATTTTAAGGAATCTCTAATGTAATATCTTTAACATAAAATATATGGCATTTCTAGTATAATTTATAACTTAATGTTGGCGACGCATTAAAAAACAATAGGGAAAACTAATGTATTTTCAAGCCGGGAACCAGAGAAGCTATAAAACGAATATTCCTGAGATATTAGTTCAAACCGCAGAGACGCCTTTCATATTTTATGTTTTTATTAAGATCTGAAATGATAAAATTTTAATGATTTTTCTAATTCGGGAATGCGTCAAATTATGGTTTATTACACTTGAAGTAACTAATGACATTACTGCGTCCCCCAAATTAAATTTAATATTGTTACTTTTCATTTTGATAATGTAACAAGCAGATCTATTCTCAAATTTTGTCATAATTTTAGCTGAAATATTTGATGTAATGTTCTAATATTACAATATCACGGTACACAATATCATCAATTAATTAAAATTGAATTAATATTTTCTTCGACTAATTTCATCCATCCTCATGAGTTTAGAAATTACAGTATTGGAGGATGTGAATAATATTAACATATATTGGGCACTGTACTCCCAATATACAATGTTAAAATTATTACGTAATAATGTCAATTTGATTACATTACAATGTGAAATGTGATTATGTTTTCATTTCAATTGTTAATAACTTTCGATGGTTTAGCAGTCATCAGATCTGCTGACAATGCAAATCTGACTAGTTAAAATATACAGTTAAAGATATTCGTTTGTCCAAAAAGAAGAGAACTGACTTGACCGACACTGGCAAAGTTTTCTTTCTGTTTCATAATCAGCAGGCGCTAATGGTAGTTGCGAGACGTCGAGATTCCTATTTTCTTCTTTTTGATAAAAGAGACAAAATGATGTTTTGAAACGCGGTTGAAACCATATCTCTAAGTAATGGCAGTTTATCATGCAGTGATGTTTGCGAATCAAATGGCTAGAAATGAGATTCAAACTAAACCACGGTTAAGTCAGTTTTTGATAGTCAATATTCGATTGTCTCTTGTTTGCAAACAGAACAGTTCCTTCTGAACAGTCATTAGTTTGTTGTTTTTTGTCTGCTGTTGTTTGCTGAACAATAAAGACAATAGTAACCATAGGTATGCGCAGAGCAAGGAGCTGGGAGCCCTTTGCCCCACCTAAATACTTTAAAAGGGACCCTATAGCCGTACGTCATAAAACATTTTGTTTCTGTAAATATTTTCAATCCCTCTTGTTCGCCATTTAAGCTCACTATTATAGATTTTTAAGTCTCTTTCTTTAAGCCATTTTGGATGCAGGTATGGTCGTTAGCGGCCACTATTATTTTATAAACAAGTAGCGCAATTAACCAATTATAACAAACATGGAATAATAAACCACAACAATTTGTTGAAAAAATTAAAATTAGTTAGTCAATAACAGTAAATTATGGAATTTGTTATACCACATTTGGGAAAGAGGCTCTCCAGGTTTAGCTACCCTGTTAATAGTTCAACAAAAAACATTTGAATATAGTAAAATAAGTAATTATTTAAGCTATATTATAATTCTCTTAGTATAATATTTTATTTATTTGCTAGTAAAATATGTTTTATAAAAAAGTTCAATGTAAATGGGGGTCCATAGGTATAGTTCCCCTCTGTTATTTTAGGTTGCGCACGCCTATGACAGTAACAAATTACGGTACCATTTCTGCCAATTACCGATTTTCCCAACGGCCATCCAGCTGACCAACTTCATCTCGCATACTTCCAGGATCTCTTTTTGGTTGAGCTCCACCGAGAGCCGGGGCTTCCTCCTCTCCCGGGCAAGACAAGCTCTGCGAAGCCCCATCGGCGCGTCACGTGCCCGTCACCCGTCACATAAAGGTGACGGGTCTTCCCCGCAGTCCTTTTCGCGCCCACACGTCTCCGCGGGGCCCCTTCAAACTCCAAGAGCCCCCCCGGCCCCTCGCTCCACGCCCCGCAAAACCACGCCCTGGCAGAGGCGACACTCTGTTTACAAACTCGCTCGAGTTAAGGAGGAGTCTGTAAAATGTTGGTAAAGCGCCAGGAAATCCCTTTGCTTGATGATCTATATTATTAAGATTGATTACAGGCTCTCTCTGCGTACTTTGATTGCTGCCTCAATTAAGAAAGGTTGGTTGCTTTAGTTTTTATGGTAATGAAACGATGAAAAAGATGGGCGGGACAAAGGAAAATTTTATGGTTTTAATATTATTCTCTGGGTATTTCCTCGTTTATAACTTTTGTCCATGGTAAAGAACATTCACGCCTTACGATAATTCTCTATTTTACACTACAGTAAATTCGAATCCATCACTCTGCGTATCTAGAATTTATTCTGCTGGGCTCGTATTGCCTGCTCTGCTTTGATCCACGTCTTTAAAATATAAGAATTTTTTTAATACGATGCAATTAAAACCAAATTTTCAAATTAGTTTACTCGTCAATTATTTGTTTCAAAAATTGTACTGACGTGTATATACTAAATGCGTCTTTGCATACCATTATTTGAACATATAAAATATTGATATTGACAAAAGCGGAACGTAATGGTCTTTAATTTTGTGACTTAATTAAGAAATACAAAAGCCAGTAATTGTTTTGGCCATGAAACGATGGATATGATGATCAATTGAGGGATGATGTGTTTTGCAGTTTTCTTTAAGGTGATATCAAATTGCAAAAACGGGTAGGCATTAATTCCAGTGAATAAAAATAATTCTACGAAAACAAGAAAATAAGTCAATTTTTAGTGTAGTTGAATTGTAGTTTTGATTTTTTGTTTTTAATGATTTTGGGTCGATGAACACGAATGTCGGGTTTGCCAACGAAACTTTTGACGGAAACTGAGTTTTTATGCAAAAAATGTTAAAATATCTTCGCGAGAGCATCGCAAAAACTGGCGCAGGCATATTTTGCACACTAATGGCGAAACCATTGACCCTAGAAAGAGCCTTAAATGTAGGCAATATTATACTCTTTCTTTTTATATCAGAGTAATGTTTACGAAAATAGATCATTTTTAAGTTATCATCAGATGAAGTGGAATTATTCCCGTTTTTAACGTGTTTTGCTTATTTCACCAATTTTTGCCGTGCTCTCACGATTAAACCGTCAATTCGAGAGAAAACGCTTGAAGCCATTATATGTAAGTTAGTTTATTTCTTTTATTTCATATATGACATTTATTAACGAAAAATGAATTGCTTTTGACGTATTTCGAAAAAACTGAAAAAAGTCCTGTTGTTTACAAATTTTTGACATAAAAATGGGTTTATGGACAAACGTTTTGTTGAATATTCGTATTCCGCGACCCAAAAACACATATAGAAAGAAATTTTCAAAACTTCCTTATTTTCTATCATTCGCGTGGACTGACAGCTGATGTCATGCGGAAGGAAAGAAGTTATCACATTTGTTGTTTCAGAGCAGTCAATTTTTGCTGCTCCAGAACTCTCATTTTCTACACACTCAACATCAACGATTTTTCCTACAAATGATTATAATCTCATGACGATTACTTATTCTTTTGGAAATATCGTAGGCTGACTACTGTACACCTCATCAAATAATGAGCGTGTCATCTGTTTGATTAGGAATTATTTTAAGGACAGTTTGAAAAATAATTATGGACACTTTTATTTGATTTTATTAAGTCACGTATTCAAATTTTTTATTCCTGACTAAACTGATTTTTTGGGATGAAATTGATTAATATGAACATTATTTTTGCTGTAGCGTCGTAAATTTGAGTATTTCTCTTTTCAATTGAAGATCATACTTTCTTAAAATTATGAAACAAAATTACTGATAAACTGATTTCAAGAATGTCCATCAATTTAACGTGAATACAACATATAATAAAAAAAACAAATATCTTTAAGCGCGTTCTCATGATGATACAATATAAACAATATAAATTTAAAAAGTTATTCAAATAAAATAAGTCAAAATAATAGTAATATTCAATTGAATAATGAAAAATTAGGAGGAGAGGGGTAATTCCGTTAAATAAAGATCACTCGCGTAGCGCAAATCAAGTGTAATTCGGACTATCGTTGTATCTAGCAGACGTTTTCACTCGACTGTTCTAGTTTCTTCTCCCTTTCGTGACTTCATTAAATAACAGCTGCGGTACAATGAATTTAACTGTGCACTTTATTGAATTAGTCTGGATTTTGTAGAAAGACGTTGAACAGAAAAGGGAATCGTAACCTACTGTCCTAGATCTAGAATCCGATGACAGTTTACTGAGAAGTTTTGTTAACAGAGAAGCACCAGCCACATCAACTGAACGAATAAAAATTTTATTGTTTATATTTGTTCGCAACGAAAAAATAGAAGATTTCTTGTTCTGAATTGTATCATAAAAAATGTTTTATTAATATTGTGGAGAAACTAACATAAGCAAAGTGAAAGGAATATAAACAAAATAAACGATAAATTTACAATGAATGTTCAAATTTCCTACATAAATTATGCCGTTTTTAGTAAAGTAGTGAAATTCAAAAGGGAGAATTAAAAGTGTTTTAATCTCAAGTGTAATATACCTACAATACTACTAATCATAATAATAATAGTAATAATAATAACAATAATAATAAACTAATGAAATAGTGGTCTGCAGCAGCAGAAATGCTGCTGAAGAAATTTACAGAAAATAGTTTTTCAAAAGTAAGGTACACTCTGCAGAAGAACAGCAAATATTATACTCTCGTACACTGCAATACATAAAATATTTTAATAAAAACTCTCTTCATAACTATTGGAATAACAACGTGTAGTGCGTTTCTCATATATATATATATATATATAAATATAAACACTGTCCTTTTCATATCAAAGATACCAAAAAAAGTTGCTGCTCTATTACTCGATACGTAAATTGCAAATATTTAAAAGCGAGATGCCTCTTCCTTGGAGCCTTGCTGTTGCATATTGTCAGATATGTCTTAAAGAGTGATGCACTGAGTATCAGAATTCGTTTGTTATGTGCAGTATGAGAATAGACAGAATAACTATCTTTTTTTAGTTAAAATGGAAACTTTCATTGTTTTTGGATTTTTCTCGAGTTCATGATATCTAACAAAACAATGGACACGCCTTACACGGCCGGATGCTGCATAGTTCTCTTTCAATTTCTGCGCGCCCTGGACATTAGTACGGTAGATTATAATATTTTATTAATTTCGCTCAATTTCAGCAGACACATCTCGATGGCGACTGATGAAGATGATAACGATGAATGAAAGCAATTACTCGGAACATCTTCAGGATGTTCACATGTGCAAAATACGCATTTGCAGGGACATGATAAGAACGGAAATATACGATACAATTTAATTTAGACTACTTTAAACCTATCTATCTTGTAGACAGCTAATGTGTATCTGGCGTCCGTTTCGCCTATTCAGGTCACGATGTTTTCCTAATCTGACAATATGGGTGACCCCATAATAAATATTGTCTAGAGACAAGAGCGGAAAGGCGTTTCCTTGCTATATCAATGTTGTGATGTGATGTTGAGTCGTGTTTATAAATATCAAAACCTGTAATTACCAGTTCTGAGAAATCTACCCATGAACGTAAATCAAGAAAATCAGAAACTTAGTGAAACCTTTTTTCTTCTTTGTGTCCTTTATATATTAAACGACAAAAATTTCAGAATTCACATTAGGTGCACTTCTTCTGCGCGCATAAAAAGTTTTTTTTTTAAATTCGGGCTGGACTCTGTCATCCCAAAATGCAATGAGCTAGCGGACGTTTAGTGTTTCGGGGATCAACATCTATTTTGGTCATTAGTCCCGAACCGGTGATCCTGACACGCATCGACCTGTACTTCGGCTAGCGTGATTTTCCCGCCAATGTACCTCCCCACCGAAGACAAGATCAAAGATCCCGACGTGTGGTAGTGACGAGTAAGTACAAGAAGAAATCATCGCCATTACGAAGGTAGTTCATAGGAAAAGAAACCTGTGTAATCGTGCGCCAGAAAACGGAAAATTTTCGCCAAAAAACTCTTGTTGTCGGTCCCTTGTAACGAAAAGGATAAATCCTATAACTAAATTTAGAAAAAATTCATCTAACACGTAGTAAAGTTAGAATCCATGTTTTGTTGGTTCTGAAACCAAAAAATCGATTGAAAGCAAAACGTATGTCTCTCCGTCTGCCTGTCCGTGTGTGATCGACCACGGCCACCTTCAGTTCAGCCCGGAATGTATAAACTAGCAACATTGTAAACACCACGCGCCTCAGTCCGATGGAGTCATAGGAGCCGATACTACACATTTCGTGAAAATGCAAATCTGGTCGTCACTAGTCTAATGAAATATCCTATATTAAGTTTTTATCTAGTACAATTAAAAGTCCGATCTTGTATTCTAACAAAAGCCCTATACAAACTTACTGCGAACATAAAAATATATGGAAATATATACTGATACCTACATTGTTTCTCAAATCTGTAGTCTTAAACACTAATTTCAACAATATTTCTTCAAGCGTAGGGCTTACAATGTTGCCGAAAGGAGTTATTTATAAAATATTTTTGGAAATAATTATAATGCAAATCAATTATTTCTGAAAAATCAATGAAAAACATACTTGTTACTTGTAATTCAATTACTTCTATATTGCATACTTCTAATTTAATTTATTTTGTTATTCTTTTAAAAATTTCTACCTTGTGTGAAAACCTTCGAATTTATACGCAAACTTTTTAGAGATAAAGCAAAAACTGACAAATTAAAAAACAGTAAATTTTAATGATATTATTTAGTGTGTCAGTGAGGTGTATTCTTCGTTTCAATTTTTACACTTTTCAATCATATACAAGTTTTTGTATAAGTGAGCAGAAACGTATTACAGAAAATAGAAATTAGGAGGCCACACGAAATTCGATTTCCCTTCTCACCCAAACAAATATCACAAAGAAAGTTTCGAAGCATTGTATCTCGGTGCAAACTCTCCTTCCTTAACAAAAAAAGGATTTCTTTTTGATTTCCATTACTAAAACGTCTTCAGATTTTGCTGACACTAATTCAGAACCAGCACAAAAAACGTGACTTCTTTGAAAAAGCACAGAAACAGCACAGAAAACGTACTTTGCATGAAGCCTCAAAAACATTTGCAAAATATTCTCAAAATTGGCAACAAATTTTTTGATCAAACTTTGTCTTCGGATTCGTATCGTAGAAAACGCTTAAGAGAATGGTGCACGACTCGTGTTCTTGAAATACCAGATTTTTTAAAAATTCCAAAACTGTAATTTTTGGGGGCGATTTCCTGTAATTACAATTTGGAAGATATAGATTTTTCCCTTATTAAAATATGTTCCTTAAAAATTGATCTTTAAATAAGTTTATGTTCAATTTTTAAAAAATATGAGTTGTTTTCGGGTAATTTGGAACAAAGTATATGCAGTTTCAAAAAGTCAAATCTTTTTTTCTCAAAAACGGGTCCAATTTTTTTAAATTGTTTTTACAAAAAGAAGCGATATTTAAAAGAATGATTCGGGTCTCATTTTTGTTGAACTCTTGGAATATTTAAAAATTATTGTAATTTCTAATACTTCTAGTAAAATAATTTTCGAAAAAGTATTTGCAATTGGAGCATCACTAGTTTAGATTACAGCTCCGATATTCATCTGAAGTATTTCGTATAAATCACGGGGGAAAACTATCAGAGTGTCAATCTCCAGAATTCTCCTTCTGGCATCGATTGAATTTGACCCAGGTAGATAGCGAAATCTGCTTTCGTCGCAACTCGAAACGTAGGCCCTTCAGGTCGGAGAACCTGCTGTTGGGTTACGTGTCGTCATTTAGCCCTGTAAACCAATTGATTTATTATTTCGTACTTAGGGGAGCTATGGTCATTAGTTCCGTAAGAGTAGTCCGTGTTTTCCTCGAAGGTGGCGTTGATTTCCTCCCGCTGAACAATGAGATCCGGCAGCGAATTACCGTCGAGGTTTCCCCAACCAAGTATTTCCCACCAGCGGAGTACCGCACCAGTCGAGACAAGGTCTAAGCTCCCGGTATATGAAAACAGAGCCGGTCTCTAGAATTCTCCTCCAGACAGTCGCTGAATTCGACCTAGCCAGAACGTTATATTACGATTTATTTAATCATGCACATGACGAAAATCAGCTGTTCACGATATTCTCCAATCAGGAGATTGAACTTCATCATAGTGACATCACTGTAGCGACTTATAAGTTCCCGATTGGATGCAACGGCAACAGCTGATTTACGTCGAGGATACGACTAAATAAATCGTACTATGGTGTGGAAAATCACCGTCAGGACTCTCGTGCGTAGGTCAGAGGCACCGCAGTGACACCAGTTGATGCCCTAAGGTTAGTGAAGCAACGAAATGATGAAAAGAGCTCTTCCACAAACAAGAACGTGTGCCCATACGCCTCCCCACCGGCCTGGCTCGCGGCCCGAGCGGAAGAGGCCTGACGGCCGGGCGGGCACCAGGCCAGGCGCCGCCGCGCACGCACAGTGGAATGGTAGGCCATGTCACTCGTCTGTATTCATCTCTCGGAAATGAAGCCGCCGCCGCCTCCTCTGATTTGCATATGCTCCGGAACAGGCAGCCGTCGGCTCGCGGGAGCGTTCCTCGTCCTACGCTGGCGCGGGCGATGGAGGCGGAGGCTCCGACGGCGATGGGGGCAGCGGAAGGGGCGGTGTGTGAGTGAGTGAGTGAAGAGGTTTTTTATTTAGGGGGAATATCTCCTCAGATCGTCAGTTCCGTAACTGTTAAATCCCGAGAGGTGGAGACGTCTGTCCACTGTCAAAATGTGAGATCCGCACCGACTTCGGCTTGTGAGTATTCCCCTGCGGGATTCTCTCTTAGCGGGGCACTTCTCCATTATGATAAATCCAAAATTCATTAATCATGTGGCCGAATTGTATTTGTAACAGTGAGAGTAAAAGGAGAGGAAAGGAAACGGATGAGGAAGGAAATATTCGTGGCCTCTTTGTTAGGGATCTGATCCAGCATTCCCTTGATATTTATCGCAAAAGTCATGGATATCAACCCATCAGAACAGCCGGTCGATAGAGTCCATGCCCTCCGCCCTGCTGATAATGTGGTTATGGTGGTAAACCCACACGAAATATTCCGAGTGGGTAAAACACTCGGAATTTGGGGTGAGAGAAATATTCCATAAATATCAAATTCCAGTAATTAACGAAGTTTCTCGGAAATGCGTCGAATCAAAATGTACTATACTCAATCAACTGCATTTAAGATTGGCTCAACAGTAATGCGATTTTGAATGTTTACAGCGACGTGAACAACGAAATCGATTTGCAAACATTAAATCAGTTTATATGAAAAATGCTAAGGGCAGCGCTGGTTTTAAAATGCAAAGTGAACTGCTAAATTAGATAAAATAAAAAGGATAACAATTTACTGATGAAGATGACAATTTAAAAAATGTTTTGTATTTATCTCTTCGTATATATTTTCGGAGGGACATGTAGAGAAACCCCCACCCGGGTCGACTATCCATACGGGCTTGTTATCAATCGCCGGCCCTGCACCTACCGTCGACCTGGAACCCCAGAACATCCTAGTCAACGATGCTTTAGTATAGGTAGATCCAAAAGACGTGATGAACGTGGAGAACGAGGAAGTGACAGATGTGATATCTGAGGTAGTCATGACCGAAGTGAGACGTGATTTGCTAGAAGTTGTCGAAAATTGGTAAACGTATGAGACTTATTACCAGAAATAGTGGTAGAGGTCGAAGGCGTGGAGAGCGGAAGAGAAAGAGAAAGACGGAGAAAGAGAGCTAAGAAAACCAGTGCGAGGGAGGTAGAAGGTAAGGGAGAAATGGCATATGGAAAAGATTGCCCAAGGGAAAAAAGAGAGAGCGTAGAAAGGATGTGGGACGAGTTGCGGGCTTGTGAGAGGTGGAAAGAGAGAGAGGGAGATAGAGAGCACAGGAGAGAAAGAAGTCGAGGGAGGTGTGAGTGTGAGAGAAAAAATGCTACGAGAAGAGAGAGCAAAGGCGAAAGCGGCCGCAGTAACCGCTGACGAAACACTCTAAAATGCCGTTCGCCCTTTACCCGTGGTGCAGGCCAGGAGCCGTGGCCCTCTAATATTGCGAGCAGCCAACGCGGCGTCAGGATATTTGTGTAATTAACGCGGATGTTCACTCGACCGAGAGAGAGCCGAAGCGCCTCTCTCCGCCCCCACCCCCCGACCCCGCTTTCACCCAGCCGCGGACACGCCCCGCCCAGCACCAGAGCCCTCTGCGGCACGGCGTGGTGTCGGCGCTAACCTCCCCACACTGTAGCGACACTCAGCCCCGCGAGCAAAACAAAAGTTGACACGAAAAAAGTGGCAGTGTAACGTGACGGCGGCCCGACCAACGAGAATGCTGCTCTCAGACGCAAATGTTACCGGGCCTGCCGGCGAGAAGGGGATACGTTGACAAACGAGCACAGACGGAGCTTAGAGAACGAACCACAGAATGAATATAATAGGAGTAGTAAAGGTTTTATGATGTGAAGTGTTCTGCCATTACATATTGATTTACAAAAATACTTGGAACTAGCTGAGAAAGAAAATACCTTTTGTTTGAAGAATTACTTATATGTGACAGGGCTCAATTGCTAATACATTAAAAATTAACAATCCAGAACGAAATAAGACGGTAATACATAGGTTCAAAATGCGATTGGTTTGAATATAACTGAATGAATCTCCTATCAAATTATTTAATTACATAACAACTGACAACTCTCCGGTTTCATCTCCCTATTGTCAAATTCTAACCGAGAAGGTAGCAGAAAAAGTAGCTGCATTCGTTAATAAATAGTCAATGCAAAATTTTTGGGGAAAAAGATAAAACAGTGGTATACGAGTACATTACGCCTCTACATATAATTTATTAGGTATTGGCGAGCTTATTTTCATATTTTCTACGTCTTTAATATGGTTCACTTTTCAAAAAAAATAGGCACGAAATTATACATTTTACAACAGTTTTGCTTTTAAGTTCGTTACAATCTACGAAACTGTATAAAAATAATAAAATTTACTATCGTAATTTTTTTTAGAATTTCAACATCACGATTTTACAAGTTTACAACTTTTTTGAGCTGTGGAGGATATTCCAAGCTAAGCTAATTCTTTTGTTCGTGTTTGTTTTTGTTTTTACACTTTTATTTGTAACTCAGATCTAGTTCACTGGCCTTAATACAGACACTAGTTACAAATGTTGATTCGACATCCAGGTTTTGTCTTCCTCAAACGTCCTTGCGTGCTCACCACCGAACACGAAAGGTTCCCTTAGGGGAAGGTCACGGTCATTGCAATAGGGTTCAAGGTCATAAACGCAACCACAAGGAAAGATCTTATAAAGAGCAGGAAATGTTCCTCACGCTTCTTCCATACCACTAAATTTTTAATTTAGCAAAAGCCAGAAAAATATGTTTTTTGTGAATGAATGTTATACTAATTTTTGTGTGTAGGTGACGAGGAAGGTTTACTTATATATGTTCTCCTCTCATCTGAGTATTGAAATGAATTAATGCCTTATTTTACGTGGCGAGACTCGGGCCATCAGGCCCGCTCTTCCGTCTGACCAGACAAATTTCGCTACTCACCTTTCACCAACTAGCGGAGAAAGTAGATATTTTTTGGGCGATGAAACAGGCGATTTGAATTTAGCTCAGAGGCTTCATTTAGGCGCGCGTATCTTTTACATGCAAATAAATCCACTAAAGTGGAACAGCCGGCTTTACTTCCCCCTCTCAAAGAAGGCGTACGAACACATTTTTCGCCCTTAAAATCCGCCATCTTGGATATAACAGTCCGATACGCTAACCATTACACCATTGCCGCCGCCAAGTAAGTGATCACAATAGTAGTGTATGGTTCTCTTTTTGTTGTCGCTTTTTCTTTGCCTATTTTTTCATTTTTTTATCTGAAGTTTATTCGTTTCACCACAAGTTTAAAAAGTTTGAATAGAATAATGGGATGAATGATGGTCTGGTAATAGTTACTTCACACAATCCTAATCTGTTAATTTTTGAGAAAACAACTTAACAACGCTTAATGAACTTAATTAGTTTTCATTACAGAAGGGCTAGACGTCAGCACAATGTGCACAATTTTCTCCTTTCCACTAGAACACAGTAATCTTTACACTTAATCAATCTTGAACCAGTTTGCAGTTCTTTTGAAACCTTTACTGCAGTCACATCCACAACACTTACATCCTGGCATCACATACTTACGTCTTAGATCTTTACTGTTCGTCATGAACACGTTGCACCATTTGACTATGAATGCAATCCTGCGGTCATCTTTTCACATCTTCGTGAGCAATTATCCATGTTCAACTGTTAACGATAACCGCCAATTTCACTTACGTTCTGATTACGATTCAACATTAACACAATCATAATGTAAAAACGGCCACAATCACAAGTGAAAATATCCTTACTTAGAATGGGACCGGCAGACCTCGGTTCCATGTGCATGGTCTACGTTTAAACGACGAAGCAGGCCTTGAAAAATATAAAATCTTTAATTACATCTTCAAGCTCTTTGGGTGATGCATCTTCGGGAGTAGCACCATGTACTACTTTTCCGTGGTGATCCCGGGTTCAACTCCTGACCGGGGCGAAAACAGAGTTGTAGCTTTCTAATACAATGGTTTAGTTTATATAGCTGCGTGATGAAATAAAGTCTCGAGCAAGCCATCTAAGCTAGAGAAAAGGAAGGGAATACATCATGTTTTCCACATGCCTTCCTTAGCCTAAGGCGAGGATAATAAAAAAACTGGGACCAGACTTGGAAACACTGCTTACTGGACAAATTGTCTAGTACATACGCACAATTGTGTCTTCAAGTTTACCGATAAATATTACAACAATTCACTCCGAAATATGTTATGATAATACTTCTTATAACCACCGACATGATTGAGCTTCTTGCGAGTTTCACTTGAACGCAAGATACCACGATGCGTAACAAATACTATTTGTCTCAAAATTTTTTCTTTGAAACAATTTAAGCAGATTATTTTACTACTAGTGAATCACAAAATTCGTTTTTCTGTGAAAGTGTTACTTTTGTTCAGTTCCCATTCGTAGAGAAGTGCTCATGTATTTCAACCTATGGTGGTAGCATTATAATGTCAGTTCTTTAAGTTGAATGTAATTGTAGTTTTCTTTTACACTGAATGTTTTGGTTAGTTTCAGGCGGTAAGAGAATGTTCACCGTATCCACCCACGACAAAAATGTTGGTAGTGGTTTGGATTCTGAAATGTTTTATTTCAATAAACTAGCTCAGTAACCAATCACTTTCCATTCAAGAAATAGGTTAGACAAGTATATCGTACGTACTCTGTATTCCTTGTATTCTTCCTTCGTTTATTTATAAGCAAAGCTCCTACAAAGCTCTTACATCATGCTCCATAATTTGCTGTTTTCGTACTCTTTCATTGAGCTCGTGGAAGCGGATGTTCCTTACGTTAGCAAATCCGTGCTTACGACACTACACCACGACCTTCCCTTTCGTCGATAAAACCCTTTCACAATCTAGCATGCAAATAACCGCTTCATCAAATATCTGAAGTCAAGCTCACCTGGATATGGTTCCTTTTTTTACTAGCAGACGACTGATTTTCTGGACTTATATAGGAACCGTTTGAACACGCGATGCTTTGATGCTGATGACAGACTGGATTAGCTCGCTGCTCTATCCATACCTGATGCCTTCAAATAATTTAACATAAAAGCACCAAAGGCTGACACTTTTAGTATAGAATACTTGCATAGTGCTTATCAAAAATGCTAAGTATATATCGCTGAAGATTTCGACATTGCTACAATTACCACGAACTGTATTTCCTTAGGGGTTTTTTCGGAATAATCGATAAGCATATAGTCAGCGTTAATAAACGTGTTGTTTACTTCATATATAACAAAAGTTTTACTTTCTTTATGAAATGGTTCTGAGATGAAGATAGTAAGAAGCTTTTGCTAAAGATTGCTGAAGTACTACAAGTCTCTACTTAGCCACGTAATTACTGAAATGTTTATAATTCTTTACAAATAGTAATAGAATGCTTGTGTACTAAACTGTAATACCACCAATTCTGATGTCTCCGAGACGCCTGCAAAAGGGGTGAATGCATGCTGCTTTGAAGGCAAGTTTCGCGGGTTGCCTATTGTATACACGTCGTTTTGTTGAACATACTGTATTCCCTTAGTGGCCAATATTGTGCCCTGTAGTGTAATAAAGTTATTTTAATACTCATGTAACTTCAATTACATGATTCAATGCTACGCCTTGATACAGTAGACCGCAATGTGGTACTCCAAGGATGTTTACTGAACTTCAATTCAAATTAGTTCCAGACGAGCCGCTTGTTCCTTACACATTTTTTTATTCGCACATTTGTAGATTTCTCCTCAATAGGAATTTAATTATAACTACAAGTAATATCATAATTTAGTTACAAGGCTATGTACGAGGCCGATATTGGTAGCCGATATCGCTAAGGCAGTAGTGCCGTGGCGGACTTGGACCGAAATATCGCAGGTTCGAGTCCCAACCTCGGGCACGGTTGTATTTGTGTGTGATTCTGTATGTTTGTGATTGTCCATTTCATATTTCATTATCATTATTATTTTACCTCAACCCCCAGAGCTAACAACCGTGAGTGTCATGTCCTTCAGAATATGTAGATGATTGTCTGTGACCTAATTGGAGTCAAACAGATCGACGTAGTTCAGCAGACAGCAGCTACAGTATCCGGAAGATCTCTGTATTAACACACAATGTGAATAATGGAAATTTCTTATCTCTTTGCGCGGGAAAAAATCATTGATTGATTAATTTGAGCGCGTTAAGTGATAATGTTATTAGTCCGAAAGTGTAGTGTATTATGTATCGCTGGAGGGGGACGTCATCTTCATCCGCAGTTTGGCGATATCCGGTGATGATCAATAAATCGACTTGCTGGTTATTTCCCCGACCAGGCATTTCCCATCAGCGGGTCATCGCTCAAGCTGGAGCAAACCCAAAGTTTCCGACTAGTCTCCCGTGTGTAGTGTAGCACATATAAATGTAAGTGTGTAAGGGGCGAGGATAGGACAGGGAAGAGGAAGGAAATATTGGTTCTTGGCCCTTTTGATAGGATATTGATCCGGCGTTCGACTAGTGTTGATCGCAAAACCACGGAAAAATACCGATCAGAGCAGCCGGCCGGTAGAATTCTCCTCCAGACAGCGGCTAAATTCGATCTAGCTCTGTAGCCAATGTTGAAAATCCTTCCATCGTCGGAACGCCAACCCTGGGACTTGCCAATTCGAGGCAAGAAAAACATCGTGACACCGATCGAAAGCCATAGCCCGAAAGAGCGGAATACCATTCTTTCATTCCTGGTTCCCAGAATCTCCTTCAAAACGTGGCACTAGAAGGAGAAGTGCTGTCGGGAGCTTATTGATTTCTGTTTGAATCTCCCCACGTGGGGAAGGCAGGCGACATGAGCGGCTCAGTTCCGGACCTGCTCGCCGATCTCCCCAGTAGGCCAGAGGCGAGAGTCGCTTAGCGCCGGGCCTGAGCGGCAGTGGAGCGGAGGCGGCGCCCGCGGCGGGGGCGGGGCGGCGCGGCGCGGGGCGGGCGGAGGCGGCGCGAGACCCACCATCGACCGGGGCGTGCCGCGGCTTCCGCGCATTCGGCGGTCGCCCGCCCCCGCCGCCCCCGGCCCCCGCCGCCCCGACGAGCCCCCCGACGCCCCGCAAGGCCCTCGCGCTTCGCTGCATAGCGGCGGCGCGCGGCGTTTCGCCGATAAGGTCACGGGCCGGCGACGGGGCGGGGTGGGGCTGGGCGGGAGCCGGAGCCGGAGCCGGAGCCAGGCTGGGACGGGGCGACTGGTACGAGTAGTAGCAGGGTGAGGGCGAGGACAGTGCATGGGGCGGGGTCCAAGCCGGGTACGGGCGAGCAGGGCGCTGGCCAGTGGCGGGGCGGAGTCAGGGCTGGTGTAAGCGAGAGAGGTTGGCAGGTCGTGGTTAGGAGGGGGGTGCTGGGCCGCGGGAAGGAGTCAGTGACGGCGACGGAAGCGAGGGGCGGTGCGGGGGCGAGGGGATAGTGGCGGAGGCAGGGGCGGGAATGGCACGGAGGTGGGAGTGCCAACTGACAGGGGCGACCGCCGTCGGGTAAACAGCGCGAAAGCCCCCGACCGACTGACCGGGAATCCGTCGCAAACCCACGCGGCAGCGGGCTTAGCCTTGTCACTCAAACGGGTACAGGGAGGTCATGGATGTTGCAAGCGGAAGGCCTGATCGGAAAGGTCATCCTAATTTCTCTTTGGGCGACTTACTCAGAAAACACGGTGTTCCGTTTACATGGAGACTACTGTACAGGGCAATGAATGGTCAACGAATGAATCAAGAGGTTGATGTATGCTGTATAAACCCTGTTATTATTTATCACGCTTGTAAAGATATACGAGGAGTTTGAAGAAAGCCGATAAATCACATTTTACTGAAAATTATGTTTCCCTGTATTGTATGGTATGTTATTCACATTCAAGAAGACCCGTCAACTTTGAAAGTTCTCTTTCAACGGAAGTGAAACTAATAATGTTAATCATTGACATCACTTTTTGTAAAACAAAAACATTTTTAATTTCTGATAAGTCAATTCGTTTTGTTCATTTTTTTCCTCATTCTACATAAAGTTTGTTGCGAAGATAACAACAACTAGTGTACTTACGATAATAACACATATATACAGTAAATAATTTCAGACGTAGATAATCAACATGATTGCGTTCTGCACCATAAGATGAACAAACGTATCTTGTAAAATTATCTTGAGTTGCGCTTTGTTTCTGCAGTTTTCAGAAATGTTTGACCAAACTTTTTTGTCCGAAAAAAAATTTAGCTCAAAATTATTTGCCCAACACATTCGCGTTCAGTGGTGTTATTTTAAAGCATTTTTCTTTAATATTATATTTCGTTCAAAGACATTTTAGTTCTCAGAAAA
This sequence comes from Gryllus bimaculatus, assembly GCA_017312745.1. Classification (NCBI taxonomy): domain Eukaryota; kingdom Metazoa; phylum Arthropoda; class Insecta; order Orthoptera; family Gryllidae; genus Gryllus; species Gryllus bimaculatus. The sequence goes on along the minus strand of BOPP01000149.1, from coordinate 941,281 downwards.
TTCACCAAGTACATCAATAGTCCGATCGTTACGAAGTATCAGTTCAAATCACATTTGTTCAAGAGTGAATTTCGTCTGGAGACTTTTTAATCCTAAGAGAAATGGTCAAATAGAGTACATATTGCCTGATTGTGATAGATTGATGTAAGGCATTGGGAATATATTCCCAAAAAGTAGATTTTATACTGTCCTTAATAATGGAAGAATTTCATATTCGAAGATCAGCACCTGGCCGACGAAGGGCTGTTCTTCCAACTACGTTCTCTTAAAAATATGTAATATTAACCTACTAGATTTTGGAGATTGACAAATGACAAAATTCAATATAACAATTTTATTCAAAGCTGGAAAAAGCCATCAATTGTATTTTTTAGAAATCATTTAAAAAGTTATGCAGACCTCAAAACTGCAGTTTTACACAATACTGGACATTTATTTTCATATTCCAAGTTATTATATTCCAATAGGTATGTATTGGCGCAAGAACGTGGCGAACACATTGTAGACACTGCAGTGAGTATAAAGAAAATGGACAATAAAAGTAATACTTGAGAGCAGCTTCATATCTCCTAAAAGTACACATGAATCCGAAGAACCGCAAACATAAAGATTGATATAAAAGAAATTACACATTTTAAAACAAAACTTATAATTAATTTATGACTTACGATTTCTTTAATGTAATAAATATCTACATTATAGTTCGTATAATTTGTCGTTCGTTCACGTAGTACTAAAAAAACTAGGCGATAATGTTGTGGATTAATGAAGAACTAGGATTAATGAAGAACAAAGTTACAATTGCGCAAAAGTATGCTCAGGGCGGGATGACAATTTCACGAATGACAATGGTCGAACAGTTACTGCAAAGGAGCGCGTTGACAAATCCTGATGTTCCAAAACTTCAGAAACGTGGACTGACAGGGAGATAAACCTTCTTATGGTGCAAATAAACAGGACGAATCGCGTTTCGAGACGCAACGGGATGCGGCACGGCATGATCAAACTCATAAAATTGTTGTATTGAATTTTGTCATTTTTCATCCTCCAAAATATAGAAGGTTAACAGTACATATTTCTAACGTCACATAGGAGGAACAGCCCTTACTTGGCCATGTGCTGACCCTCGAATGTGAACTTCTTACATTATTAAGAACTCGGTATAATCTATTTTGGGAATCTATTCCCAATCTATTCTAATATATATAAAATATGCTCTATACCCTACATCAATCCATCGCAAACATATAGTAAGTGACGCGGCGAAGTATCCGTAACCGATTGCTGACGCTCCGCACTGCACCTCGACGCACTGCGGCCCACCGCGAGGCACCCGGCGCCCCGCCCCTAATTGATACCACGAAGATGAAAAGCAATTTTCACAGATACAAACGACAGAAAACGCAAATTTGTGAATTTATGTGATGAGCGAATACACGGAAACCTTCTATCAAATTGGTCTGTGATGCAATTCTTTCAATATCAACAGAGACCGAAATCCAGGAACAGCAGCACGTTTTTCCGGGTAAGCTAAACGACTTCCTGAGACTACAGGGGCGCTTTGAGTCTCGGAAATATTCATATATTTTCCATGGGAGTCAGGTCGCTGATTGGCTGTGGTAGCTCAGCGGCTGTACTGTTTCCTCTGCAGCGGCGTTGACCGGGTTTCAGTTCCAACTGTGGAATATTCTACCCTAGCTGGGTAGAATTTCACCATTATCAGGGAGACAATTCTAGTGACCGGCTGCTCTGCTCAGTAGTTTTCCGTGTTTTCCCATCAAGACCAGGCGAATGCAGGAGCACTACCTAAATGGTCCTCGGATTGCGCACGAAGTTTCCTTTCTCATTCTTCTCCCCTCTACTTATTGTTTATTTAAATCACAAATGGATTTGCTTGTCTATTACCACGAAAATTATTCTCAATGAAATGAAGACTCGTAACCTTTCGTTTAAAGTTTGAAAACCTTTGTGGGCTATTTGGTTTAGAAAAGTTGATTTCTTTGTGGTTGAAATCTGTAATCATATTCGCTCTGTTACTTTCTTCGAAACGAAAATTTTCAATTTATAAGACGTACAGAGAAGAAGCGTTACATCGGTTTGACAAACAGCAGTCAGAAATAATTTTGTTCGTTTAACAAAACATTTTAATTTCGCTAAGTATAAAGAATTCTCCCTTTTGAGAGCACGAATATCATAAAACTATTTTTAGATATTTATTAAAAAGATATTTAATTTAAAATAATTCAATTTCCATAGAAATTAGGCTAAAGAGGCCCACAACTACAAAAACATGCAATATTATAGTCATATCTTTCAAGAATGGTAGGTATACATCATTTTAATTTAAATAGTAAAAAAATCTGTCTTCATTGCTGAACATTTTTCGTGCGTTAATTAACACAGTAAAGTGAGGACCAATTTCGTGAAACTGGAAAGTTTCTAATTGTTTCCAAGCCGTCAGTTTCCTGTAGTTCGTTTACATTCCTTAGTTACAGCCCTCTCTGCGGTCAAGAGTATTGTGGTTTGTACGCGCTCACTGCGGAACCACGAAAAGTTCCTTGCAGTAGGTCAGAAGGAGTCTGGGAGGTGAGATATTAGTTTGAGTACCCAACCACAGGATGGAACGAGAGAAAAACATCCGCGGTGCCGATTGTAGGTCACTGCAGAAAGTAAACCTACCTAAGAGAGAAATCTCTTCTGTGAATTTAATCTTGAAAATTGAGTAAGAACGCTGTTCCTCATTTTTTACAGTCCCTGTAACGCTTGGGTAATCTTGTTCATCGTCGTATGATACTTCAAGTAATGAATGAAATCATTTACGGGCATTGGTAACTGCAGAAGCGTACCTCAGTAAACTACTTCATTAATCATGTTTAGCTCTATATATTACAAACTCATGTATCATATATTTTTCCATCTCTCAAACACCGCGGGTCGATTTCTTCGCGTGAGCACAATAAGAAATGAGTGCAAATCTGTAGCTCATTTGCCATTGAAAAAAGTTTCTAATTTACGGTAGTGAATGTATCCCATCACATTTTGAAAAAAGACTCTCGTTGTTATCTTTGAAACATGGAGAGTCTTTAAGATATATATAGCCAAAAACACAGGTTGTCCTCCTTTCCATACGTCCCAAACAGTTTTCAATTGTTTTAAACTTTAAATAAATTGTTCATAAAATAAATACAAAATGAAGACATTTGTGCAAGAGCCGAAGTCACGCAGGTGACTCCAGGCGGCGAAAGCCGGAGCAGAACCTGTCAGGCGACGGCGGCAGAGGACGGGGGAGGGGAGGGGACTAATGTGTCTCTGAGGGCGCGCGCACGCCACGCGCCGCTCGTCAGTCACTTGTCTCCGGTGCCGTGACCGGTGCCCGTCACTCCTCCCCTGGCTCCCAAGGCTGGGGAGAAGTTCTTGCAACGCCCTTTCCTGCCCCGAAAGAAACACCAACGTTTTTATCGGGAAGTAGAATGTTTATGACTATTGAGATTTGTTTCTAGCATTTGCTTTTTAACGTAGCTGCGGAGAGAATATTTTGGCCATGAACTTGAACTTCGAGAGGCACTCAAATGAAAAACTCCTTCAGTACTTTGTAGTTTATTCAACAATATACCAGTACGAGCATATAAAGTTTCTATACACCATCCCTGAAGTACATTACAAACATTGAAGCACCGAAGCTGAAGGATATCTCTAAAAATGTAACGCCTCGTTGAACACAGCTTCAACGGCGATGCACGCTTTGCAGCTTCTGTCTCGCTTGACCTGGCCTGCAATAGCCTGGCACTGATATGCACGGTTTTCGAAATAGCCTGGTTCCTCGTATGTACGTTGTAGGGAAAGACTGCTACTATTATGCTTTTCTTGCAGTCTCCTATGACATGTGTGATGGCTCAGTGGAAGCATTGCTAATTAACAAGCACTACACTTACGGTACTAATAGCCATAGTAGTGCTGAGACACACTGAATAATCAATACCAATGAATTGCAGTGGATTGCATTACATCATAGCGCACAAATAAACTATCCTGCATTTCTGTTTGTGCCCGTTGCATTCGAACGGATGGCTCGCGATCGGGAAGAGCCATATAATATTTAGAATTATGACTTCTGCTAATAGTTTCAAAGTTTCAAATAATTAAACATTAAAATTTAAGATGTCAAATGTTTCGAAATTATATTTTCCAAGCAGAAAGCAATTGGAATTTTCAAGTGTAATTGTCACAACAGAAATTACTTCCCTAAGTAATCTCTTGAATTCATCGAGTGCTTTATTTGAATAACCACTCCAGCAAGGTGTTAGGCACTAAAATAAGCTAGGATCTATTTTTTAAACTTTTATCGAATAATATTACATTTCATTCTACAGTCCATATCAATTTAGTTGTCATGATGTCTATTATTTAAATTTTGAAATTCTAAAAGAAAAGAAATAAAAATAATAAATTAAGCCCACAGGTCCTAGTTTCCAATAGAACTGTTGAAGAACTCTATTTTGAGAAAAATAACTCACCATTTCTGGATGTTGCTTTAATTTATTATTTTATCTTGATCAATATATTTTTATTCTCCACATGATCTAACATCGTGTACGAAGTATCCATGGTCTATGTGTCTGCCTCTCTACTCTCTCACTCTCTCTCTCTCATCTCTCATCTCTCATCTCTTTTCCGTTGTCTGTGGGTCTCCAACACTGGCTGCCGATGCCATCTACAAGTCCCATTCTCGTAAAGCAGTACTGCGTAACCAGATAAACCCATCCCGCTGCACCACACATACAGCATTCAACAGTTCGGCACCGAGCCACGCAAATGTCCGTAGATGAAGAACGCCCGGAATCTGGGCCAAGCTTGGGTGTTGTTAATTCTCGGTCACGCATACCAGACGTTCGCAGAATCTACTTGTTACATCTGCCGTTCCACAGGCAGTTCCGCGGAGAATCTGATATGTCAGAAACAGTAAAGAAATAAACACGCTCGACTGGAATACTATCTGGAAGGACAAATGGGATGGGATGCTGGATTGGGTGGCACAGAGACATTGAGATGCGCGATTCCAATCACGCGAAACAAAGGCAGCGGTTTCGGGGCCATCTCACACCCCAGCCATTCGTGAAGACTAGGGCGTGGATTTCTATGATTTTGCGTAATTGTATCCGTTGCTTCAGTGCATAGCTAAGTGAAATTTCTGGACATTTGGTTAGAATTGGATGCTATATAAATTAATATGTTAGTACATATTTTGTAGCCATTTTTTCCTGATTGTGCATATTCCTGTAATTATAGACATATATCTTGCATATTTCGATAAAATGGAGACTTATCTATAAAATGTTTCATCTTTTCATGGAGTATATTTATTTGTCAGCGTTAATTGATTTGACTAGTCACATTCTGCGTTGTTTTTTATTGGCGGTTTTTGTTTTCTATAGAAGATAAAATATTTGCTCAAATGCAGGATATTTTTGGATAACATGTTTTTTAAATCAGTCAGAAGAAATACAACAAGACACACAATGTACTTCACGAAGGTGAATATTTACTTCAATTATTTCTCTCACGATGTAGGGTAGATGTTATATTTTTAAACAAATATATCTTTTAATTCCAAACATGCTTCTCCTGAAGTTTTATACACCAAATGAAATATTGTTAATTTTAATACCACATTAAAGTGAATATTTCAGAATTTGTAGGTCATACATGATTATTTTTAAAAGCATAGTTCAACATTTTTCGGGCATAAAATTCCTCTCCCTAATGACAACCATTTGAACCATTCACGATAATTTGCCTAACAATATTCAAAGCCCAAGGTCACCCAACCTTTCGTCGCAGAATGAAAGGTCAACGCACAATATTATCCGTGCAAGTTTTCTTGAGCCTTCGCTTCGTTAGTTGCGAGAGGAGTGGGAAGTTGGGTTATTTAAACTCTTATATTACCGAAAATTGCAAAATTTTAATGTTTGGCGTCTTTCTACAATTACAATATAGGATAGAGATTTTTCTTAATGAAATATTTTCTTAAACTAGATCTATAAATAATATCAATAAAAATCTCGGAATTTTCGAAACTCGCAAAAGGAAATGTTAAAGTTTATTTTTATAAAGCATCTGGAAGGATATGTTAATCTGGGAGGCTAATGTTTTATGGGTTAATATGAATAGAGTGCTGAAACTACGCTCCTGGGTACGAATTCTAAAAAAATTGCTGGTTGGAATCCTTTTGCGAGCTCAAGAAGTATTACAATATTGCGAATACGTTACAAATAATACGAAGATTGAAATGGGTAATGATTCCTGGTGCGCCATCTATTGAGAGCATTAGTCTCGTAAGTGTAGTGCATGTTTCCATGGCGGCATGGCGAGATCCAGCACCGACCTACCGTCAGTTAGCGGGGTTTTCCCCAACCAGGTACCTCCTACCAGCGGGGCACCGCCCCCAGCCGGGACGGAGCTCTAAGCTCTAAGCTCTCGACCGGCCTCCCGGTGTGCGTGGCAATGTAGTGCATGTCAGCGAGGAGTGAGAACTATATACGTTCTTATATATTTAATTATATCACTTTTATATAAGTGAGGAGTGCGAATAGGACAAGGAAGATGAAGGAAAGATCGCTCGTCCGTAGTCCGTTTGTTAGGGTAATGCTCCGACATTTGCCTGGTATTGGTCTGAGAAACCGCGGAAAAATATGAGAGCAGCCGGCCTCTAGGATTCTCCAAGCCAGCGGCTAAATTCATCCTAGCTGAAAAGCTAGTGTCGAAAATCCTACCACCTCGGGACTCGAATCTAGGACCTCCCAGTCAGAGGCATTGCAGTGACATCAGTTCACTCACTGAACCACTTCTCCCTGTCAAACAGAGACATTTTGTGCTTTTGTAGCACCACTAGTTTATTCCTGTGTCAACTTTAATCCATTTTCGCCCCCAGAGAGTCTTCGGCGTTCTTGCGTGCACGTGATCTCGCTGGTAACGCTCTGGTGCCCCGATCGATCGGCGCCGAATTCTATTCTCGAGCAAATCAGCGTGCTCACATTTAATTCTATTTTCTCCTACGAGCCGCTGAACTAACGAGGGACTGTGGATTGATGAAAGGCCAATGACTGCCAAACATCGGCCCCGCTCTCCGCGTTTCTTCTATTTATTCAGATACATTCAAACGTGCTGGTTGTCAAAGCAGGCTGGGAGCTCCTCAGAGCATTTGAGATGCCCGCGATTCGATACGTAGGTGTAGAGGAGTTACTCTAAGCGGGTGCCAGTTTGACAGATCGAGAATCAAATGAACGTCATGCAGGGCGATAACAATTGAAGAAGTAGTGATGAACACATTTGCAAATGAGCTAACTGCAAACGAATGCACTGACTACGAGGGTACATGGACATAACTCACAGTTACGTTGTCAGCAGTAGTCAAGCAGTAGCTGTCAACGCCGTGCCTTCTGATAGTAATATCTCTATACTAACAGCATTTTGCTTTCAAGAGTTAATATATTTAAGAACTAACAAGTTTTACGAGGGGTCTTTGTTAGTGAATAAGTGCTTACCGGTACGTTAAAACTTCGTAGTAAACAATACTATCAATATTCATTTATAAAACAATAATACTTTAAAAAACTTAATTTCAGTTAAATATTTAAATTAAGAAAACTGAAAAACCTCAAAAACATAACTTCTTGAGACACTCCATTTTTATCGCTAGATAAACTAGTGGTGCTACATAATGGCACAGACTTTACTGTATTAGTTTTCTATTTCCTTTGGTCTCGGCTAACTATTCGAACTAGCCACATACTCTTGCCAGCTGCCATCTAACGCCGCTCAAAGAACTTTTTTTATTCAATCTTCTTATTTTTTCGGCTTTCTAATAGTAGAACGAAAATATTACTTTATAAATACTAAAAATCAGAAAGGCCTCGACCTACATGGAAATTTTCATTTAAAAAGTCGTAACCATTTTAAAGAAAATAGCGAATAAGCCCTACTGTAAACCCTACTGTAAATTCGAAATTTGAAGCTCTTTTTCACCGAACATTTCCGAGTTTTCGAAAAACTTCACTATAAGTCATTTGAAGTACCTTAACTCACAAATACAATAGTGCTTACAAATTGTTAGAAATGTGCATATTAACTGCGTGAGAGATCTTTCAAAAAATTATCAATTTGAGTAATTTTGAAAAAACAAAAAAATACCCCGAAATGAACTTTACGTCATATTAAAGAGATAAATTGGCACTATCCGTTCGAAACGTTTGAGGAAAGGATTTGGTATTGTTTTTGAGAAAATCTTGTTTTTTATTTATTTTAAATTGCAAATATTGCACGCAATATTGCGCGAAAACTACTATAAGTTTAAAGAATGCGCATGATCTTAATGAAAGAAATAATTATGGACAACAAACTTAACAAACCTAATTTGACCTTATCTTCAATTTTGTAGTTGTAGTAAGACGTCGAATAAAATTGATCCTTTTGGAATTTTCGAAAACTCAGAGTTAACCGTGAAAATCGGACCAATGCCATTTTTATAAGTGTATGTTACTCTGTTCTTAAAAGAAATTTAAAGAAAAAAATGTGGAGCGGTTTTTGAGATAATCTTGTCCCAGTAGTTTATTAGGCAAAATGTGATTTTAATTGTCGAGCTAATTTGTGGTATTTCGACTAACAAACAAGTGGTATATTCCGAAAGGTTGAGCCGCAATAAGCACTCAAAAGTTGGTTTGAAAAAATGCTCTCTAGGCAAAAATTTGCACGGTAGAAGCATACAAACATTCCAGAAAGACGTAAATTATTTATTATTTACAAATGAAATGAATATATATTTGTTTAGAAAAAAATTAAGCGATAAATTAAAAAAAACAGTCGAATTGTGTAAATTAGGTGCTTTTTTTATTTCTGTGTTAATATTTCTTGAGTTGTTGAAATGAATTGTTATCAGAAGTCTGTTAAGTATACCACAACAAAAGCATAACCAGTATTCTAAAATAAATGAGAAAAGGGAAATGCATGAAATATTTCAATCAGAGCGGAAAGGAGGAGAAAGAAGGAGAAGGTTGAGATAAAGGGAAAGAGAGGAAGGATGAAGTAGATCTCAAAGATAAATGAATTCAAGGATTAACTTTTCTTGCTTGCGTCTGATGATGAAGCATGTCAAACATGCCAAAAATCTGACGCTGGTTTTCCCAATAGCGCCACAGAATCCTCCCTTCTCTCAGCCTTTTGCTTCTATAGGCGACGCAATTTGCGACATCGTTCTGCAAATCGGAATATCGGAAAGCTGACACTTGCAGACTTCACAAGTTAATGATGCAATTTCGGTCCTCGCAAAGGCATCGGTTTTAGGATAGATTCCTTTTAAGTGGTATTTAATGGTGCACCAAAGTGAGCTTGAGAGGAACGGAAGCAACGTACTTCTGAGGTTAAATGTGAGGGCAATGAACCTTAAAACAGAGTAAACATGTCTCCATAAATATGCTTATGTACGCGTATTAGCCCAGTTCCAATATTCAGTGATGTTTTGTATCTTTTTAAGAGTACTCTTATACTTTGAGAAATATTATTCGAAAATTCTAATAATATTCGAACTTTCAAACACATCGCAGACATGCGCAACTGCTTAACTTTGCCCAAAAAATCACGCTTAACTATTATTATTATTTCCATTATTACAAATAGCCACTTGACATGTCATTTTTCATTTGTGAAATACCCAAGAGTTTAATAACTGTACGTCAGTCCTCACAAATTATTAGAGTACTCAATGCCGTACAGATCTGAGTTATAGTATAGAACATTTTAATTAAAAATCATGATTAATACGCGAAAAATATCAGCATTGCAGTTTACGTTAAGCTACTTCGACATCGATCGAATGATAACTTATACGCTTTAGTTTCTATAAAAAATATGATCCTAAAATACTGGAAAATCTAAGTGCTCTTTGTCATGGGCTAAAATTATTTAATGCTCGCATTCCTAAAATTGTTCATCTATTTTATAAAATTTTAAATATGTGAAAGGGAGATGAAAAATCCAACTTTGTCAAAATAACGACCCCGTCCCCAATACACAGATTCTTATTATTTATGGTATTTCTTTTATATATTTTTTCTGAAATGTTAGAGATTGCATCATAAATAAATTATATAGAATATAATATATAGTATAGTACGCAATTAGTCGCTTTATTGCACAAGTAAATAGTGTGAAACCAAGCGACTTTAAGAGCAACTTTTCAAATTTGTACGAATGCAATAAAGCAACATAATAAACGAGTTGATACGCTATCTTTTGTTTAACAGCATAATAAATGTATAAAACACCCAAAACTAATTTTGAAAAAAATTAAAAATCAATTTGGCAGTTATCGGACGGGTAAGGAGGACGGGCGGGGAGAACAAGTGTGGAGGACGGAAAGAGAGGACGAGCTGGAAAGAGGACGGGGAGGGTAAAGGAGGAGGCCGGGAGGGAGGACAGGCTGTGCTATAAAATGCCATGTGTGCCATAAAATGACAGTGTATGATCGATTTTTTGTAACGAAAAAAGTTTATAATACTGATACATAAAAAATAGGTTTTGAGTTTTTCAATTTTATTTCAAATTCTTCATATTAATCTTTCCTCGATAGGCTGAGAAGCGATCTTGACTCATATTTCACGAGCATAACCTTGACACCTCTCTTTTTATAGCCGCCTTGGACCTGACGTTTTCCAATAGCCTCCCTAAGCGATTCACGGCACGGCCAGAGCGAAGGTGTCGTCGGGTGGGCGGGCGACGAAATCGCCGCCGTTTGAGACTTGCCTCAGGCGCACTGGCGGGAGACTAGACTGAAAGATGGATGCGAGCGGAAGAGTAGAGAAAAAGAAGAAGTGAGGGAGGCGTTGCGAAACGAGACAGTTGAAGAAATGGGGGGGACGTTGATATGGAATGAAAATTTAGCCTTAACAAATTGATAAAAAAAAGTTCGGTATAAATCATCAAGTATAAACTTAACTTCTTCTCGAACTATAAAAGCATTATTATTATTATTATTATTATTATTATTATTATTATTATTATTATTATTAATATCTGTAGTAGTATTAGCATTATTATATTAAAATGTATATTATACTATTTATTGTAAATAGGCCATTTAATCAATCAGTACGAAATATATAATTTCAGATTCATTACATGAGTAACACATGTCAAAAGATTTAGTATAATGGTAAATCGGAATATCTGCAAATATCTTGTTATAATTGAAATGTACTAAGTTCGTTCGGAATTGTAGAATCGAAGAAAACTGCTCTCTAAGTATCCATACAGAGTTTCAAAAAGATACAGCAACTCACAGACATCACAATGAGAATGTTAGGAGTGATGGCTAAATTAGAAATATTTTGAAGCGTCCAGGAGGTCAGACAGGACACTGCTGGGTGACACGTGATACGGCATATGACAAAACCTGCTTGAAGGTGAAAGAAAAATCCCATACATAGACAATAACGCGCACATGGATATGTAAAACAGTTAAAACGAAAGGTGCGGAAAAACGAAGTTACAAAATGCCGCAAAGCCTTATTCGCTTTTCCTGTCACTCCTTGCACCCTCGACCCTCGACCTTAAACACAGCTTTGTTTGCTACGATTTCATCACGTTGTGTTAAAGGTTACGGGGTTTGAAAACCGTCTGTTTTGCTCCTGGCTTCGTGTCCTATCCCCAACCAGCTCATGATGCAAGCACCCTTCGGACCGGAATCTGGTTGACAGATCAACTGCGAATATTTACCAGTATGTCTATTTTATTCCTTTAACTGCAAACGCAATATTTTAGATTACCCATTTACGTAGGTACTATGAGTAAAATACGGTTACTTTATAATGTATATAAATGCTTATTTGATTAATCACCGCCTTAGTTGAGTACAAATGCATATATTTTGTCTGAATTAAACAATAGTCTTATATAAGGCGTTGGTTCTCGTTCAGACGATTTACTTTGTAGAATTTGGAACAAAACTTATTTATTGTCATAATCATTCATAAGCCTTAATCACAGCTTACTTTAATCCCTATAAATAAAATATCTATAGTGAATTTTATGTCCCTATTTACATATCTATTTTAGCATTTTAAATGTCTATTTTTTCCTGCCTATTTTGACAGCTTTTACTGCTTAAAAATCCATAGTTAATTAATGGCATAACGTAGCCTCTCTTTATCTTCCTACTCCATCGATGGGGAAACCGCAATTAAGGGTAAGGCGCTCCTGTCTAAGCGCTCGGAACCCGCCCCCACCATTTCACAAGAACCTTTCCTAGACGTTTGACAGCCACCAGTGTTGGCCTTCGAATTATTTCCACCCGACACACACGAAAGATTATGAAAGGTGTTGCGAACCTAGCGGACGCCGATATAGTTTAGCCACACATTATAAAATCACTCGACGTGATCCCAAAAAGGTCGGTCGTTCCTCTCTTACAGAGACGTCGCCTGGTTGGTCTGATCCACGACTATCTTTTGAGTCAGGGCGCGACCGCCGGGTTCCGTCCACGGGTTGCCTTCAGGTTTCATTGATTAATTGATTAGTGCTTCCAGCGCGTCAACTGCTCAGGACATCAGTGCCGCAGGGCCGTAGTGTTTTATCGCGGGCAGCGGCGGCGGCGGTGGGGGGGGGGTGATGAAGTGGTGGTCTTTCTCCGCTGCATGGTGAGATCCGCCGCTGACCTATCGTTGGCATGATGGGTTTTCCCAACCAGGTATCTCCCTCCAACGGAGCACAGTTCAAACTCCCGATATGTTGGACAACTGGTCTGCCGGCAAGTGTGGCATGTAAGTGTATGTAAGGGTGGATAGGACAATGAAGAAGAGAAATCGCGCACGGGACGTGATCCGTTAGTGAGGGTACTGCTCCGGCATTCGCCTGGTGTTTATCGCAGAAAGCCCGGAAAACTATCAATCAGAGCAGCCGGTAACTAGAATTCTGTTCCAGACAGCGGCAGAACTCAACCTAGCTAACTGGCTAGTGTCGATAATTCTTCCACCGTCCGGTTCTGGAACCTCCGGGTTAGAGACACTGCAATAACATCCAGACACCGGCCGACTTCGACCTAGCCGTCATGCTAGTATCGAAAATCTTGCCACTGTTGGGACTCGAAACTAGGACTTGCAATGACATCAGTTGATGCCCCAAGCCACTTCTCCCGGCTAAGGGTTTGGGAACAAATGGAACTCGTTTAGTGCCGACTGCGAGCAATCGCCTTTCGGCTGCCTTGGCCCCAACGACCGATCCTCGGGCCACGTACCGGGCACGATCTTGCCTGCCTCATCCTTCTCCCTTCCTCTCCCCTCACATGCACTAGACTACCACAGGCAGGGGGGGGGAGAACCTAAAGGGGGAAATTACCAGCAACCCACGTGTTGGTCTGTGCAAGAACTCGCCATCTAGGGAGGAACCCCGCCACACTCGGAATAAAATAATCGCTGCACTCACGAGACTAATGATTGTAGCAGTGCACGTGCCCGGAAACATTGCCAGATCGTGTAGCTGAGGAGTTCGGCGGATCCGACAGCAAGGGACGACCTCGAGAGGCCCCTCGCGGTGGCCTTATGGCGTCATCCAAGGTGGAATTCGCCTTCCATCGGCAGCAGCTGCCTTGCAGCTACCTACACCTGCCTGCCCCTGCCATCGTCCTGCTGTCGTTATCCCTCTCGCCTACCTCCCGGCGATGGACTGAATACCGTGTCGCAAACCCGTGAGAGTTTGTAGAAAAATAAATTGCCATCACTCTTTATGTTCCCCTAAATAAAATTCCCCTCTCATCCATATCACGAAAACCGCCTTGCAACATCGTAAAAATGAGTACGGCGCCCTAACCTTTACGCACCTAAGTTGGCAGTGTGAATCAAAGCCGGGACGGTGTGATGCAAAAGTGACGGGTGTGCAGCGCAAAACATGGCAGAGAAAACGCGACCGTCAAAAAACCAGGAAGGTCCTAAATCCCTCCCTGCCACTCTCCATCAAGCTCGCTCAGAAACAGCTCCCTTTGAGCAGAACTCTACTTGGCCCACTATAGCGAATGAGCACGGACTATTCTTTGTGAGAGTATGCTGTGTTAAATTAAAAATATTTTCGAGCGTCACATGACAGTTATGTCAGTTCAGACGTATGTTATAACGTGCGTACAAACAAAAGGGAGTAATTGAATATAAAAAGAAATAAAATAATAGTTTGCATGTGAAAATGTTAAATCCATTACAAACGCAACGGCGAGAAAATAAATTCATTACATGAAAACAGTATAGTTTTTACTCAGATATTTTTCGCTCAGAAGAAAAATTTTCAAAACTTTCATTTAACACTGGCTGAAAAAATTTGAATTAAGAAGTGAATACGTGAAATTGTGGGATGTATATTAATATTCTCAGAAGCATGTGTATCAAGCAAACAAATATTGATTAATTTTAAATCTGTTTTTTGCCGATTTGTTCACAACTTTATCGTAATATTTAACCTCTTTTCTCAAGAAAAATAGCAAATTGGATAATATATTCATTAATACACATCTCTTTAAATAACGCAAGAATGAACGTACCATTTCATTATTTTTGAAAATCAATATTCATTAGTATAAATAATAGACTGATAACAATATAATTTTGAATATTCAGCTCAAAATCTATTTAGAATTTTCAAATCAATGTAGAAATGATAGAAGTATTTCCGTGTCTCTGAAATGTATATTAATTTTCTATCCCTTCACTCTTACATCGTGTATCCAGACGATAATACTGCTGAGCATCCTGCCGCGGTTGAGTGGGTGCCTATTTTGTTTCCCAACGCTCCAGCGGAAGGCAGCCTGTTTCTCGTTTTAGTGGGAGTGCAAATATTTCAATCCGTTTAATTAGCTAGGTCGAACAAAACCGCCAACGGAAAGCGTATTTGGGTGTCGGGATGGGGATTGATGATTTAACAGCGCCCACATCACATACATTCGAGAAAAACACCACAATAAAACGGTATTTCACGTTCGCAACAAAAATAATGCATTTCTGTGCCAAATAAAAAAGGTTCCATTCACCCTTTTGTACCACACTCAAAATATTTTTTTAAATGCTAATAATAGATGTTAAAATGTCAATATATTAGTCGTAAATGTGGTGCTAAAATGAGTTAATTGTTCAATGAATTTGAAAACTGTAAGAAAATAAAAATAAGTTACACATTGTCAAATAATTAGAGAGATAAGACAACTTTGACCCAACTTTCAAGCATTTGTTACTGTTTTGATCACAAAGTAAGGATCCATTAGTTTCACTTAATTAAAACTTATTTTCCCTTTCCATGCTCGCGGTTTCGTGTGTATCAGTGAGTGCGGTATAAGGTAATGTTTTTATATAATTCGAAACCAAGATAGTATAGATATTACAGAAAACTACAAATTCTTAGAAATTTGTGGGAAATTTGGGGCCATTTTATAAGTAGCACCCTCTAGAAAGCTAGCAAGGCTCTAGAAACCAGTAAGGGAAAACAACTTAGGAGCACGTGACTAATTTTAGGGTTAATTTGTGGCCACCCTTTCTAATTACGAAGTCTTTTACAAGCCTTCAGTGACGTATGTTGCGAAACCTTTTAATCAGTCTTCTTCCCTTTACATTATTATGACCTTCTAGTCTTATCAGCCATACCTTAGATCAACAATTTTGATGAATGGTAATGATGTTGATCATGGTATGATTTAAATGACTATTCCACTCGTGAAATTAAAAACCAATAGTGTTTAACTATACATATAATGTACCTCAATCATGGCGGTGAGTCTCAAAAAATGTCACGCTTTTTCTGTCCCATTTTTATTATCTCTCCTTACTACTGGCCAATAATAAGCTGCGTCTCATCTACCTTAGGGGGCGGTATGTATCGATCGCTGTGTTGACATGCAATAAACCGCGTATGTACTACAACATAATTTTTTTGATTTTAACATGCTTTCAGTTATTATGAATACTTGGCGCATTTTAAAACTCTGTTGGACGTAATTTCATTCATAAAATAATCCTATTAAATACCACTCTTACTTCGGGAATTCTCAGATAAATCCCCCTTTGCTTCGCTAGACAGGGATTTATCGACAATTTCCCAAGCACTCGTGGTGTTACAATGGTGCAAATGTGAAAGGGAAGAGACAGGAGAAACGAGAAATCTCCGAGAAAAACCGCCGCTAACTCGAATTGTCCACCACGAGTTCCACATGGATTAAACAGGTTTCATGCATTGATATTTGCTGGCGCGTCAACTGCTATGATAACTAGTTCCGATAATGTTTTACCCCAAGAAGTAGCCGTGATTCCTTCCCCCTGGTCATTGAGATCCAGCGTAACTTCGCATCGGGATCTTCCTCATCCAGATATCACTCCACAGAGGGCCAGCGCCCAAACCGAGATAAGCTCTAATCTCCCAGCTGGTCTCCTGACATGGCAGCATAGTGCACGTAAATGTGTGTGTGTGTGTAAGGGGAGAGGATAGGACAAGGAAAGAAAGATGGCGTGCAGTCCACGGCCCGTTTCTTAGAGTAATGCTTCGGCATTCGCCTGGTATTGAACGGAGAAGCCAAGAAAAACACTGATCAGAGGAGCAGGCCGCTTAACTTCTCCTCAAGACAGCAGCATAATTCAATCTACCTATAGAGCAAATATAGAAAATCCTCCACCCGCCAACTCTAGGACTTCCCAGTCAGATGTTGAATGCTGAATTCTGGCTCAGACCTATATTCAACCGGTAAACGGAGTTGAACCTCAGCATTGAAAGGTGGACCATCAACTTTTATTATAAACTACCTCAAATCCCAGCTGTATCACCTTTCAAACTTGTCGAAAAAACTAATTTCCAAATACGAATCAAAAACAAATAACCATACCACATATTCCTAAACAAATTGCAGATTAAGATCCAGACTGACTCCAAAAATGTTATTTAATTCATGAACAGTTGGGAAATAATATCACCTTTTTATCCTCTTCCGCGTGCACCTTATTAACTTCAGTAAAATAAAATGGTTGTGTTTTATTCCAAAATTCCGTGACGCTGCAACCTTCATTTTAATAGTCGCTTATCGCGAGGGGGATCCCCGATGGACCCCAGAGTAAGATTTTTCCTCTATTCTCGTCCCCTTTCATAAACCACATAAGTAAGTTTCTCCTTTCGACGCTTAACGAATTAGATAAGAATACGTCACCCTTCATAAACGTCCTTCGAAGAAAAGTGGATCTGTGCAGCAGGGCCTTCTCATCAACATGTTACAATGTAATTTTAATATCTGTCGATGAAGAAGACAATTGTACATTCGGAATAAAATGGAAAATATTGGAATAGTTCTTCAAAAATATACTTGGACATTTTTGTCCCCAAGGAAAGAATCAAAAACCTTCAGAATATTTTACACGTTCCCGTTCTTCAAAAACTGAAATTATTTTAACAGAAACTTGCAGAAAACGATTGTAATTTCTTGCTAAATACATGTAATAGTTCGTGAATTATATTCCAATTTATTCTGGGATCCACCGTTGATGTCCCTCCCCCCAATTGGCGTTCTCCCCAGTGGTATTGATACACGACTGTTAATTCCCTCCCTCCCCAACATTAGAGGCCAGAGACGCCCATTCATCTGATTAACGCGGGGCAGCATCCTCCACAAATTATGTCATCTGGATTATTATTCTGATTCTATCAAATATTTCAATAGATAAATTCATTTTTCCCTTATTAAACTTTATACAGCCAACAAGTTTCTTTCGGTAGTTTATTTTAATAATGTTATTAGTTGATGGTTACATAATATATTGTTCACATCAAATGTTTATAATAACATCAAATATGTATAATTCTTGTAAGTCAGTAGTGTGGAACCAGCTTACTCGTTTTTTAGACGTCTTTCGGCGCAATGCGTTGGGTGGGGGAGGGAGGCAAGGCGCTGCTCGGAAGGTGCGAAGCGAGCGGTGTCATCGCGGGGCGAGCGCGGGGGCGG
>BOPP01000149.1:680613-923266 GCA_017312745.1 Gryllus bimaculatus | reverse complement strand
AGAGCGGGCCCTGGGGCAGAGGAGGGAATTCGGCGGCGGTGGAGGCGCGGAGCGGACCGGGGGCGTGCCGGTCGATACCCGCGGCCCCGGCGCCCGCCGTTTGTCGCAGTGCCGCCGCCGCCGCCCTCGGGCTCGCAACCCACGCTCTCTCGCTCCCCGCGGCCCCTCACCCGACACCTCTCTTCCTCTCCCACACACCATCTCTAAATACGAAATTCTAACGTGTCCGTCATTCTAACGTGCACTTCGTGATCACCCAATGGACTTTCGTTTTCTTCCTTGGAGGGTTGCTATGCCTCAACCACACCCGCACTCCCCCGTCGAAGTACTATCGCGCAACTCACTGCACCCTGTCTTTCCCTCTAACTACATTTCTCTCGTTTCAGAATCATCTCTCTTGGTATAATCATATCGATTGTTTCTTCTATTGTAGTTAAGTTTCATCATTCTTGTTCCAATTCGCTCCCTCTCACTTCCGCGGTTGCGGCAAATCCGCGGCATGTCCCTCCCTCTCTAAGAACACAATTCTAACCCTTAGTTCGTGAGTGCTGATACGAGGCTTTCTTGAAGGATGTATCCCCTCTTCTCTGGTGAATCGCCGTGCCCCAACCAGAATCCAACTCCCACTTCAAAATTTTATCGCGCAGGATCTCACAGCTCACTTACCCTATTCCTCTTTCTCTCTCCCCCTATTTCTCTCATGTCATTTTCAATCATTTTCTTGGGGGGGATTCGTATCGATGTTTCTCTTTATTGTAGTTCAAGTTTTATCACGCCCGTCATCTTCGATTCGTGCCTTGGCACTTCAGCGGTTAGGGTAGGTCGTATCTACTAAAATATCTACCGTTATTTTTAAAGATAAGTGGCTTTTTCTTGCATTTTACGAAGTAAATTAGTTCGAAAACATACGAAAATGGGGAAGAGTCATTTCGATTTTGATTCTTAATATCAAGAATGTGGTCTCTCTACGTTTCAACATTGTCTTCAGAAATCGAACACATTCCGATTATTGTCTTCGTGAAGGCTTCTGAGACTCTGTCTGGGTAATAACTCGTACACATGTTGCCAAACCTAGATTGTTTTCTTCAGTACGCTACCTTGACATGGTAATTGACGTATGTCGTTTATTTAAAATATCATTATAAACTCATGAAAGATACTCTCCCCTAAAACACATGTATGAATGATTCGATGCATCAATATTAATTCCTGTTCTTAGGTGCTACATTCCAGGCTCTATCAGACACACCGCTTCACTGCGTGTAACATTACATTACTCTGTATATTGCCACTTCCTCTCCACTGAATTACATGGAGTTGCAGAGAAACAATACACCTCTACCCTTTATCTCTGTCTTTCCATTACTTCGTAATTTTCCATATTACCATCACTTTTTGTCTTTGCCACGTAACCTTTTCAACTCAACTACTCGCATCATTATCAACTGCTCAACAACCATATTATTAACTACTGCTTTCATTTTATTACTCTATTAACTCAATATCACAAACGAATTACGATGTCATTATAACATCGACTCAACTTCTTTCTCCTGAAATATTTTCCTTTACATTGCATTTTTATATATAATTTTGCATCATTAATATACTTTTTATTATTGGTAAGTGTCAAAATCTTCAATAAAATATTTAATATTTTTATCGTTTAATGGTTGCATCCAATATTCAAGACATTACTTACGTTTTACGCTGTATCCCCATATTTCCGAGCCGTTTTCACGCATTTCATTGCTTGGATCTGTAGGGATCAACGGACCGGAAATTAAAAATAGTGCGATGGTTACCAAAAGGGTTTTTCTCCTTCAATCGTTCGTCTGGCCTCGTGTGTCTCCTCCAAACCAGTAGAAACTCTGTTCAAAACTTCGTTTAGAGAAGACAATTTGGCATCGCTCCCTTCTCATTGCGAAATCCATAAGGAGAGTCATTTTCACCCCTTAGCACATTTGGCAACGTAACGAATCTTCGGTTTTCATTTGATATCTGATATTGGTATTTGATATCAACCTATTTGATAGTTTTTGCCTTTTCTGCTTTTCTTCCTGTTCCTTCTTCTTACTCTTTATCTTCCTCTTCTTTTCCCTCTTCTTCTTCCTCTTCTCTTTCCTCGGCTTTTTTTCCTCTTCTTTTTCTCTTCCTCTTCTTTTCCTTATCTTTTTCTTACTCTTCTTTTCTTCCATCTTCTACTCAAGTATTCGATATTCTGGAATTTTTTTCCTGGCACGTTTCTTTCAGGCTTTTTCCTTACATAACCTCTCAAACATCAAAGAGTGTTTGCCATGACAATATACAAATCAAATATTTTTGACGGTTTCTTCATGCCGAAAGAATTAATTCGTTATTTGCATCGTACATTTGGAGCATATAATTAAATGAATTGAACATTTTATATATTTTTAGACTTCTTTTATTTGGGTGTTATGAGTAAAATAGTATATCGCAAGATACAAATAGATTACTTATCCCTATAAGATGGATAAGCTTGTTCCAGGCGTACCTCGTACTACTTCTGCTCCCGCTTCTTTTCGTCTCATCATTTCCCTTCCGTTACCTATTCATCAAATCATGTATTTGCCAAAATATCGAAAAAGTGTTGAAACAAATAATAAAATAAATTAACAAATAAAAAATGTGTATTCCTACTGTGCATGTTTAGCTTCTTTGGATTTCTCATATCATGTTATTAAAATTGAATATTGTATAAAAATCATCAAAACGAAACGTCTGATATCATCAATCACTTGACATTATCACCCTGCCGTCATTCATACAGTATAAGACCAAAGAAAACCCCTATCATTACCAGCAGTTCAAAAAAGGGGAGGACATATATCACATCCCTGGCCTACGCCAAAAATGAAATTGTCACGCATTATATCATATTCAGTAACGGGACGCAATTACGTTGACTAATTATCTCTGTGCCACTCACAACTCTTCACAAAATATTCTACAGAAATATAAACACCCATTATTTGTCATTTGTTATCCCTTCCATCGTATTGCTGTTTCTCGCTGCCAACACTTCCAGCGCGAGCATGTACACTCAGATACACACACACACACACACACGGACCTGGACACGCTCACGTCGAGAATTGCAATTGTTTTCCCTGGCGTTTCAGCGGTCCCCGACAGAGTCAGTAAGCGATGGCGTGACTCGAATCTGATAATGAACCGAGGGGCGGTCGTGCAATGACTCGACTCGAACGGGTCAATCGAAGCTCCGTAAATTGGAGTCGCGTGACGGAGTTAATTCACCCAAAGTCGCGAATGCTCTAAACATTCTTTGTCTGTCGTCACTAAATCAATTATATAACAGAACTGCCTACATACACAAAGTTAAAATATCCAGAGTTCAATTAAGTTAAAAATATTTCATTATTTGAAAAAGGACTGCAATGAAGACTTCAATCCACCCAGCGATTAGAGCAAAGTTAATCTACTAATTTGGGGTAAAACAGGCAAGTAACAATCTGAGAGAAAAGGTTGATGTATTTATACATATTATTATTATACTGACAAACAATAAAAGCAATGCAACGTGCCAATGTACAGATAAGTTGGGGCATTTGTAGACGACGGAGTCGTGCGAAAACAACATTTTTTATTTTGTTCTGCCATTTGAAAATTATTTTACGGATGGGTTCTTCCTTGAGCCTCCAAAATCTCAATATGAGGTTTTCCCCTACTGTAACGAGGTAAAACAAATCTACTAAATATTTACAGGGTTTGTGGGTATGAAACCTTTTTTTATTGTTACTCAATTTTATTTTTTGTTTTCTAGTCACATCTTACTCCCTCCTAAAATGTTATTAATCAATAGAGTTACATCATGTACGACACGATGTAAATCTGCTCTTCTATCTTCAATGTCTCACATCAAAATGCAATTACCTACAACAGGATACAATAAATTGAGGTGAATTAATGTGTTTCTATACGACGCTAAATTTAAAGTATTTTAATAGACGTCTGAAAATATTTGAAAGAAAAAGGAAAGCATCAGAATGACATGACAATATAGTTGCAAAATTTGAAAATAATATGTCGTGCAACATTTCTTGAACGACGGGTTGAAGAAATGCGCGAAATCGCGATACCCGCCCAGAAACGTCATACATTGATATTTAATAAGTATTACTATTACCCAATCTATGATCAATTGTTAATTCATAAAAATAAATTATCCCAAAAGGAAGTTTGGTAACAAACATTAAATGCACTCCATTTTAATAAAATATTCCACAAACCTCCAGTTTCCTGGAGAAGATTCATTAGAAATGTTTTTATGCACAATGAGCTTATAAAAATGTTATGGATCTTTACAAATTATACTTATATGGAGTGCGTTAAAGCAATGTGAATTGTATGAATTAGTTACTAGCTACTAACAAATGAAAAAACGTTTGGATAAGATTCGCGTTGTAAGACATGACTTAAGTTGAAACATTGTCAAAAAGAAAATAATATGATATTTCTGGAGAGACTAAAGATTGCTTTCTCAGTATTCTATTGCGTAAGTTATTTCCCATTCGTAACTTGATATTTAATGCCCATTCTTGAAAGTGCCTCCAAACTGGCTCAGTACCAAATGATATTTCATTGAATTACTTTCACATATGTTCACTACGGCAAACGTTTGTGAAAAAACTTTATAAAGGTTTCTTACACTAGATCACAGGAAATGCATTTATTTTCCAATGCAATGCCTCCGTTATTGTTTTGTAAAGTTTTGCAGAATTGTTTGAGAAAATAAATTTACATTCTCTTCCATGCCGTCCTCGTTAAACTTATTATCCAAAAACTATACTTGGTGGTAATGTTTCACTTCTGTTTAACTTCTGTATAACAGTGTACATGAGCACAATTTTTTTTTTCTTTTTGTAAATGCATGAAACTTTACTACAACTGTATGTGAGACTAAAACGACACATTTGACTTATTTTAACGAGTCAAATCATTTTTCGTTTACATTAAGTTTTACAGAATTTATTTTTCCGAACATTTCTTTCCAAATTCTTGAGTAGGGTAATACAAACTGAAATCTGAAAATTATTTTCACAACCACTACATAATTTTTTCAGACTATTTCATTCGTGAAATTAAAACCAATCGTGTTTAAATATACTTATAAAATTCCCAATAAGGGCAATGTATGTAAAAAATGTATCAATTTTTCTCTCCGATTTTTCTTACCGCCTCTCTCTACTGGCCGATAATAATCTGCTACTCATCTATCTTAGGAGGCTGAATGTATCGATCGCAGTGATGATGTGTAATAAACTGCGCGTGTATTATAAAATAACCTCTCTACTTTTAACATAATTTCAGTTATTTTCAAGATTTGGTACATTTTGAAACTCCTGAACATAATTTCATTCGTGGAATAGTCCTATTAAATACCACTCGTCTTTTGGAAATTCTCAGATAAATCCCCTCCTCGTTTCGTGAGTTGGGAATTTATGGACAATTTCCGAAGGACTCGTGGTGTTACCTATGACTATTCCGCTCGTGAAATTAAAACCAAAAGTGTTTAACTATACTTATAATAAGCCTCAATCAGGGCGGTGTATCTCAAAAACGTTATCGCTTTCCTATCCAATTTTTCTTACCTCTCCTACCTACTATCCAATCATAAGCTCCGACTCATGTATCTACGTAGGCGTTACGTATCAACCGCTGTGTGCAATGAACTGCGTATGTATAATATAACCTCTTAAACATAAACAAAAATCGATTGTTTCTTCTTAACCCATAACCCTTCGTACGTGACAATAGGAATGTGGTTCAAAAATTGGTCGCAATGAAATCGCAAAATGGACAAATAACTGTGCTCCAGAAGCTTGTCTGCCAAAAAAATTGCAAACAATTTTGCACGATCTTCTGCGGTGTCTCCTTTGATTCAGGAAGAAATAGAAGAACATACAAAAATTACAGAACATGCAACTACATCATGACTGAAGCCCTACCTGCAAATCAATGAGCAACACCATTCGGCAATTATTAATAAACTGAGAGACACATTCACCATCAAACTCATGTTTCAGAACCAACACGATTGTAAATGAAAATAATGAAGTTTCTTCAACATTTAATTTCAAAAATTGCATGTTTAATGAATGTATTTTCAACTGAAAGAATATATGTTTGTTACTTTAAATGTTAATGTTTGTTACATCAAAATTTGGTTTCTTTAAAGCAAAATCAACATACATTTCAAGTTCGCATTTGTATTTTCTCGATCTTGATTACGTGTCGACCACGCCTCTACTACATTAGCAGCCCTGGTAGAACCATCGAAATACGAAAGATAATTCAATAGAGTTCATTAATATAATATTAATATTTCACTTATTTTGGAACTCTAAGACGTAATTTCATTCGTGGAATAGTCTTATTAAATACCACTCGTGCTTTGAAAATTCACAGATAAAAATTCCAAACCACTCGTGGTATTACCAATAACTATTCCACTCGTAGAATTAAAACCAAAAGTGTTTAACTAAATATACCAAATACCCTAATCAGGGCGATGTATCTCAAAAAGTTATCAATTTTTCTATCCAATTTTTCTTACCGCTTTTACCTACTGACCAATCATAAACTGTGACTCATCTATCTTATGAGGCTTTATACATCGATCACTATGCCGATGTTCAATAAACAGCATATGTACTACAACATAACCTCTTACTTTACGGGCTTTTTCAGTTATCGGCGCATTTTGGAGCTCTGTTGAACATAATTTCACTCGTGGAATATTTCTATTCAGTATTACTCGTGCTTTGGAAATTCTCAGATAAATCACGTTCTTGTTTCGCAAGTCGGGAATTTATGGACAATTTCCAAAGCACCCATGGTATTACCTATGATAAACTACTAGAAACTGAAATGGTTGTCTCTTCATTTATTCTCCTGTGAACTGGTTGCTATCAGCTTAAATGAAATTTTTATTAGGAGACCCTGATTGGGCACGATGCGTAGAAAAGTTCCTGACACACGGTATTTATCGTTAGAAATTTGTTTTTCCCTCTCGTTTAACTTCCTGAAACAACCCTAGATTTTGTGATGTTGGAACTGTTGGTCCACGCAATTTCACAAAACGATAATCAGATAACGTTGTCATTAGTAGCAAATCTTTCATTAATTTCATGTATCGTGGGCGCGGTAAGTTTGTTTCAACGAACACGCGCGCCAAAGTCCATTCCATTAGTGGGTCAAAATCCTGTGATCAACTCGCTATGCACAACGTAATGAGTTCCGTGCAAAGCGCGGACATGTGGCAAATGGCCGCTTCCGAGAAGCTTCCTGCCACAAGCTTACCTAGAAATTGTCTCTCTCCAGCACAAGGGAAAACTGCCATGAGTTGTGCGTTAGCACGTGAAACAGAGATAAGAAAAGTGAGTGGCTTTTGATTCCTGCTAGGACTCCCAGACCTTCTTTGGACATCCCGTTAGTGAAGTACATGCTATATCCCAGGAGGTTGCGATATACCTTCCCCACTGCAAAGTGAGATCCAGCGCAAACCTACACGTCGACTTGCAGGGTTCCTTCATCTCCCCAGCTGGAACAAGCACTAAGCTCCGGAGTGGTCTCCTAATATGTGGTGGTGAAGGGTATGTGTACGTCGGTGACCCTAAATGATGGGTATACGACAAGTGTATAAGTGTGTTCCAACAAACAGCATCGAACTGATCTACGCCTTGATGTCATGCGCTTGAAAGAATTGAAATTGTTTAGGAAAAAGTTTCCGATTCTTCGTTACCAGAATGTAGAACAACAGTGATTAGTTGGTGAGTGGCATACTCAATATTAAGCATATGTGCGAGAGAAAGCTTAAGCTTTTTGGATTTCCCTCTTCCAGACAGATTACTGCCTGTAGACGTGATTCACCGTTGTCATCCAGTGCTGGAGGGATGATAAGTGTAATTGCGATCGGGACGAGATGAATAAATACGGATGGTATGATGGTTTAGAACACTAAACCATCTTGATGATAGTTTCGTAACAGGAAGTAGTTCAAAATCCACAGACCACTGTTATCACATATTTGCGTTTCATTGATTGATTGAATGATTAGTGATTCCGGTACGGTAACTGCTAAGGCCATTAGTTTCGGAAGTATAGTGCGCGTTTTATCGCGTGAGGTGACGGTGATTCGTCATTCTGCATGGCGAGATCAGACGCCGGCCTACTTGGGCTTGCGAGGTTTTCCCTCATTCAGGTATCTCCTATCTGCGTGGCACCGCCCCAGCCGTGAAAAGCTCTAAGCCTCCGACTGAACTCCCGACATGTTCGGTACGTAAGAGGAAGTAAATAAGCATGGAAGTGTAAGTGTAGCTAAGGTGTGAGAATAGGACTATGAAGAGGAAGGAAAGATGGCGCGATATCCGCGACCCGTTTGTGAAGAGACTGCTCCGATATTCGCCTGGAGTTGATCAGAGAAACCACGAAAAATTTCGATCACAGCAGCCGGCTGCTGGAATTATTTTCCAGACAACGGCGCAATTCGATCTAGCTGTCTACCTAGTGGCAAAAATTTTGCGCCGCCGCCGGGACTTAAATCCCAGAATCTTCCAGTCAGAGGCAATGCAGTGACATAAGGTGATGCTCTGATGTGTCATAAAAAAGTGTTTTAATGTTAATCGTCATTCTAATAACTACTAACAACACCATATAACAAACGAACAAGTATTAACAATAGAACCACTGAAAACGGATAAAAAGATAATCATTGAATTCATTCAGTCTGGTCCAACCGATATCACTCCATCGTAACCTTAGCTCTTTCTTAATCCCGAATTCGTTAACGTCATTCTCAGAATCTGTGATATTCTTATTAGTCATTTTCACCTCAGCAATCCTAATCATTAATTCGCTATTAATTTAATAACTTTTGTTTCCTTCTTGAGGAATTAGGAAACAATTCAGCCATCTTCAAACCAGTAGAAACAATATTAATAATAACTGGATTAGCTTCATGAAGTCACAGTGTAACGTAATTCAGTCTTTATTTATAAATGTACTGTTCGGAACCTTCAAAGAAGAACAGCAATTTCACATAATCTTATTTTAAAATCTATGTTTAAGAAACAGATTTCATTTGAGTAAAAAATCTTAACATTTAATATTATTGTTGTAAGAAGATGCCAAAAAATTTTGAAATTTTGTAATTTTCGAAAAATTTGGGTTTCAACGAACATGAGACCTGCATCATTCTCTTAAACGTCCTTCACACTACACAACAATAAAATTTAATGAAAAGCGATGGAGCCTCTTTTTTATTTTTAAAATATCCTACTGACTTCATATAGAGTATCTTCAAAATTAAAACATCGTTTTGAACTTGAAGGAGCTGCGACATCAGCCATATCGATTGCGGAATATCTCTGGAGAAAATCGGCTGAACGGTTTAGCCGCTAGCGTTGTTCACAGACGGACGGACAAACGTTTTACTGTCAATCGATTTTCGGTATCAAGGACCAACAAAAAATAGTTCGAGCTCGATCATGTGTTGGAGAATTTTTACCCTAAATTTCGCAACTTCATTTACCATTTTGTTCGCTACCGTCCTGCTATAACAGTTTTTGTGCCAAAATTCGCCTATATTTTGCGGAACATTACATAACTTTCACTCTACTCTGTAGCGAATACGTCATGGCCACTGCGTGCTCTCTTCATCAACAAGCATGGGAATTAACTAGGCCCAGGCGTGGAGGACAGCGACTGATAGCCGGCAAAGTCGGACAATCGACCCACCAAATACATATATCTTACAACTTCTTTCGAAAATCGTCCGAATGCTAAGACTAATTGATTGATTACTGATTCCGGGGGCGTCAACTGCTGTCATTAGTCCCGTAAGTGTATTGCATGTTTTTCCTCGAGAGGTGGCGGTGTTCTTCCCCCGCCGGATGATGATATCCATCGCCGACCTACCGTCCGCTAGCGGAGTTTCCCACCAGCGGTGCACCGCCCCAGACGGGACAAGCTCTGAGTTCCCGTCCGGTCTCCTGGCCTGTGTGGTAGTGTAGTACAAAGTGTGTGTGTGTGTGCGTACGTGGTTAAGAAAAGAACAAGGAAGAGGAAGGAAAGATCGCACGCGATCCGTGGTTCATTTGTAAGGGTACTTCTCCGGCATTCGCTTGGTGTTGATCGAAGAAACCACGGATAATTACCGATCATAGCAGCCGGCCGTTGGAATTCTTCTCCAGGCAGCGACTGAATTCGACCTTGGCGTCTAGCTAGTATTTTAAATCTTGAACCATCCGGGCTCGAACCCCAGAACCGCCCGATCAGAAGCTCTGCAATGACATCAGTTGATACCTTGAACCACCTCTCCCGGCCCAAATGTTAAGAAACATGATCTATAATGTTTTAAATAAGAAATAGTAGAGAGATGGACGATCTGCCCCCTAGAGCGCCGGACTCGGGTGAAGCCACGAAGGGCGCGCGCGCGCCCTGACGGACGTCGCGCCGGCCGCAGCAAGAACAAAAGCGCGCTAATCCCCCGCAGGGCAGGCGGGAGTAGAGGATTCGGAGGGCACTGTTTATGCAAATGTACTTCGCGCGGCCATGTTTCCACGGGGGAGACTGCGGGGGCGCCCCAATCGATGGCCGCCACCCCTGCGCTCCGCCTTGCCCCGCCGCTCCTCGACAGCCCACGCCTCAGCGCGCTCCGGCTGCCCTGCGTCGTCCGTCCCATTCCGCCCTCTCCCTCCTCCGTCTCTCTTCCGCGTCCCTCTTCCCGTCTCCTCTTCCGTCTCCTCTTCCGTCTCTCTTCCCGTCTCTCTTCCCGTCTCCTCTTCCGTCTCCTCTTCCGTCTCTCTCCCGTCTCCTCTTTCCGTCTCTCTTCCCGTCTCCTCTTCCCGTCCTCCTCTTCCCGTCTCCTCTCGTCTCCTCTTCCGTTCTCTTCCCGTCCCTCCTCCCGTCCTCCTCCCGTCCTCCTCCTCCCCCCTCGTCCCGTCCTCCCGTCCCTCCTCGCGTCGCTCTCCTGCCGTCCCTCCTCCCGTACCTCCTCCGACCCTCCTCCCGTTCCTCCTCCCCGTCTCCTCTTCCCGTCTCCTCTTCCCGTTCCTCTTCCGTCTCTCTTCCCGTCTCTCTTCCGTCTCCTCTTCCCGTCTCTCTTCCGTCTCCTCCCGTCTCCTTTTCCCGTCCCTCTCCCGTCCCTCCTCCGTCCCCGTCCTCGTCCTCTCCGCCCGTCCTCTCCCGTCCCTCCTCCGTCCCCTCCTGTCCCGTCCCTCCTCGTTCCCCCTCCTCCGTCCCTCCTCCCCGTCCCTCCTCCCGTCTCCTCCCGTCCCTGTCCTCCCCCGTTCCCTCCTGCCCGTCCCCTCCTCCCGTCCACGGCTAAGACCGGGAGGTACTAGTTCAGACGCGGGGGGAATTTTCGACACCAATTATATAACTAGGCGAAAATCAGGTGCTGTGTGGAGAAGACATCTAGAAGCTGGCCGCTCTGATCGGTAGTTTTTTGTTTTCTTCGATCAATACCATACGAATTTTGGAACATTACCCTAACAAAAGGGCCATGGATCGCGAATGATCTTTCCTTCCTCTTTCTTGTCTCAACCTCTTCCCTTACACACACATTTACTGTTCCAAGGTCTACTCTACCGCACATTTACCGGGAGATTAGAACTCGTTCCGGATGGAGAGGAAGGTGTCCCGCTAGGAAGAGATACCTGGAGGCGTAATCCCCTGCAAAGAGGCCCGTAGGTCGGGGACGACTCTCACCCACCAGCGGGGAAGGAACACCACCACATTTCGCGATAAAACATCCACTACCCTTACAGGACTAATAGTAGGAGTTGACGTACCCGGAAACATCAATCCACCATTAAATCAATCATCCCATCTCCTCAACCCGCGCCCTTTTCTTCCCCTTTCCCAACACCCATTCCCGCCCCCTCTTCCCCTCTCCTTTTCCCATCCCATCTTCTCATCGCTTTCCCGTCCCCTCCGTGACCCTTTTGCCTGTTCTCCGTCTCCTCCCCGTCCCGTCTTCGTCCCTCTCCCCCTTTCCAGTCCGCGCCCCGTCTGTCCCCAGCGAAAGCCCAGGCGGTTGCGGTTCGGCCGGAGCACTCTCCGAGCGGAGCGCCCCGGGGCCCTGAGGTTGGCACCCGCGCGACGCGACACGCGCGGGCGTTGGGGTCAATTGGATTGCTGCATTAGAGCATCTCCCAGGCCTCCTCTCACACACAACACGCCGACGTCGGACACGCAGACAGGTATTTGTATTTTGGGGGCAATTCTCCAATTTCAAAATACATTTCAGTGGGGTAGCAGTAACCACATTCTACCTACTCCTAAGGGGTAACGTTTCAACCACATAGCAGTCATTCCTTTTAAAAATGTTTACGTTCGGTAAAAATGCGATAAGCGCCTTTTTAAAGGAGGCCGTTAATTGCCAGCACTGAGCTCCGGACGAAAGGTCCTCAGAGATGTCGTATACGACGTGTTGTGTTACGATTTATTATAATGTTGGCCTAGACCTGTCACCTATTCAACTATCACCCGATATTTCAGAAGGTACTCATAATCACATCGAATTGTTCATACATGCGGGTCGTTCTTAAGCACGGTCCTAACGGAAATGGCTTGAAAATCCAAAACATAAGAACCGGTAAAACTGACACACGATTAGAACTGACCGCAACTTGGGTTCGAATCCCGGCGGAATTTTGCAACAATAGTTAACGAGCGAGGTCAAACTTACGAGTAATTGCTGTTCGAGGGATAATTCTAGAGACCTGCTGCTCTGATCGGTAGTTGTGGTTTCTCCGATCAACAACACGTGAATGCCATAGCCGTACCCTACCAAACGGGCCACGGACCGCGTGCGATCTTTCTCGCGCCTCTCCCTTGTATCTTCGTTCTCACATGCCCAACCTATCTCACTTGTCAGGAGACCTTAATTTCGGGAGCTTAGAACATGTCCTGGTTAGGACGGCGCTCCGCTGGTGGGAGAAAACTGTTTGGATAAAAACCCCGCAAGCGGACCTAGCAGACATCTGCGCCTAATCTTACAACGGAGCGAGATCAGCGCCACCTCCCGAGATGAAAACAAGCGCTACTCTTACGAGACTATTGACCTTAGTAATTCACGCGCCTGAAATCATCAATCAGACTAAAAACAAACTAAAGAGAATTTACATTTTATTAGATTTTTGAACCTTATGTAAAAAATTAATTATCTTAAATTAAATTTTGCAATCAATATGATCCTGATGTTAGCAATCAGGTACATATTAGTCTATTCTTATCAGGCAATCGATCCCTTCATCATCATTGACCTCCTTTAAAATTTTATCGAAACCCAAAGAGGGTTCGATTCACACGCAGTTGGGAACTACACCTTTACAGCAACATACGGTTGCCATGCGTCCACTGCTTGCTTCCGGCAAGACTCGGTGCACCGCTACGAATGCACTTCCATGCTCATCTCTGGGATACGAGGCTACAAGTCTACTACATCCTGGCAACATGAAATTCAAGGCTTGGCCGTAATCAGGCGCAAACGTTCACAGTGTTTCGGCACCAGACACTGTCAGCGCTAGGTACCGGCCTCATGTGGGCGATCGACAAATGAATCGATGCGGCCTCCGCCCAAACACATATTTTGGGAGCGCTGGGCTTTCTGTGTGTGACCAGCGACCCGTAGACACGGAAGAGAACGTAATAATCGCGAGAGGAGATTCGAGGAAGGCGTTCTTCTCAAAGGAATTATAGAAGATCGATAAATCTTGTGGTCTCAGTGCTATTTTAGTCTGGCCTGGGAATACATCAAGAATCATCCAAACGACGTGACCGTTGGTAAAAGTCGACGGAGACCTGGTGCCAAGGTGGGGTTCAATACCGAAGTAACAGCTGCGTAACGGTCCCCGACCAGTGGTAAGGTGGCACTTCAGAGGCAGAAAGGACAAGAAAAGTGCGAAAATTCATCAATCAATAGTTATATGGAATGCGCGATTAAATTCTCAGTTTTTCTTGACGAACAATTTGCAAAATTGTTAGGGACCAAGATAACCTGTACATCAGCTGATTTATTTGTTGTAGGCAGATAGAGAGAGCTGATATATGTATTAATTCACGAATGGTTGTTTAAACGATCATAGTCATTAGAGAAGAAAACCTGAACATTGCATTACCTTACACTCAATGTAACAGTGCACTGCTCGGTAGAGATAGTTTATATGACCACAATTAATGAAAGATAGTTTTGTCTGCAAAGATAGGTAAAAGTAATTGAATTTTGTTTTGGATATGGGCATTACTGACTAAAGAAATGCATTTATTATAAACTAGTGTAATAATATTTATGTTCTTTCTGAACCAAATTGTACACGTATTGTTTTTTATTGTGAGTTCTCATTTCATAATTTAGTTAGACAGTGACTGTGACAAGGTTGTTTGTGTTTGTTACATTTGTGCCTATACCCAACCTGTACTACATTTAGGAGTGTGAATTTTTATATTATATTGTTTTATTTTTGATATATTACACTGATTTCTTGTCAATGTTTTCCATTTCTGTTAATAGTAATTTCCTAAATGTCCCGTTCCCACTAGTATTTTTTTGCAACCCTGTGTAACGAGTGTATCTTTTTAATATATCAAACTATTTAAAATTCAGTCACAGGTTTCAATAGCTAGATCGAATTAGATTGCTGTCTGGAGGAGAATTCAAGAGGCCAGCTACTCTGATCGGTAGTTATTCGTGGTGTCTCTGATAAATACCAAACAAGTGCCGGAGGAGTCCCTAACAAACATGCCATGGACCATGCACAATTTTTCTTCCTCTTCCTTGCCAAATCATCACCCCTTACGTACTCACACTTACATGCACTGCACAACCTCTCTTATTGGGAAACCGGCCAGGAGCTTAGAGCTTGTCCGGAGTGGGGTGGTACTCCGCAGTTGGGAGATAGCTGGTTGAGAAATATCCACTGATGTCAACGTAGGTCGACGCCGGATATCGTCAGCCAGCAGGGGAAGATCGCCGCCATTTCCCGCGAGGAAACGCGCACTACACGTATGGGACTAATGACCGATGCAGTTGTCACGCCGGTTATCACTAATCAATCAATAAATCAATCAATCCTTAGAGTGTTCCACGTGAAGGAATCGACTCTCTGCTGCGAGGACAGGGAACACGACAACGCGAACGAGCGAAAGGAATGCTGACTTATTGCACAACCTAATATTTCCAGGGTTCAATTGGCACCTGGCAACGCGAGTTCAAGTTCATAACGAGGTTCCGACCTTCGACCTCCGCTATTGAAGTAAAGCAGCCTTCAGTCTTTTCAACGCATATTTTCCATGCGTTTGATTTCAAATTGATTATAAAATTAATCTCACTGTGAAAATAATATAAATCTAATAACTTAAAAATATTTGAACCTGTTGCCAATCATATTGCTTTTATGTTTTCTGCAAATCTTACTTTCCGCAAATTCTTCACATCTAAGTATCATTCATCGCAACTTTATTTTTGTTTCCTTTTGTTTATTTCTTTTATATTTCTGATTCTGTATTGTTCTTGAAGAAATCTCAATCCAAAGCAAACGCCTTAGGGTCTACGCTAGAACAGTGCATTCCATTACTGGCCTACTGCAAGGGCTCGCAGTCAACCGACATTGCTTCATGTCTGCACTTATCATTCACTTCTCACAAAGAGCTTCGAAATCTGAATCCGTTCCTGCGCCACTCTATCGTCCGTGCAAGCTACCCGCTTCAAGTACAATCGCCGGCCATATAGTCCAGGGCTACTAGTTGAGTTGCCGCTCATTTTCCGAGGATGCACGAAGAAGAATGAACATTATTGTAAAGGGAAGCGTAATATGTATGAACTTGCAGTATTACCTCGTATCTTTATTAAAATACATACATATAATGATCACTAATTAATATTTTCCCTCAACTTTATAAGGTTCTTAATAGTTATTACGGTCCTATTCAGACTAGTTCTTTGACCTAGCGGATAATATAATGTCAAACTTTACCAATATATCATTTTCTTAATATGTTTTTAGAACTCAAGTGTTATAATACTCAGTGGCCCGCTATTAATAACTACTATCAGTTTCATATAACATAATTTGCGTTCTAATAATCTAATTACTCCTATAACAACCTTGATACCGAGAATTTAGTTTACGGCAAGACGTCTGTTTGTGAGCAATGGTAGTACTAAAACTATTTACAAGATTTTTCACCAAAATTGATATTTCCCTATGGATCTGGCTGGTGGCGTGGCATATTGAATTGAAGCCTCAACTTTTATCGCCTCATTCAGACATTAACTGCGCCTTCGACAACATACAGATTGACCTAAATAACTACATTAAATGGGCTTCAAACTGGAAAATAAAGATTAACGCATCTAAAACTTAAGCAAAAATATTCACACTCCGCAAACCTCCTCAACCACCCCTCCTCAGCTTCCAAAACACAAATATAAATTGGATGAGTGGAAATACACCAGCAAAATACTTAGGAGTACTACTTGACACCAAACTTAACTGGAAATAACATATCAAATCTATAGCAGATAATGCTTATGCAAAAATATCTAAACTATATCCAGTAATAAATAGAAATTCCGGACTTAGCACTGACTGCGGCTTTTTCGTCTATAAAACAATTATAAGACCCTCACATATGCCTGCCCGATCTGGAATAACGCCGCAAGACCAAACCTAAATAAAATAGAAATAATACAAAATAAATTTCTCAGAATGATCATTAAAGCTCCTTGATTCATAAACAACATACAAATCCAAAATGAACTAAATATATCATCCATTAACGAATATATAATTCTTATGACTAAATTCTTCTCATCCCTTCCCCAATCGCGCAGTACAACAATATTCAAGCTAGGTAAAACGTATAGTTCATCAAAGAGAATAAGATTACGATTTTCTAAAGACTCCCTTCGTCCACCTTAAATCAC
Source organism: Gryllus bimaculatus (assembly GCA_017312745.1). Taxonomy (NCBI): domain Eukaryota; kingdom Metazoa; phylum Arthropoda; class Insecta; order Orthoptera; family Gryllidae; genus Gryllus; species Gryllus bimaculatus. The sequence goes on along the minus strand of BOPP01000149.1, from coordinate 906,291 downwards.
CTACCCATCTTCCACTTGCCAAAAATTCCACCCACTGACACCCTCTCCTCAAAATTATCACATATAACTCCAAAAACTGTTATCCACAGTTTCTTCTCAAAGAACGTTTTATCAGACCCCTGAGAGAGGAGGTAACGCATGCGGATGTCTATCCCTAAAAGTTAATGTGTAGAATATTGTATAATGAACACCCCTAAAAGGCAGAAATGCCGAACAGGTAGAAATAAATTTTAAAAAAACTTTTATCGCACATCGAATTGATGCCTCAACATTTCCAAAACTTTCGCAAATATGGCTTCACGTCTTAAGTCCGAATTTCACTGGAATCTCGGCAAATTGCAAAAATGGAAAAGTTTAAAAAAGATTTCAGCTTCTTCCTACAATTACAATATTTCAAATGACTTTTTTTAAATGAAATGTGTTCTCCAAAATGTAGATCCTTAGGTCCAATTTCCATTATTATTTCTCAATTTTCAAAAATGTATTTTAAAGGTTGAACTTTCTTCTTGAGTAGTCGGGAACGTTTACACGAGAAGTCAGGCGTTGTAAGGCGTGGGTAAGTAAAGTGCTTGCAGCACCTGAGTACCTCAGTTCGAAACCGATGTGGTCAAAAGTTGTTTGTAGGTTGGGAATACTTTTACGGGTTGAAGTATAATTATTACCATATACACTATAATTATAATGATCAAACCAATGTAAAGAACAGTCCTTTATTAAAAACTCGAATCAACATACACACACACACACACACACATACACCTATCTTCCCCACTCACCCTTTCCTATTTAGTTTCCAATGCCACTCAGAACACAGAATGACGCCTGCAACGGTGCATATTTAACAGCCATGTTTTATCATGTTACATGGGTAAGTGTATTTTATTTTATTTAACTGTATTAATTAATTTATCATTCTCAGTATTTATATAAATTCTTCCACATATATCATCTTACATTTTTTCCTATACATTTCTGATAAGTAGCTCTAAACTTGAGGTAAAATTTATCGAAATTTGTAAGATGTAGTGACAATATAAGATCTGATTTAAGTGAGAAATACATATTTTATCGTGGAAGATTATTTACATTTCCCCGTTCAAATTATAATAGCATATTCTTACATATAATGCGAGAAAGTCCGTGCATACCTAGTTATTCCTTTCATATACTTACAATATTGTCAATTTCTCTTTGTATTTTAAGAGACTTTTTAAAATAGATATATCGCACATTTCCTAAAAATCACCTCTTTATTACGGTCAATCCCTGCGGTCCTTTCACCGTGTTCAGTACCTCTTGTGAAGAGTCCACGCATTGAGCTGCACCAATAGCTGCAAAAATGCAAGGTGCGGAAACACGAAGAAAGAGAAGAAGAAGAAGAAGAAGAAGAAGAAGAAGAAAGGTAGCCTCAGCTAATGCATGTGCACTATGCGGTCGAAGGATGCCAGACGCTCTTCCCAGTGCCCACAAATTTCTCGTAATCTCCCAGGAAGGTCGTCGACCAAGACTTTGCGCCGAGAGGTGATGGCAAAAAATGCGTGCGAATTCCACGCTAAGTAAATGGAAAACAAATTGCTCTGGTTGGTAGGAATGTAATTGGAAACGATTTTTCAGTGACCTTGAACATCACCCTGAACACAATGCAGCCATACTATAAAACAAAAGGCACCCGTCCGCTTTTCGATTTTTAAATCTTCAGTGGAAAGGCAAAACAACAATGCAAGGAGTGAAATGGAAGGACAGAAAACAACAAAAATTCAGTTTTCCGTTCTTGTTTCTTTCTAGATATTCGCCTGACATGTGTAAATAAATATGTGCAATTAATATGTATGAAAAATGCGTTAAAAAACCGAAGAGAAGTTGAAGGAAAATAAAAATAAATCAATATATTCAAGAATTCAAGTTACGGTAATAAGTAATAGAATCCACTGTAATTTTGTCGATTTTACTTTCTCGAATAATGCGTGCTTAGGAAAAAGGCTTAGAAAAAATGCCAAATGTTACAATTTTGTTAAAACCTCTGAATTGCCGTGAAGATATTTTTGAAATTTAGAAAGTGAGGAAGTCAAATTAAATTAAAACTACAAATTAAATGTTAAATTGTATTAAAAATTAAATCTAACGTAAATCCGAAGTTTCTTTTGCAATTTTATTTTATTTTTAAATTTTTAAAGTTCAAATTTCATTTGTAAATAATTAGTTTTTTTTATAACTCTTTATTTCAGATTCCCTGAAGCTACGGGCATATTGGGACGCAAAATGGTGTTGTTTTTAGTGCATTTGATGAGAATAAAAATATTTGTTTAATATATAGGAGTGGTTTGACTAGATAGACTTTCCTACAACAGTAAATAATTTGAATTAAAGATGGATAATTTCACGAAAAATATTGTCCCAACTTTAATACAAGATGATGGGATCTTCCCTTACAATCTTCACTTTCTATATCTCTATTGTCTCTGGAATTTTCTAAAACTGATGAAAATTGGTTTACTGTAAAACGTCTCTGACCAGCCGGCCATCTGTTTGGGGTCAATTCTACCGTTTAAGCCGTTCAAAGTATTTTCTCCAAAACTGATACTCCCTTATCGATGGGACCGAACTCAATATCCTGGGAATTTCAAACTGGTATTTTGATTTTAGAGAATAAGTTAAGTAAACCTAAACATTTTCAAAATTTTCTCGAAAATAGTCGCAAATTTTTGGATTAAATTGTTTCCTCAGATATAAAAAAGTACGCTTAAAAATAGTGCAGGTCTTATTAACGTTGAGCTTTCTGAATATTCTAAAATTTCATTAGTTACGAAGCGAGAAAGTATATGCTGTTCCAGCACCACTAGTTTTCAATTGTCGTTTTTATACAACTCATTTAGATTTTTAAACCAAAAAGCTCACATTATTTTTCAAGTAAGCATTTTGATTTGATTCTTACCTTTTCTTTGAAAATATCACTACTCGAACGTATTCCCGTGTAGATGATCATGTTTTATAGCCGTTCCCTTCCTTTCTCCGACATTTGATTACAAACATTTCTGTATGATACTAGAATAAAATGTATTTTCAATAATAAATAGGAAAATAAAAAACCGTAAATAATCATTCTTTCAGAATGTTCGAGACGTTCAGAGAAATCCTCATTCTGTCTTCGTGCTTAAAGTTAAATGCGAAGCACGTTTCTCATTCGTGTAGAGATTTCCACCCGAGCTTTCCGGTCTTAGCGTCACAACTCAAGTAATGAAGTCTCGACCGCGGAAATCCAGGCAGGAAAGCCGAGGTTCTAAAATCAGATCCCTCGCAAGTTAATACTTCTCTCCAAAGCCAAGGGCAGCAAAGCCTGCCCAACGCTAGACAAAATCCCTATGCCTCCGGATGTCTGTGTTCCTGCTCAAGTCACTTCTCTTCCATCACATCCATGGGGTGTCACCCTACGCTTCTACCAACATGATCTCATTCCCTCCGAAATAAAGTGACCAGATCTTAAAAATCAAAAAAGGAACATCTTGAAATTTCCACGATTGATATTCTCGCCACGTAAAATAAGACATAAATTAAATTAAATTAAATTTCCTTTTTTAAATTAATAATGTTCTTGATCGTCAGTTATTGCCTTATAAACATTTTTCACAATTATTTTACATACATAACAATTTCATAACTTTTCGAGGTTCTTCCGAACAGGAACTTCTCATAATCAGCTTATTAATTTAGCACTACAAAAGCATTCAACAATGAATATTTACAATAAAAGAGTTCATATTCTAATTTAAATGTTCAAAGGATGCAGCTTGTAGTAATAATTGTGGAAATTACCTCCAGGGGGACCGCCCCAACTGCGACAAGCTCTTGGCAGTGTAGTGCATGTAAGTTTGAATGTGAGTAGAGGATAGAGAAAGGAAGAACATAGAACGAGTGCAATCCGTGACTTGTTTGTTAGGGAATTGCTCCGGCATTCGCCTGATGATGATTGGACAAACCACAGACAACTACCGATGAAACCAGCCTCTAGAATTCTCCTCCAGACAGCGACTGAATTCGACCTAGCCCGGTGTCGAGAATCATTCCACCGTCGTAAATCAAACCCTACGACCTTCTGGTCAGTCACTGCAGTGACTAGAGTTGATGCCTTAATCCACTACACCCGCTTGCTTCCAGAAAAATCCCCCCCCCATGGTACTCCCCCAGTGGGATACCCACTCAATCGAAGAAGCACTAAGCTCCGGACTATGTGTAGGGCACGTAAGTGTAAATGTTGGGGGTGATATATGAACAAGGAAGAGGAACGAAATATCAGGCGTGGCGCGTGACCCGTTTGTCGCTCTGTATTATACTGCTCCATCATTCGCCTAGTATTATTCTAAGAAGCCACGCAAAAGTCACGGAAAGCGCTTCCGGCCGCTTCAATTCTCCGCGCAGCCTCTGAATTCGCTCTGGTTATCTGGCTGGTGTCGAAAATCCGCCCCCGCTGTGGGGTGCTGGAAATCTAGGATTTCGCCGTCACAATCTCTGGAGAGACGGCAGCAATGCTGCATCTGAGCTAAACTCGGCCGTTCGAAATCTTGGTACGTGTGAGGAACGCGGTGTTCAGTGAGTGAGTAAATGAGAATGCCATTATTCGATTCGGAGATCCATTAACTCACAACCAGAATTTGCGCGTTTCGCCGTTGGAAGACCGTTTCACCGTCACCTAAGAAGATAGATATTATTTCAGGAGATACTTAGCAGTTTACCTATTTGACTCTCCATAACCAATCTATTCTGCACCATAAGGAACAACAGAATTTGCCGTCCAACTTGTGTTCGAACGTGAAGCATTTCCTAGTCAAAATACGTGAAGCACTTCTTAGTCAAAATTATCTAGCTCCAAATCTTTGCGGATAATACGCTGGAATTTTTTAAACCCGATTGGCCTTGTAATCTTTTATATTCATATCTTAAGCAAAGTACATACAACGTAATTATTGGCTTAACGAAACTAGATTAATGGATACAATAACGGTTCTTTGCCTTTCATATTTGTGCACGACTTCCGCCACAATTGCATCGTGTAAGTGGTATCAGAGAGCAATCGACTAGAGTCGGGCAAACGTCGAGTTGAGTGTCAGCGACCCAAGCGAGTCCAGAGTGGTTGAAGCGATCGACTCCGGCGCGTAGGGAGCAGAGCCGCTGGGGGGGCGGAGGGGGGGGCAGGGGCGGGAGGGGGGCGGCCGCTGCCAGGGCCGTGGCCGGAGTCTTAAGCGGCCCCGCGACTATCGGATTTGTCGGCTCTGGGTGCAGAAAGAAGCTGCCTCGACGCCGCCTCTGCCATTCACCCCCACCCCCGCCTTCGCAGCTCCTCCCGCAACTGCCACCAACTTCACCCGACCGGCTACCATCGCCGGCTGCAATAGCTCAGAGGCATATGCACACGTAAGCTTCCGCGGCTCGAATCCATAAATTCTCGGCTATCCGGGAGACGCCGCGTCGTTGGCTGAGAGGGCGACGTTTCGCCTGACAAGTCGCAGGCTTCCTGTCCTGAGTCGTCACTGCCCTGAGGAAGCCTGCGACACGTCAGGCGAAACGTCGGCCTCTCAGCCAATGACGCGGCGTTTCCCGGATAGCCCAAAATTTAAACTCAGAGTCATCACATAAGGCTGTTAGCGGCGAAGTCCTTGGATCCACACAGTCAAGGATTTTCGACATTCGCCAGAAAACTGAGTCGATTGACAGATTACGTCGTGTTTCTCGGCACGTCAGCTACTATGATCATTAGTTCGGTGGGTGTAGTTCTATCACGGGTGTTCTTGTTTCTGTGCATGTTTCTATCATGGATGGTCAAATCCGGCGCCGATCTACCAACAGCTAGCAGAGTTTTCTCCATCAGTGTATCTCCCAGCCGCCAACACAGCCCCAGCCGGGACAAGCTCTAAGCCCAACTGGTCACCCGACAAGCACGCTAGTGTAGTGCTTTTGCTAGGGAGATTGTGTAAATAAGAGGTGAGAATAGAACATGGAAAATGAAGGAAAGATCGCGCAGTCATTGGCCAGTCTCTGGCTTTTCCCAGAATTCATCGGAGAATCCACGAAAAACTACCAACCTGAGCACGAAGGCACTAGCATATTCCTCAAAATGAGGTTTAAATTCGATCTAATTGTCTAGCTAGTCCCACATCTGGGAACGCGCACGCTCTTCGTTTCCTCTCCCTTGTCATATCCTTACTTACAATTACATGCACTACACGACCACACACACCTGTGAGGACCAGTTGGGAGCTTAGAACTTGCTGGAGCGTTGCTGCCCTGCTAGGAGACAGGGTAAAAATTCGCCACCCGACATGCACGACGACGTCGAATTTCACCATCCAGCGGGGATAAACACTGTCACCCCAAGATAAAAAAACGTGCGCTACATTTACGGGAGAAATATTTGTTGACGCGATCGTCAACACGAAGTAGATTATGAGCCCCGCAAGTGTAGGTCCGCTCCGTAGCTCATCAGCCAGGAAAGAATCACCGCTATCCCCCGGGGAAAACAATCACTACACTAACGGGACTAATGACCATAACAGTTCGCGTGGTCAATAAATCAATCAATCAACCCAAGATTGCGCCTGCCTCTTCGGCGTTACACCAGCCCCCGATTCCTCGTCCTATCTTCCCACCCCAGGCCCACCCTCATCGACTGGAGCAGTCGCCGACTCCTCGGCCGCGCTGGCTCCTTCGGAAACCCATTCTCGCCGGAAGCGCCCTCTCCCGCTTCAAGATGTGCGCGGAGAGGCTGCAATTTTCTGGGAAACGAGATGAATTTATGATCTACGACTTAGCGGAGGAGCTTTCCTGGAAACGGTTTGAAAAGTTCCTCGTGTTAAAGTAAACCTTCTACTAGATAAAGGGCATTAAAAGACGACGCGTGTGGCATCTGTCATCGTCCCGTAATAGGGAATATTAACTTGGTTTATGAAAAGTTTTGTTTTAGAAAGTTAGAGGATGGAAGTCACTTACAATCAATTAGAGAGAGTAACTCATGAGTTTCATTGCGATGACAAAGCCCTGTACTGCGAAGTTGTACACCTCTATTACGGAGGTTCACGTATACAATGGCATTACTCGCTTGTAAACTGTTTCCACACTTTGCGCAGTGAACGTTAAAGGAAGATTTCATGGTATATCAGAGAGTAAATTACTTCGCTCCGTGTAAAATTTATAAATCTCAGTAATATATAGTCAGAGAAGATCCCACTGTACCCCTTTCTGTTTTACATTCATCTATTTGATTACAGTTTTATACGAGCTTCCATTAAGTAAAACATCTATTTCATTTTATCATGAAATTATATGAGTAGAAATGAAAAGGAATTTTCCTAGGTCATTCTAATGTGATACTTTACGCAGATATTTATCGTCACTGAATCATGACTACTGTACACATACCCATCACGTCAGCCAGCGATTTACAACAAAATCCATCTCTGTAGGTAGTGATAAATTTGCGTTTACATCCGAGGTGAAGGACCTTGCGAATCGACAACCGACTGCCGCATCAGAAACCTGCAGAATCGAAACGAGGAATTTCCCCGTTCTATGCATTTCGAAGCAGCGCGAACATCTGAGAAAGATATCTTGCAGAGCACGTGCCAAGGAAGTAAGAGCGCTGCGAGGATACGGGCGACAATTCTTTTCTCTTTTTTCCATTTCCTCAAGTTATTTGGCAGTGGCAACCCTTCGGACTTGTTTTCCGAGCATCTGAAAACGAGTTTTTATTACTGCCTGACTAGAAGTGCAATAAAAGATCGTAAAGCTTGTCCTCCGGAAAAAGGCACCCATCCGGGCCGTGTATGAGGCTCTATATACCTGCTTTGCAAAACGAAAAGGTTGGCAGGCGACGAGAATAAAGTAAAGGAGCAAGAGGGGCGTCCCGGAAGTTAACAAAAGAGCGCCATGCGGATGAGGTCGGTTCTGCCGCATAGAGAGACTGCTTTTGCCCTCTTATTGATTAATACGTCTGAGTGGAGTGAAGAAAGAAAAGGCGTCTTTGAAGGCGGTCTGTTCACAAACAAAATGAGCTTCACTGTACAGAAATAGAACGACGATTATAGCAAAATATTGTAGAAACAAAAAAATTGCCACTTTGTTGCGAACTAAAGATAGTTCCACACGGCCAATTTGAATATCTGAGGAACAAAACAATAAAAGTTGTAAATAGAAAACAGGAACAGCAACATTTTAAGGAAGAGACGATAAAAATTAGATTCTAGTAAGTGTTGTACTAACAATAACTAAACTAAATAATCTTTAGAACTTATACGCACATCTAAAAATGGAAAGTTATTGACGCATGTGTATTGGATATATTGTTAAAATTAATTGTAGCTAAAAACTATCAAAAATCTGTATATTGCAGCATTTTTGCTTATGTCATATAAAGTCACGCACAAAATGACTCATTCACTTTCACAATTAAAGATGCCATTTTGGGGAACATTTAATACAACAACCTTTTTATTGATAGACATTGGATTAAAAATTGAATCTCCTCGCTTGAAGAAAAAAAACGTTCTCATAATTTCATAAAAAGTCGGAAACATACAAGATGACAATGCGTCATAATGCCTCGACTGAGTATGGTATCATTTAATTTATCGGTTCATTCAAATTAATTGAAACAAATATTGATACTAATACAATTTTACTTCAGTTTTACTTTTTACCGGATTACCTCATTTGCTATTAAAACAAATCAAATCAGCATAAAAACACTTTTACGGTGCTGATATAGTTATCACAAAGACACGTTCATAATGTCAATATCGAGTTCATATGGCAGTCGGTTTTCGACAGCCTTGGATTTGAACTTTAATCCGGTTACGAATTTGCCCCAGAGTCCTCCAGACAGCTTAATTTTTCCGGTCCGGATTGCCCAACCATGACCGAAGGATCGCGGGTTCGAGCCCCGCCTCGGGCATGATTGTATTGTGTTCGTCCTTTCACTCCCCATCATCACCATATGGGGTCATCCCTACAGTTACCATACCGTTACACACAATAGTGGTCAAAAGTGGTCGTCACCTAGAAGTTGACGTGACCTTAAATAACAAAAAAACTTAATTTTCTTCTCTTAATTCCCCTAGTTATCTTAGTTTTACAATAGTGCTGTTACAATTAAGTGGAGCACGAACGTTGTTCACTAGAGGCAATTAACTGTTAAATGTTATTAGGGAATTTTAACAGTCAATCGATATCAAGGTCATTTCGTCTTAAACACTGAGTGTGTGCAGGTGAAAAATTCGTATCTGCAAATCTATGAATGCTACACAAACGTTAGTACAGGAAGTAGAAATATTTTTGAAAAAACAATCATAGGCCTGCTGAAATTTAAAAAAATAATAGAATGTCATGCAACTAGTTCATAATGTTACGCTTTACTGCGAGTTTGGAGCGATTTTTCAAATTTGTAAGAATGCACTAACGCAACGTTATAAACAAGTTGTATATTTTTTGTGTAAGAACATTCTAAAATTATTAGAAAGGGTAAATTATTACTGAAATTTGATCTTCAGTAGTGTAGTATGTTAGCTACATACGATAGTAGAGCGACTAGTAGAGCGAGAGTAGTAAACTAACGCTCTTGGACATGTAACTATTGTTAGTTGATTGTCAGGTATTACTTGTTCATATATTACACGCGCAAATTTTCTTGATCCAGGAGCCTCCTAGTCCTCACCCAGCGCTGAATAGCACGGAACGTTGAAATAGTGTGGATCTACCTGGAACGGCACGTACCAATTCACAATGCAGCCAACAACCACATCGTACTTTCAAAACAATCGTATTTCTCGTGGCACGCTTTGGGGCATTACGTTTATGCCCACAGTTGGTACGCCCTTTTCAGCCGTGACGTAGCCAGAGCCCTCCTCTCCCCGCACCCCTCGCTGCGGAATATCAAGAAAACTTGCGCGTGTAGTAATATAGTTGGTAGTGGATAATGCCGATAAGTGCCGGAACACAAAAATATGTAATAGAATGTCCAAGAATAACGTATTCTGTAGAATATGGCGTAAGAAACGTTTCTTTGAGGCCTTTATTCTCAAAACTTCAAGGTTTAATGCTCTAAAACGCTTCATTTTATCATAACGCTCGAGTTATTTAACTATATAGATTTAAAAATTCTGACATTTGCTGCGAGTTGCATTTGGCTTGAATATTTAGATGCTTTTTTAAAACATAAACTTTATTTTTGTAGCCAAAGTGCAATTCGTCACATCTCCCTGAAATTCTCTTTCGTTACAGATCTTATTTATCAAAATTGATTGCTTGTGAGCGGCGCAAAAGGTATGTATACTACTGAAATAATATAGGCGACGGCAATTATTATTATTATTATTATTATTATTATTATTATTATTATTATTATTATTATTTATTATTATATGCAATTTCGTCCATTTGCGACCATGCTACACGTTAACTACCTAGGCCCAGTCATATTTTTTTATCCCGGAGAGATTAATGGGTGTCCTCATGCAAACTCGGGCGGTCAGGATTCAACATGAAGGTATATCAATAAAAACTTCCTCACGATGCGTGCAGTGCGCAGGAGAACACACTTTTGCATTGATTGAATGTGTCAGTTTTTAAATCCAAACCTTGCAGACGATGAAATCAGTTCTTCAGAGATCAGTCCATTTGCAAAGATGATCACAGGAACTTTTTGAACAGATACTAACCGTCACATGTCGCTCAGTTCAATAGCCAAGGTTTGGTATATTCGCTTCTCTTCAGCAAAAGAGGCAACTATATTTCGGTCTAAAAGGATAGTTATGTCGACTATAAACCCTTTCCGTGAGACCTTATCAATCCATATTACGTCAGGTCTGTTGGCTTCGACCCTGTGATCAGTTGTGACTGCTACATTCCAGAAGAGATTCCGCCGTTTCGACTCCAAAACTAAATCTGGCTTCAACTTGTAGTATGGAACCTCTTTCTGTACCATCTCCGACTTTGCAACCAGGGCCTGATGGACAACCGCAGCAACGTCGTTGTGCCGACTCAGGTATTCTGTTTGTGCCAAAGCAGAGCACCCTCCCCCATTATGTGTTGGAGGGTTTCGCCGGGTTGATTGGAAGCAGCGGTCCTCTACACTCATATTCCCTATCACATACCTTCGGTGATTGCGAGTGGAGGTTACTTCGTCCTGAATAGAAATGACGAAGTCTGTCTCAGCAAAGAGGCCATATTTTGTAATCCACGATCCCATATTCACGGCGTTCTCTTTGAGCTCAGCAGGATACCTGCCGTGCAAACGCTTCTGGGTCCACTCACTCAGTCTATCTTCTTTGGCCTTATTTCATGGCCTTCTTTGGCCATGGTCTTATAAGAGTCCGTTCCATTCAGGTTCGGTGGGATACATTTCTTGTTGTTATTATTATTACTATTATTATTACTATTATTATTACTATTAGTATTACTATTAGTATTACTATTATTATTACTATTATTATTATTATAAGAGGCGTTAATGTCTTAACGGACGGCGTTCTTCAGTTTAGAGGCTGGATTGAGTGAAATATATCTCAAAGGAATGGTAAGTTTGCGCGCGGTACGCGGCCTGTTTCTATAGACTCCCGCCTGACACTGATGAGGCAAACCACGGAGACCAACGATAAATAAAGTGATTCAGAGAGAAGTAACAAACTCACTCAGATACAACATTCATCAAAAAAGTGTGACATCCGCCTGGGAACGTGCTTGCGACCGTCGCCGACATCCTCCGATTTGTTTGGTTTTTACGTTGCCGTGATGTTTGCTGTAATCAATAATAAAGTAATTCATTGTGGGTGTAATCACTTCAGTATGAGTGTCCATGTTGGTGATGATGCTCCGGCCTTTGGCTTCAGTTCTACGCGTTGAAAACACTTCTTTGAGTTAGCACAATGTACACTCTCCGAAGCATTTTATGCCCAACTTTCTTCACTATTTACAACCAATTATGAAAATGTTTCTTAAATTGACGTTCCTTAGAGTCCAGATTAATACAAAATAGCTTCCAATCACCCTATTCACCCTGGAGTCCTTCAGGGGTCTACGCTTTCTCCAACTTTATTTAAGATATATATTTCTAATGCTCCAACTCTTATTAGTTCTAAGATAGCATACTTTGGAGATGATACTGCAGTTATTATTTCACATAAAAACTTTCTAAATAGGACGAGACAAATTGCAAGTTGACTTAAATATACTTTCTAACAGTCTTTATATATGAAAAATAACTATTAATGCTAACAAATGTAAAGCAGAAGTATTTTCCCTAAAATATTAAAACAAATAGTTCCCACTTTTTAATTTTGAATAATAAAGTGACACAATAGTTTCCATCAACAACAAGGGACAAATATTTAAGAATTGTATAAAGATAACAAGGAAAGATTATGTTTCAAAAGAAGCAAACAATGCATTTATAAAATATCAAAATTATATCACTTAATAAATAAAAATTTCAAAATTTACATAAAAATCATAATTATTCCATATTCAAAAATATTATTGGACTCACGCTCTCTCTCACGTACATGCCTCTCAAATATCGGGATGTACTGCCTCTGCCAAAAAAATACACGCTATCTACAATAAATGTTTCAGATCAACATTAAAAGGACCTTGGTTCATTCGTAACGATCAGATTCATCAAGACGTTTCTGTCTCATTAAAAACTTAAGTAACTAAATTATCTTCAAATTTCTACACTACATTCATGTCCAGTAACTACGACATATCACTTGGAAAAACAGCTTACCTTCATCAAAGAATTAAATCCCCTAAAGCTAAATATTTGTGGCATCCTCCATAAATTCTTATTAATTATTTCAAACTATTCACAAAATATTCAAATTGAAAAATATTTATAAAATAATCTTAATTATAGCATGTGAGTTAGAGGTCCATAAAAGGTTTAACATATGTAATATTCATGTGAAATTGTAAAATGAAAAAATCTAATTTCCATACGTAATAATATTGTATTGAAAATAAATTATCTATAAATGCAAAAATGTTGAAAAACTTAGATCGAACAAGGATAAATAAAATGAAAAAATATATGCTAAAATACCTTGTTGTCGAACAGTTCATTAAGAAAAAAGAAAAAAATGCAAGTTGGAAATCACGCAAAGTGATCCAAATTTTTGAAAAGATCATTGTTTTATAGTGTTTGGGTTTATTTGACTTTAAATGACGTTTCTTCTGGTATTTGGTAAATAAATTATTTGAGTGTGTTTCCTGTGTTTTTATTGAAGGCAAGTTGCTAGGAGTTATGAACAATCTAAGCTAAAATTAAACATTCTTTGATGTGTTAATATTTATAATTATTTTCTTGATTGTTTTAATGATTTTAATGCCTTCAATTTGATATATCTTTAGTGTGTATTCTAAAAAGTTCAGACAGATTCAAAACTTCAAATATAATTAAATGAATAGTGAAGTTCATACATTTTCTTTCCATATCAAGTATTAAGATACAAGAAGTATATAAATTAATTTCTTTCACAGCAGTGATATTTTTTTCATACCGATGCCGATTATTAATGTATAAACAGTACCACTGATTGTACTGAATTGCTCTTCAGTGTCCAAAGAAAATATAGATATTTCTAAAATGTCAACCCGGATAGCCGAGATCGCAAAGGCAGTAGTTTCATGACAATGTCGGATCGGAGGATCGCGGGTTCGATTTCCGCCTCGGGCATGTATTTGTTAGCATCCCTCTACCCTTCGTCATCATCCTATCACTTCATTAAATAAGGATTAATAATTCCCTGCCCTGGCAGGAGGCCCTTGCCCTTACTATATGTGCAGTTGGATAATAATAATAATAATAATTAATAATAATAATAATAATAATAATAATAATAATAATAATAATAATAATAATAATAATAAATTGAATAATAAAACAAATCGCAAGTGTATCTACATTCCGGTCACGTGACTATGACGTAGCGTGCCAAGCCACTATCAGTAACAATGTCTCCTCACTGGTCACCTTCCCGAAGAGCCGTAAATTGCGTTTTAAGAGTTACGCTCCAGATAGTCGTGTCCAGTGTCGCTGTTATCTTTACTGTGCGCCTCCGTATGGATAGACCCACCCCTCTTACTCTTCGTAGCAGCTACGGTCTTTAACTTCCGTCTCCTTGACTCTGACCCAGATGCGGACTGGGAGCGTTGTGAGTCAGAAGACTCTCAAATAGTTTACGGGCAGGGTTAAAATGGGTGAGGTACTTTTACGCTTTGTCTCGTTTTGACCTACGTTCAGCTCTAAAACCTCCAGGTATAAAGCACTCTTGGCAATATAGTGATTACACCACTTTTCATAAGAATTAATGTCAATTTTGAATACTGTCAACCATGAAATATGAAGACATCTGCACTTGTCCCTGAACATTTTAAACACGTAATTACTCTGGAATGTTTAATATTGTTGCACTTTACAGTTTCCGATACACGACAATTTCGCTTGTAATAGTGGAATGACAATGAAAACCTCAGCGGTTTTGTTCTCAACAGATCTTTCGGCTATACGTTTCTTCTCGACATTAATAAAGTGTGAAATAAGATGAATAAAGAATTTTCCGCCATACAGAATCATATCCATTTGTAGTTGACTAAAATGAAAAATTTTCTCAGCAGTCTAAGATACATAATTGGTTTTTATTAAATTAGCAGGCTCATTCTTTCAGAGAACATGTCCGCATTTACACAACAACACCTTAACTGAACACTCCACAGCTGTAAAATTCCAATATCTGCATATATGCACTCATTTTACGAGCAATATAAACTGAGATGTTCTCCTGTTTATAGTTCTGTCGGCGTATAAACACGCTTCACGAAGGTCTGTTTAAATTAACCGGTGAGGTTGATTCTATCATCTCTTACAATTCGGTTTTGATATCGCAAACCTTCACCAGGTTATTAATTTTTGGTTCAATATAATAACCTTTAAGCTTTCAAAGTGTGTTGTACTCTGCCCTGAAACAGTACTTTTCATATTGTTTTCCTGATTTCCGGAAATGATTAACGGAGAAATCATAAGAGATTTGATTCGCTAAACTAATGTTTCCATGACAACAACATAGGGGATGGGATTGGATGTGAATGCAAGAATTCACAAAAGTTGTTTGGGGCTAAAATTTATTTTTGGATTCATTTAGTTTCTTACATATCTTGCATCACAATATACTATTATTTTTACTTTCTCGCATTTACAAACGCAAGAAGAGAAAGTATTGTCAACATGAGCCGGAAAAGGGCGAATTTTCGACAAATATTCTCTTATTGGTGAGCCCTGGTAAGTAAAAAGTTGCAAAAAACAGTTACTAAATGTAGAAAAAATTCTCTAAAATGTGGCGTAACCAGAATCCATGTTTTGAGCGTCCTTCATACCGAAAAATCGATTTACGGAAAAAATGTACGTCTGTGCACAACGCTAGCGCATAAACCATTCAGCCTATTTTCTCCAAAATTGATATTCCCTAATCGTTCCAGTTGATGCCGTGTCCACTGAGATTTCAAACCAATATTTTAATTCTGGGGGAAGTTACTTAACATGAAGCTCCTGAGAGGTTTTCAAAATTTTCAAAAATGGCTCAAAATTTGTAATTATTTTGATGTCAATTGCATATATTCTAATCCCTGTATTGATATTATTATCCAAGCGAATGCACGCAGTTTTGACAACGCTGCGCTGGCAACAATGCGTTGCTCTTTTCTGTATAATTTGCTGCGAATATTGTATCAGCCTAGTGTATTTGTGTTTGTTTCATTTGTCAAAGTAAGAAATGATTGCTGCTCTTGACTATCGAAATTAATGCAGATATGCATCACAGGCGTTTTGTTTGAACTAGACGTTATCACTTAATTGTGCTCTCGTGGCAAAGTCGCTTGCCTTTCACCACAGAGGTTCCGGGTTCGATACTTGTAGCAATCCCCGTAGAAACACATGTGCAATTTGTTACGGCAAAACGAGTTTGCCTGGTTTAATAAGATTATGGTTTAATTAATACGGTTAATAAGATTTAGGACGCTTCACAGGGGTTGGACTAGCCTCTGTGAAGCGTCCTACCCCTTATCCCTATCCTTATTCCTTCCCAATTCTGGCCGATGGGTAGATGACGCAGAGTGTGTGCGAGACGCGAGCGTGAAGCCACACCTATCGGTGATTCCCTGACTTGACTGCGACTGACGTGACGTGACTACCCAGCGGCTCCTAGAAGGTGCTTATTACCAACGTCTTGAAAGTACGTTAGTATAGATAGTAATACAAGCAATAGTTTTACTTTCTCGCTACCACTTACGTAGTAGACAGAAAGTTTGTTATGCTACGCGAAAAAACGGACAACTTCCGGCAGAAAAACTTTTAGCTCTAATAAGAAAAAATTTGATAAATCCAGTTGCTAAGTGTAGAAAAAAATCCTCTAACACGTTCATTTTTTGTGGGTCCTTGATACCGAAAAATCGAATGGCGGAAATACGTCTGTCATTCCGTTCACCCGTCCGTCCGTCCGTCCGTGAACAAGGCTAGCTGCTAAACCATTAAGCTGATTTTCTTCAAAACTGATATTCCCCAATCAATCTTGCTGATATCTCAGCTCTTTGAATTTGCAACGGATATTTTTATTTTGGGATTACTTTACATGAAGTCCCTGGGACATTTTCAATTTTTTTTTAAAATGACTCCATCTTTTTTATTGAACTTTGTTGTTGGATAGTGTGAAGATTATTGATGAATACGGTGCACGTCTCATGTTTATGGAAAACTCTAATTTTTCGAGTATTGGAAAAATTAAAATTATTTCGAAAATTGCAAAAAATCAAAATTATTTCGTCGTTCTACAACTAGAATTATGAAAGTATATATTCTTTCTTGCGTTAAATCTGTTCCTTAAAGATAGATTTTGAAATAAGGTCAAGTACAATGTTTCGAACATTTTGGTACTTTTCGCCTAATTTTGGATGAAAGTACGGGCGAGAAAGTACGTGATATTTTAGCACCACTAGTTTCATTTACATCATTGGCTTCTGCAGAGGACTGAAACCTCATTATCCCCCCTCCTCTGCTTTGGATA
The DNA here is from genome assembly GCA_017312745.1 of Gryllus bimaculatus. NCBI lineage: Eukaryota > Metazoa > Arthropoda > Insecta > Orthoptera > Gryllidae > Gryllus > Gryllus bimaculatus. The sequence continues at coordinate 889,198 of BOPP01000149.1, read as the reverse complement.
TGTCATTGATAGAAACTAATACGTATCTTGTTCATTGAAAAGAAAGTATTAGTTTGTGGTAAGCGTACAACAAAATGGATTTCAAATCCCAATCATACAGTTATCTGACTACTGCAAAGTAAGCAAAACAATGTGGCGACATGATGCAAGGCATCTGCAATCTCGCTTATGGAGAATGGTCCAAAGAGTGTAGGATGCTTTGAAGATTCCACTAAATCGAACAGAAAAAAATAATCGCAACTCGTATGAAAATGTCCTTGACGTTTCATTTTAAAGTGCCAGACGCGGCTACTTTCGTCGTATACGTCTCACTCTCTGAACTAATTACGTAAATAACTATATCAGTGCCATAGAAATTAGGGTAGAACTGAATTGTCACGGGAAAAATATATTGCACGCACAATCGATTATTTGCAGTTCAGCAACTGTGTCTAGTACACGGTGACACAGAGACTCAAAGACTTCGCGACTTAATATTATTCAAACGCTTCGAAAAGGCTCTCATTTTATTTACGTTATACATACATGTGACCCGTGCGAACATTCCCCACTTTCTAAACCATTGTTTTAAAAGTGAAATAAGCAATAAAAAACTTACCCAACTTCGAAACTGTCTGCCAAACGTGCTATTGAATATTATCCAAAAAGGTACTATATCGTTCAAAAGAGTATAATGTTGAATATAACAACATAAGATACATAACACGTGTCCCTTTAGGGGGACATACAAACAATTCCAAACAAATCCAAATTTCATTACAATAATGTTTTGTTATAATCATTGCGTTTCCCCGATTTTGTGCATTTTTTCTTTTCTTTTCTTGCTGGTAGTTCATCTTTCGTTATCAAGGCCGCAGAGTATATAAGTTGAGTAGTACGACTTAACCCCGTTTCGATACATACGAAGGCATCACACTACCTGCAGCGCAGGAGTCCACAAAGCCTTAATCTATGCTGCGTAAGAGCGAACTTGAGGCTATTTACAGCCGCAAACAAGCGCTATTCAGCGCCGGTCGCCGCCGAGGCGGGGCTGGGGGAGGACGCGAGGACGCGGGACTGAGGACGCGAGCACGCGCGGCGGGCGGCCCGCGGCGACGGAGGATGAATTGGAGCGCGCAGATAATCGCCGAGCAGGACAAGCAGGCGGACGGGTAGAGGCGACGCTGTGGGGGAAATGACGTATGGCGGTCGCCAGCACCGCAGCTGCGAGCGTGCGTGCATTCCTCTTTGGTTGATCCATGTTTCCGGGCACATCAACTGCAACGGTCATTAGTTCCGTTAGTGTAGAGAATGGTTTCCTCCTGGGATGTGGTGGTGTTCCTCCCTCACTGGACCGTGAGATCAGCCGCCGACTTACACGCCCGCTATCAGGAAAATTCATCCTCCTAGTGTCTCTTTCCAACAGTTTATTGCTCTAGATGGGAGAAGCTTCAAGCTCCCGACCATTCTCCCCACATGCGGGGTAGTGTAGTGCATGTAAATGTGTGTCAGTAAAGGGTGAGAATAGGACTAGGAAGAGGAAGAGAAGATCGCGCGCGGTTCGTGGTCTGTTAAGGTACTGCTATTGCATTCGCCTGGTATTGATCAGAGACACCACATAAAACTACCGATATGAGCAGCAGTGGGGAATTCGACCTAGCTATGGGGCTAGAGCGCTGCACATTCAGCGACGTGTTGGCTCCGAGCTTAACTCTGCAGTAATCAAACCTCTTGGACCCAATGTCCGACTGCTCCATTTGGAATGAGCGCTGTATCTTAATTCAAATGAGAGGAACAATCCGAAGACCCAACCACTGAACCAATTACCATGTTCTAAATCATCATCATACACAGCTGCAAAATTTGATTTTTATATAGAACATAGGAGTAAATGAAAGAAAAATTGAAATGTGAAATGAATTTCTTTCAATGTGTCGTTGATTTACTTTCACAAGTCCATCAAACAAATGAACAACTAAGTATCGTCCAACTTTCAAAAAGGGTGAAAATTCAAAATTCAATTGGTACTCACGCATTATGTCAATGGTCGAGCACTTAACTTCCAAATATATTTGTGGCCATGTACCAATACGAAGAAGAAATGTTTGGAGACCTAGAATTAGATGGAGCGGCAATCTATATGAGTACTAAAGACCGTACAGGTCATCCGACCTACTTCGTGTAGATGAACTTGCAGGTAAATAGAATTATGTTCAATGGAGAATTAATTTTTTTCGCGTATCTGTCTGTTATACCCGAGTTCGTGGGCTATACTCCATCGAAGCCGTGGATTTTTAAGGGCGAAAAAATCCTTCATATGCCTTTCTTCGGAGGGGAAGTAAAGATAAAGATTTGTGGAAAATAAAATTCCAAATGTATTTTAATTTAACCAATTACATAACCTTCCAGACAATTTAATTATTTGAATACGAGTTGCATAACAGTTTTAAAAATACAGAATTACAGAATTTATTAATGTCAGTAAATCTGCACATTTCTTAAATTTGCTAACCTGCCCTCCAATGATGTGCTCGTGAAAATATAGTACTTCAATGAACACAGTACCGGACCGGCCTTTAAAACAGATGCGACTGATACGTTTTCTAGGAGTTCAAAACAATCACTATTTTTATAATCAATTACATGTATGCGAGTGATGTGATAAATTTGAAATTATTTGAACAATGAAGTAGCAGAAAACATGAATGTCTAGTAGCTAGCTAATGTCTAGTAACAAGAGTCTTGTATCATACGAATTTATTTATACTTGGTTAAGTGCAGGTACAAAGGATTTCACCCTCCAGGATTTATAAAAGAACGTAATGGGAAAGATAAATACAATATGTACTGAAGAGAAAGGGACCGCCAGAGAAAAATTATGAGAAAATTGAAGAAAGGAAAAGTGAAATAAGAGAAGACGTTGATAGTTTTCGTGGCTTCTATCATGCCAAATTGATAAACAAGAAAAATAAGAACCCCATGTTTTCAACAAATCCCTTGTTAAATATATTCACTTACCGCCCGCCTAAAAATATTGTTTTAATAGTGTAACATTTATAAAACTGTACTCATCCCCGAAGAATGCACCAGAAAAATGGAAAGAGCGAAGATGATAAATTATGTTTGCGACAGAAAACAATACAAGAGGCGGTGAGGTAACAATGAATTGGATTTGGGGAAGAAACAAGAAAAAGCAAGGTATGGGGAAAACGGGTAAGTGACGTTTTTGGACCACGTAGTGGCAGGGCCAGTAAAAGCAAGTTATGACAGAATAACAGAACTCAAGGAGAGATAACAGCGGGGTGAACAGCCGCTGTTTGTCAATGAGTGGACGAGGAACTCAAAGTGTAGCAGGTCAACGATGGATCGATGAGCGGCGAACTATCAGGGATGTGACATACGGTGAGAGGACAGTGGGAGCCTGCTCAACACGGGACGAGAATATTAGATGGGTGTGAAGATTAGCATGGCAACAGTTTAACACAGCAGAATGGACACTAGTTGATGTTAACGAATCTATATTGAGATTATGATGGCGGTGAGAATATGGAAACGGCAAGAATATGGAAATTCTTTGTTGTGATTTCAGTAGCCATGCGTAATGGTTATTTCTAGAAGCATCGGTGATTTAATGGGTACTTGATTAGGATGTTATAATATTGTATGAATGATTACGAAGTAATGATGAAAACAACACGGAAAAACATGCTGCGAACCCCCTTGGGCAACCATAAATTTCACATGAAAAAGCGGAATTTGAAATTACAGAACGAAGAAATCCAGAATTTTAGTGTCTGTATGCTTAGAGTAGACCCGAAGAAATGGATAGTGAGAAATCACAGCAGACCATGCATAGTGAAAATTATGATAACATCAGAATGTGGGTAGTGAGGAACATGTGAACAGCAAAATGTGGAAAGTGAGGAAGGGGTACGTGAACAGCGAAGATGTGGAAGGTGAGGAATAGAACAACTACATGAAATGTGAACAGCAAGGAATATATAAACTTTGAGAACTTGCAGCGAGAAGAATTTCTGAGCGTTGAGAAAGTGGTTAGAGAAGACTGTGCAAACGGAGGAGAATGGGACGGTGGCAAATACTGAACAGGGCAGGAAGGACGGAGAAGGCGTAAAGAAGCAGTGCAACCGCAAGGCAAAATAGAGCGAGAAGCTCCGGGGGCGGACGCCGCGGGAGCTCGCGTGCCTAGTCGGGCACTTGATTGCCATCGCAACGAGCGGCTCCTCCCCCTCCCCTCCCCCCCTCCCCCCTCCCACGTCCGCGCGTCGTGAAGCCGCCCGCTGATGAGTCCGCGGCGTCCCGTGGGGCCGGAGACCAACGAAGGCCACCGTATCCCCCTGCGAGACGCTCGCGGCTGCGGCCAGACCCACGGCGGACGCCCGCTCTAACCTTCTTATAACCCTCTGATCGTAACCTTGGGGCGGACGGGGCGTAAGTTTAACAATCCTCGTATTAGGGAAATCGAGCCAGGATTAGCGATGGTCTATCGGATGGAAACAAACATTGAAGGTCTGTCCACAACTAGCGCATACCCAGGAAATCGATAAAGCTTTTATGAAAAACCATCAAACTCAATTGTACTATGTCAAGGAATGATTAAGTAAGATGCCAATTTATAGGCACGAAAAACTGTAGAAATAATAGACAGGAAAAATAGGCATTTAAAAACGTAAAATATGCATTTAAAATGTAAAATAGGTATGTTTTGTATTCCAGCATTATAAAAGAACCTTTTGTGTTACAAGAAATCGTTCATAATCGTGCATTTTACGGCACTAGTGATGACGTATTAGATTTTATATCACGAAGGATTGGGTCATCACACATTCAGCCAATCGTAGCGAGAGAATGGGAGGGAGGTAGAGCTAAACGGAACAGGCGACCACCGTATACTCGCACGATGTCAAACACCAGAGTCGCCACAGGGAAATTGTTTCGCAAAATTAAGTTTGATTCTCTTATAAATGTATAATTCTGTTATACAAAATACTAGCTCCTAAAGTCTCTCGTTTTCAAAACTTGTACTCATGCAATAAAGCTTAACATTATAAACTAATTGCATAAACCACTATAAAATTGGCACAATACATTTTTCTTATCCTTACTTATGAACATGTTTAACAAGTTTCTGAATGTAACATAATTTACATTCATGGAAAGTTTGCTTTCATCACTATTCTGACATTGTATGATTTTTTCAATCGCCATGCAGAACACAAATGTAACTAATAGAGCTACAACCGCACATACGTTCTCGCATTATTTCTTTAAAAAGTCAACAATTGCAATTTTCAAAAATTCTGAAAATTCAACGGAAATGAGACATACATTGTTCTTTTAAGCGTCTCATGTACTATTCGTAGACAAAATTAAGAAAATTGTAGTGGTTTTGAGATTTTTTTAAAATTTGAATTCATTTCAAGCAGAAATTTTGCAAAAAAGACTCTTCTAAAAAAATTAAAATCATTTTTTTTAATCTGATTCTTAGATCTCATTTCACTCAAAATAAAAAGACCGTATTCAATATTGTACTTACGCAATATTAACTTTTTGTAATTTTCAAAATTACAGAGAGTTCACAAAAAAATGGGACCTGCACCAATTTTTTACTGCTCTTTGATACATACGAGGAGAACAGTTTAAGTAAAAATTTGGATTTAGCACATATTTCATAATATGAAATACCTGCACTTTAGGGGCAGTAAACCGGAACATACAGTTATTGGAACTTGTTTGATTTCTTTCCACTCTGCAGGATAAAAACGAAAAAATGTACCTTTTTTTTCATTTTTGGTTAAAGATAATTACATTTTTAACAATAGATAATCAATACGATTTGATCAATAGATACGATAATATGCAACATTTATCCCTTAACAGTACAAAATAGGTATTTATAGGCTCTCTGAAATTTGCATATAGTGCTCCTAATGTCTCAAAAAATTGATTTTTCCATTGAAGTATAAATATAGGCAAATAGGCAAAAATCTCCTGTTTATTTATAAGTCACATATAAAGGGGTAACTTAACGATACGTTCTTAAATTCAACAGTAATTAAATGCTTATTGTTATTTTTGTTTCACGCCACCTTCATTAATATTCGAATAGTTTCATTTCGGTGTTCCAGATTTTTTAAACTTAAGATGGATTCATTGTTAATTTTTTAGATTATTAGTCTGGAAAAGTTTCTAAATTAATATCTATATATATTTAAATACTAAGTATTTCGGGCTAGAAAGGTTTTTAGCTTTTTATTCAACCAAATTTCATGATTTTACGTCAGTTGTATGTAAGGTAACGGAACATTTGATAACTAGCTATATTAGACCAGATTGAAAACAAAAAGAATGGCTGTTTCAAGGAGAGCATGGTTTAAGAAATGGTTTCTCTTGCGAGAATCAGAGAGTATAATTTTTTTCAGGATATAGCAGATGAAGTTGATGATAATGGGAAGGTAGTTGCTGTAATAGATTTTGCGAAGGCATTTGATGTGGTCCTACACGATATACTGGTTCATAAATTAATGCATTCGGGTATTAACACCAGAGTTGTGGCGTGGATTGATGAGCTAAGGAATAGGCGAGATAGGAAATAGAAATTTCGAGTTGGACAACAGTTTTGAACTCTGGCAAAGGTAACTTCAGGGACCCCCCAAGGAAGCGTTTTCGGACCTCTCCTCCTTCTCGCGTTTGTGAGTGACCTGCTAGGCAAATTATTTTCAAAGTTAAGACTATTTGCAGATGACTGTATAATATATCGAGGTATTCAAACAAAAGTGAACGAGGATATTTTGCAGCGTGAAATAGATAGGCTGCATTTCTGAAACAAATCGCATGACAATAAATAGTTCCAAGAGCAAAACCTTCACGTTTGGAAGGGGTCGCAAATATAGTGGAACTCAATACCGTTTGGCAACGAAAATATTCCAAGATTCTTGTCTTGTAAGTACCCGGAAATAATTTTTCATAGCAAACTGACTTGGGGAAAATAAAGTAAATTTTATCATAGGGAGACCCTGGAGGTCTTTACATTTTACTATTCGAATACCAAAAAAAAGGTACTGCGAAAGCGAGAGAATTAGTTTGTTTATCTCTAGTTGGTTCATTAATGAAATACAGGGCGATTTATTTACACCCTTATAGAAATTCCCAAAAGGAATATTTGAATAGAGTACAGAGAAGGGAGTGTAAACTTACTTTCCGAAGTAACAGGAAAAAAGTAGAATGGAAGTCTCTAGAAATCAGGAGGGTTAAGGCACAACTCCGTGCCCTGTACAAAGCGTATGCCGGTTATGCAGCTAGGAAAGATATTTACATCCGACTCGATAGACCCACTTACTTTAGTAGAGGGGATCACAAGCACAAAATTCAGTTCAGGCCAAAAATAACACATTGAATTGAATTTTCCTTATTTTACGTGGCGAGACTCGGGCCATCAGGCCCGCTCTTCTGTCTGACCACGCAAATTTCGCTACGCTCCTTTCACCAACTAGGAGAGAAAGGAGGTATCTCTTGGGCGAGAAACAGGCGATTTGAATTTAGCTCAGAGGCGTCATTTAGGCTTGAGGATCTTTCACATGCAAGTAAATCTACGAACATGAGACAGCCGGCTTTACTTCCCCTCAGAAGGAAGGCGTACGAAGGATTTTTTCGCCCTTAAAAATCCACGGCTTCGATCGGGTTTGAACCCGCCAACTTGGGTACAACTGTCCAGTACGCTAACCGTTACACCGCCGCCGCCGCCGCGCATGTTGAAAAATTTGCTTTTACAAATAGAACAAGCACTAGAATCAGTTGCCTGTGACAGACATGGAATCCTTTCCTCTAGGCGTACAAAGATTTAAATGTATATTAACTACTGATATTTGTAAACTTTGTTAAGTAGTTATTTAGACTTATTAAAATAGTATTTTATTATTGTAATTATTATTATAGGTATTGGGATAATTATTATTTAATGCATTACTTTATATTATTAAATATAATATATTACATATAATTACATTATAATTAAATATTATTAAATATAAAATTATATTTAAACTAGCGGTTTAATTGGGGTGTCGTGACGTTGTGAAGTATTGTGCAATAGAGATGTAGAAAGAGAAGTGAAGTGCAAGTGTAGTGAAGTGATTGAAGTGAAGGGCAGGGTATTTAAAAAGTGTATTTATTAGTAAAAAATATATGTGCAGGACAGCCATTAACTTAGTTAGTGCTATTATTGTTATTGTTACGTTTTTGTTATCATATCATTATTATTATATTATTGTCTTAAAATAATTTGAAATTACATTTATGAATATTCCGAATGTAATTTGTAAATTGTAGTGTTCAGCAACCAGGTTGTATAAACCTACCCGCTGAGATAATAAATCTATCTATTTAATGTAATATTAGGGGCACAATTTTTGCAAAATAAGATCAGTGACAGAAAACATTTTTTTCCAAATTTTGAATAGGGTTTAGACTATTTCCTTTTCGGCTCGTGAAAAAGGAAATACTCTCCACAAGTCTAAACCCTTTTGAAAATATTGAATTTTTTTTTATGTCACTGATTAGTTTGAAAAAAAATGTAGCCCAAATATTACATTAAATAAATGTGTACTCTACCATCGGGCCCTGTTTGTGCAACGAGGACTTTAATGCGATCTGAATGATCCTATTATCATATTAAACACATAAGAAGTCAGTTAGATTAATATGAGTTTCCTTATATTTCATGACAAACTGACATGTAGTGTACACAAGAATTTTTTATCGGGCCCCACTCCTACTGCAAGCTCATAGATAACGTAGTGAAAAACCAAAATGAGTTGAGAGGACAATCTATTCATACTTTTGGTTACACTACCAGCAGTAGTCACAGTGTCTGGGGATACTAAGTACGGGGTAAGTGCAGAAGAGAGATCGTGTTAGCTTTTGTAACCCTTGCCAATGACACGCATCTCTATGAAGTACTTCTCGTGATCTTCAAAGATAAAGATAAATTTATTTGAACTGCAAATGGGCGTAGGCCGATGGTGGTTAATTAAACAAATAAGATAATGTAGCTAACGTGCAAATTATATAATAATATTAATAATAAAAATGGTACAATAATAATCATAGAAACATTAAAAACATCTGATAAAACAACGATAAACGTAATAATAACAATCATAATAAAAATAACAATAATACAAATAATAATGATAATGATGATCATTAATAATGAATAATCATAATATAATTTCGGTAACTTCAGAAGGCAAGAAGACCTTCCTTTGCGACGCTACCGGCGCTCTCATTTCAAGAGGAAACTCTTGACTTCCGGCCAGAACGTGAAAGTTACATTGAACAAGTTCTGGCTACCACAACCTCGTTGCCCTATCTGCCCCGAGTTGACGAAACTTAGGTCTGACTCGTGTGGAGAAATCTTCATTTAAAAGCTCAGTGCATTGTAACATACGGTCAAATTGTTCCGGGTTCGAATGGTGAGAGTCACTTTCGACAAACCTCTTGGTGTGAAAGTTTGTGTTTTCTTCAGATAAGAGTTGACGTGTTTCTAATTAATACTTGAAGTGAATTACTAATACTTACGCTCTTGATTACTTAGTATATTGTTTTAAACATTTCATATTTTTAATCGAGTTTAGCGTGGAGTAAAACAGAGCTGAAAATCTCAGGGTTGTTATAGAATTTCTGTCTTCAGAAACGCAATGAATAAATTGTAATTTTATTATTCTATTTCTTCTTCTTCTTCATTTCTTCTTTTTTTTCTTCTTTTTCATTTCTTCTTCCTCTGGCGCAATGGGGTCCTGAATCGCAATTCTGCTTGGGCCTTTTCCCAATCATGAGTGATGGCGACGAAGAGGGTTACTTTTTCGCCTGACCCAAAATAAGGGGGTGGAGACAGGATAGGCAAGGAAAAACCAAACGCGGTCTGTAGCCCGTCGTTAAGAAACTTCTCCGACATCCGCCCGGAATGTTCGAAGGAAACTTCTTTAACGATGTAACTTCTTAACTTTATGTGAATTCTTTAACATAAGACATTGTTAGCATTATTATGTGAAGGATGCAAAATGTTTAAGATTTAAAGATTAGAATTTGATATCTGCTTTGATTCACATTTATATTGCAGAATGTTTTGGAATTAGTTCCACCTATAGTTTGGTGGATATTTTGAAGCTCCATGAAGAGTCTCCATAGCACATTAGAGCGAATGCATACTGGTTCCTCAACTATGGGATCAGTTATGTACCAGGAAGATTCGTCTAAAATATGTCATCCCGAAGGCCAATAGCAGTTCCGTAGTTCCGTGGTACTAAATTCTCTTCACGTATAACTTGAATTTTTCTAAAAATGTATTTTCACAACAGTGTACTATATCACTCAAATACCGAACAAAATGTTTCCTGGTCACAAACAAAATCATAAGTGGCTACCTTTCTGTTCGGCAGAAAACAGGTCAGAAGGTCAAGTGAAGAGGCAAAAGTTGAGGAACGCTGCTATAGGGCGAGCCCTTACAGGGTGGAGCCCTTCTCAGAAATTGTACTCGACGTCGAGAGACCGGGGCCCCGGAATGTTCCTCAAGTTAGCAAGTGGTTCGCTTGTTCCAACCGCACCACCTCCCACCCGCGGGAGGAACATCGAGTCCTGCCAAATCACCAAAGTTACAGCGAAGGGAGGTTGTCGCAGACATGGCCGCCCTCCGTCTCTCCAGGTGCTGGAATCTAGGTCGCTCCATTCCGTTGTCGCGGGAAATGGGAAAAGGTAGGATGCAGAGGCAGATGTTGGGCCGTCATTCAAATACTCGGAATTGGAACTGCGGCAGGCCCATAATCAGAAACATTATTTTCGTTTGTCTGAAAGTATAATATGAGTTTCTCTATGTTGCCTGATTCTTGCGTGTAGATCATAAATAAACGATTACTTTATATTACCGATGTTTCGACCCTTTTATTCCACTTTCATCAGGCCTACAATAATAAATTGATGTAATTGTGAGTTACACTCAATAACCAGACAACATACAAGTAATAACAACAGGGCAAAAATCGCTCAATATATTTTATATCAATAGGAATTTTCAGCAAATAAGCAAACTCGGATACAGACGTCAGGTAAATTATTATCAAAATATTGGAAATATTAGGTAGAACACAGATTTGCTACAGTTCCAAATTGTCTATGATCCAAGCCCTTTGACGGTTATGTACATAATTCTAATGTGTTGTGGCGATCTCTGCAATTGTCATGTTACATTAATTTTAGAAGGGTAACCAGAGAGAAGACAAAGAGAAAATGTAAGAAAAAAGGAGAAGGAGAAAATGAAGAGGAAAAATAAGAGCTTTTTTATTTAGAGTTTATTATTGTGTGTATTGTACTGGCATTATTGTGTATTCTATATTCACTTAACTAATCATGAATTCTTAAAATTATTTGTTCTCGCATATGAAACCCCGACATAGCGGGAACCTGTGAACTAGTAGAAAAGAAAATTGTAACACATATATGTATACAAATATACATAAAGTAACGTAAAGATATTAAAACCCATATTATGATATTCAAATATTAAATGGAATATATAACATAAACATCATTGATTACTTTATACATACGTTTCGATTTTAAATTTCGATGCTGATTGAGCCCCAGGCTACTGATCTGGAAGCGCGAGTTTAATGGTTGTGTTGTCGGTGACCAACCCCCGTACAAATATCCCAGGGATCGTTCAATGATGAGTCAACCCATCATTGTATTTCAGATTCATTTGCAATGCATTAACAGAATGAGAGCATTTAGAGCGTTATGTTTCCGCCTCTGGGGGTCCCGGTTCAAAACCAAATTACTCTATTAGTGGCAAACAAAGTAATCTCAATGCACATTTCCTAGAGATTCTCCCATTTACGCTGCACTATTATTCATCTTTATCCCGCTATCAATAGCACATACATATTGAATCATTCACTATCTATAGTAAAAGGTGGCGAGGAATAACCGTAAATTACGTGCCGTTATCATTCTCAAGGAATTATAATACAATATATTCCCTGGAAAGACTACATAAACAAACTACTCCCCTGAGTAGCTCCCTTCTTCGTATTGGTACTCCGCTAGTAGAACAATATCTACCAAATCCCAAGAAGAATTTGTGTGATTTATTGGTGCCTCATATACATTAATTTCAGCTCCTTGAAATATTTTTATCTCCGTAAGTCATCTGTTTTCTCCTTGGCTTTTCTAGAAATAAAGTCATCTCTGTTATGTGCGATTGGCAATTACATGTTTGATATTCATAACAAGGAACCCTAGGAATTTGCTGTTCATTTCTTTGCACCACAATCTACAACCACTAATGTGGCAACGTATTTGTTGTAATGTGGCAACATTTTCTACCCCGTTATTCTTTATCAGAACTTTAATAATACGAATATACCATGTCAACTACTTACTAGAAGAGAAAACTATTCAAACACATTCCCGTGTTCGAAGTGGGAGAATGTACAAGTAGGTTCTTATCTACGTGTTGATAGGAGTAAATATTTTTATCCCACTCGTAGCTCTTTAATCGCAACAACTCCCAAGTTAATGTTTCGCGATTATTCTGAATGGATTATTTAAATTTAGTGAATTGAAAGAAGAAAACGGTTACCTGTTTTAAAGCGATGGAAATAACGATCTCCAAGAGAAGCAAATCGAAAATTCACTAATGCAATCACTTTCGACAAAACGAATACAGTATCTAACATTACATACTTTGTCATACGTTCCGTACACTTTATTTTACTTCAATAAAATAATTCGTTATCCCATATCAAATTGAATTAACTCATACCATTAGCTACAAAAAAGAACTTTCCAAAACCGTAGACTCATTTTATGAAAGTAATGCTTATGGACCATGAGTCGCGACACTAACTAGGATTCATTAGCCCGCTATCAACGAATTTTTATTCGACGCTGATAATAATCACCACCTGAAACATTTTATTCGGCAGCTATCACAAATTTAATTATTCGCTATTTACAGAGACTCTCTAATTAGTTTAGCGCTATATTCGCTTCCCTTTTATCGATAATCGAGCACGTCCTTGAAATGTCTCATGGATGGTAAATATCCGACGTTGTGGGGGCGTCGAATCTATCTTTGTCTTCTCATTTCAGATATATTTGCTGATTGCAAAGCACATTAGACAACGAAGACATAGGATAATCATCAGTCTCAGAGTGAACGATTACCTTCGTGAACGTGACTCTTACTACCAGCGACTAAAATGCCTGCATCGCTTTATCAAATGAGAATAACAAGTCTTCCCTGAGGCAAAAACCATTTCTCAGTGTATTTCAGTATTTTTGCCAGCTGTAGGGACCCTTCATTGCTATATCGATCTGAGGAATGGGGATCACGCAACTGCAAGAAAGGCTTCAGCTGGGATAATGCACAGCCTTAGCCGCAATTTTCCCCTATTTAAAAAAACATAAACCAAAATATATTTAAAACTAAATGAATAGATTTCATCGCATTTCTAGAGCACCAGCATATTTTCAAACAAATCAAATTTCAATTGACTGAAGCTCTCTCGGACCATTTAAGCATGATCCACTTGAAGTAGAAACTTAAAACGTGTTATATGAAAATTCGTTTGACGACGGGTCATTCACTGCAAAACTGAAGGAAATTTTCGAGAATTAATTCAAACGTTAATACCAAGTTGATTTATTCAACACTAGGTAAAGTACCCCGCGTTGCCAGGATATTTACCATAATAATTTATAAGGTAGAATCTATTCGCACTCTGCCACGGAGCCTACTTGTATCTATTCTATTGTACCCCCGCTTCGTCGCGCTCAACCTCTCTCCCTTGCTCCCACCCGGATATACCATGTCTTCAGCACTCACTTTTGTACCAAAAAATGTTATATTCTTTAAAATTTGACTCTCGTCTCAAACTTCCCTCACTCTATAACTAAAAACAATAAACAAATCCAAACTAAAAAATAAAATAAATGTTCTCCCATATTAGTTTTGTGGAACCATATGTATTATTCCCTTACTTTCAATCATTAGGCACGTTTAAAATTTATTATTTTTCATATTTTTTTCTTCTCGTGTATTTATAAACAAAACTTTTAAATTGATAGAGAAGAGGTATAGATACAGAAATAGATGTGGATGTAGAATTCCCACTTTCACCTCGTGTAACAGGGAGTCTGCAAGTGTTCAAAGCGTGAACGCAAGGTAGGCATCTGTGCCGCAGAGTCTCCGTGACGCGTACAACTTTGTCGGGTTACACTACCTTTATTTCTTCCTTCACACTTTCAATGCACCGAAGAAGGCCATCACGATCCTCGACTGCGGTAGCATAAACGCGGTCTTTCATTAACCTCCAGCTCTAAAAGCGTTGGGACTACTTGAAGTATAAAATTCAAATACTGAAAGACTCGTAAACGCTCGGGTAAGAAATTCGGATCGAGGATATATCCATCCACAATGTCAACCGACATATTTTCAGAAAATCGCTCTTGATGTGCACTTTTCATGCAACATGCGGATTTTCCTCGGATTTCAAATGAAAAATGATCACATTAATTGTGCCAGTTCCTGTAAAACACGCTTCATCTGACCGAGGAACAAAATATCTTGGTTTCCTTTGCATTTGCGCAGGAAATGCTTAGAGAATTAAAGTAGGAAATGCTGCGAGATTTTTTTTAAAAGCGGCCCCAATGTTTTGAAAGAAAATTGCCTTTTAGGATGAGGTTAATATTCTTTAATATTCTTAAGGTAATATTTTAATTCTATTATTCAAAAACAGAAAATTTGCGAAAATTTCAAAAAATGTACTTTGGGTGGCCATAGATGACACCTGGTAAGAATATGTGGCAAGTTCGTATAGCAAGCCAATACCAAAGGAACTAGAAAACTAATACGGGAAATATGTGCCATTCTGTAGCATCACTAGTTACTACTTATTCACCAAAGCATAATAGGTTACATAATGAACAAAGAATTCAGCGTCTTTAATGACATGACGTATAGAGATAAATATTGTTAAATGAATCAAGATCATGAAGAAACAGTGTCTTAATGTTGTCTTAAAAGCCTCTAAAAGGCTTCTAAATAACGGAAAATATCTTTGACTAATCTGAGTGCCTCATTACAGAAATTTCAACTCACCAGAACGCTTAGAAATAGGTTGGACATATTTGCATTTAAACTCCTGTATTACACAGCACGGTGAGAATGAAGCTTGAACTCCAGCGTATTGAGATCCAGGCGTTTAGGAGTCAGATCTCTCAACACCCGTGCTCAATACCCGTGCACCATTCGAGGTGTCGGGTGCCGTGAAATCAAAGCGGAGAATGTTAGAGGGATCCATAAACAAGAGCATTCCGTACTTTGATTTTCGTGGTTTAATTTGTACGTTTATTAATAGATACGTACATTTGTGATAACTTGCTTTAATTTCGTGAGTTTGTTTTAACTTGTTTTACTGAAGAGTCGGTTTTGAAATATCTTCAAGAATAATACAGAATCAGAAATAAAAAAGAATGAAATAAGGAAAGTTAAAGTTAAGTTAAGGAAAGGAGAGTTAAGTTTCCTTCTTTAGGAAAGAAAGAAAGAAAGAAAGAAAGATAAAACAAAAATAAAGAAAGTTGCGTTGAATGTTAGTTGGATGTGAACAATTTTCGGACAGTTAGATTTGCAGAATAAATAAAACCAAAGTGAATGGCAATTGGTCATGTCATTATTTGATTTATTTTATATACGTAGGGAGATTTATTTTGACATCAAATTCATAGGAAATATGCTTTGAAAAGACTAAAGGCTGCTTTACTTTAATAGCGGAGGTCGAAGGTCGGAACCTCGTTATGAACTTGAACTCGCGTTGCCAGGTGCCAATTGGACCTTGCAATATTAGGTTGTGCAATAAATCAGCATTCCTTTCGCTCGTTCGCGTTGTCGTACTCCTTGAGCAGTGAGTCGATTCCTGTTCGTGGAACACTCTAAGAATTGATTGATTAGTGATAACGGGCGCGTGAAATGCTGTCAGTAGTCCCATAAGTTTAGTGCACGTTTGTATCGCGGGAGGTGTCAGTGAATCTCGGCAAGATACGAGATCCGGCGGTTTTTCATTAACCAGCGGGCACAACACCAAACCCCACTGACAAGTTCTAAGCCCCGACCGGTCTCTCGCCACGTGTGCTAGAGTAGTGTGTGTTTGTGTGTGTGTGTGTGTGTGTGTTTGTGAAAGGGGTGAGGATAGGACAAGGAAGAGGTAGGAAAGATCGCGCGCTGTTCGTGACCGGTTTGTTGTGGTACTGTTCCGGCATTCGCTTCGCGTTTATTGGATAAACCACGGAAAACTACCTTGAGGGCAGCCAGCCGTCAGATGTCTCCTTTAGACAGTGGCTAAATTCGAACTGTCTAGCCAATATCGAAAATCCTAGCACCGTCGGAATTTGAATCCTAGATCTCCCAGTCAGAGGCATTGGAGTGACATCAGTTCATGGTCTGAGCCGGTACACACCCAAAGGAATAAGAGGCGTTTTTGAGTATATCCCAATACCCATAAAGAATAATCGTGGGCGATGCATAAGAATCATATTTTTGAATATTTATTACGTTTTATTAAAATTTAATGATGAAATTAATGTCTTGCAACACAAATATTTTGTCATAAAATATAAATTCTAAGAGAAGAACATAGAGTAACTATCGAATATTGTACAACTGTAATTTTCCTACACGTAATGAATTCGTCTCTTGATGAAGCAGGTGAAGTTGTACCTCATTTCTTTTGCAAGTTTAAACTTTTTGATAAAACTAGTGGCGCTACAACAGCACGTACTTTCACGCAATATTACAATGCTATCGTTACGTTCGACGGGACGCACATATATCTTTCATTAATTTCAAACCGAAATTACGTGAAAACTACGAACCTTTACAAAAATTTTGTCTAGGCCTTATTAGAGACCGAATTTTGCACAACAGACTTTGCCTAAAGCAAAAATCTCTATCTTCAGTTTTACAGTTTTAACTTTCTTTTTTTTCAATTTTTTTTAAACGAGCAATTACCGAAAATGGGACTAACTCCATGTTTCTTAACGTCCCTTATTACATAAGTGGAGAAAATTTAAAGAAAAGCTAGTGGTTCTAAAACAGCACGTACTTTCTTGCCGCTTAGTAACGGTTATGTCTTATCTTAATCGCATTCCTGTCTATGTAAACACATCTCAGTCAATGAGCTCTGAAAATAAAGCGCGAATGAAGCAATAGGCACATATTTTCTTAATAATTCTGGCTAAAAGCGCCATTTTTGCCACAAATAGAACTGTTTTCAGTTTTCATTGTTGTGGTTTTATGAAAGTTCTTCCAAGGCGTTCTTTATTGAACACTATTGCTTGTTTCGAATACATACAATCATTTATCCCCATGTTTCCAAGATATTTTAACTTTTAAATGTTTTATTTTATTTTAAATGAAGACTTACAACCAAACAAAACCATAATTAGTCTCTCCAGAATTCACTAAAAAATTAAACATTTATAGGAGAGTAGTAAAGCAGAAAAACCGCTAAAATGTTGCTGCCAAGTGCGTACGTAAGTTTTTTAAAAACAAATGAAATAGTAAACAAACGAAACTATTATAAATATTTTGTTAATTTAATCATACAGACAAATAAGAATAATTTCACAAATAAACGGAACATTCAGAAATAAATCCTACCAATACATCCCATTATGAATACATTCGAAACAACAAACTGATTACCTTATACAAATGTTTTTTCCTCATCTCTTCAAGCAATTACTTTTTAAATATAATGTTCATGTACGTTATTCGTAAAAACGTACATGAACATTTCTTACAAATAATGTCTTGGTCCTGCAGCATTACATTATATAAATACAAAAGTACTTAAATACTCGAAAAAATGTAGAAGTAAACAACATAAGGAATATCACTGGCTTCAATTCTTACGTAATTTCTAATTTAATCATTAACTCGAAGTATTTCGTTCTGACGCAATGGAAAAACTGGAGCTTTTACGTGCAGAGCAGAGATGTGATATTAGGCAAAATTACTACACGTGTGTCGAAGTGTGCTGACCATGGAATTCGAATATGTATATACCTTTTGAAGTGACGTGTTCCTGAACGATTGATTGTCTCTAATTAAACGATACGAAATATAAATAACTAAATAGATGAACAATAAATATTAATAAGTGATATAACAACTCATTTTTATTTTGCTCATTATAATTACAAGAAAACTAAAAGTCGGCAACACTGCGTGCTTTTCCATCAAGATAATTTTTATAAATCTTAGAAATTAGAATGGTCTCTAGTCCCTGAAAGAAACGCTCAAATGAATAAATATTCCAAATTAATCACCTAGATATTACTTTTTGAATTAATCAATGCACTCCACTGTTCTATATCTTAAATTGGACAAAATTATAATTTTATGAATAATGGCACAAATAACTTTAAGCTGCTCTTTAAGACGTATTTGCCTTAGGTATGAAGGAACGATTAAAGCCTTGATACCGTCGGCAGACATTCAACTTCATATAATTGCTTAGGTATATATATATATATATATATATATATATATATATATATATATATATATATATATATATATATATTGAGAGAATACAAATTGTCAAATTAAGTAAAGTTAAAGAGTAAGAAAGCAATAATAGAATTAATATTGGTATTTTCAATAGGAAATTATAATTAAAATTCAATTACCTGTTTTTTTCATATCATTCACGTTTTTTCGTGCCCGTGATTGGTGTGAAACCTGTATATTTAATATTTTCAAGTAGAAATAAAGCAACAACTACTTGATTTTTCAAAAAAATGTACATGATCTTTTTTAAAGTGGTAATTTTGTACAACAGACTGAAGCAAAAATCTCTATATTCAATTTGGTGTTTTGATTTATTTATTTTTTTGCATTTTTGAAAAAACTAGCAATACAAGAAAATTACCCTGGCGCCATATTTATTGTTTCTTATTATATATATGGAGAGAATTTAAAGAAAGAATTTGGAGTGAATTTTGAGAACTTTTTCTTGTAAATTTCATCGCGAAATACCCCAAAACTACCCTTTTTTCAAAATATTGTACATGACCTTTTTTTGAAGAGATAATTTTGTACAACAGACTTTGTTCGACGTAAAAATTTCCATTTCCAATTTTGTAGTTTTAAAAAGATTAATTTCTATAAATCGGAGATGTTAACGAAAATGATACCTGGACCATTCTCTTAAACTTTTTCGTTAGGGCTCATTCATCATTTCATCAGGGCCCGGCAATGATTTTTTTCTGCCGGAAATCCGCCGTTTTTTCTTGCTTACTTAACTTAACATAATGTTCCCTATACTACGTATATCACTGCATATATACGAATGATACGAGAAGGTAAAAAGTAAAGAAGAACTTTTTTAAACTTTTTATAAGACGGTAACGTTTAGCGTTTCTGCATGAAATTCAAATTTTCTTGATAGTAAAACAATATCAAAGTATTAATTTCATCCTTTTTGAATGAAATATATATTTTACTAAACGTATGAAAGTAAATAATATACACTTTTTCTTTTTTATCGCGTGCTAAATTTCACAAATTGTAAATATTATCTGTAAAATAAGTGAAGCCTACTAGGTTGAGTTCATTGCATTTTCACAAATGTGCGTCAGCACTGCACTCTGCATTTCTTATTGTATGCACAAAAGGCTATGCAATGTCGTTAATCATGAAACAGCCTGCTGCAGGTACATCTGTTCGCAAGTACATACATAACCTGCTACCACTGCGCTACTGTTATCGTTAGTTTACACATGCAATGCGTGCAACGTTCCTGCACACAGCCCACAATCACTTACTTGCGCCGCAAAAACACGCAAGGTGAATGTGTTGGGGAGTTTGTTGGGACGTACGATGGTAGATACTAGTTGCTTTCAAAGAGAAAATTATGCGTTAGAACTTGAGCAGCATAAAATAGTGCAACTGCATACGCAGGTACGTATTATCAAGACAATTGCGATATATTAATCACAGAGACATTAATCATACGCCAGGACATTACGTCAACGACCTGAAGCAATGAAAGTTTTAACCACAATCTCTTGCAACTGCAAGGATTAGGAATGGTGAACTTCCGTCTACTGTGTAAATTTTCGCTTCATCTCATTCCTGGTCTCTCAAAACTTCTTCGTATCTATACACAGCCTCATTCGGACAGTCTGTCATCACCCATTTGCGTAATATGTGAGTACCAATTGCATTTTAATCTTTCAACTTTTTCTGAAAGATTAATGATAATTATAGTTGTTCGCGTATGTTTTCGTATGCATTTATTCTATGGTCCAAAATATAAATCGAACAAAGGAACTTCATTTCAAACAATATTTTCATTTACTCCTATGTTTTATATAAATACCACTAGTTGACGTGCCCGGAATCACTAAAACAATAAATCAATACCAAGTTGTGCAGCAATTGAGTCAACAAAGAGATTCCTACTGTTTTTAGCACGATATTTGATTCTGTAGTTGGTTATTCAAACCGTTCTGCAAATTTTTTTGGTTCAGCATTACAGTATTACAGGTACAGCGTTAATTCCAAATGGAGTAATCGAATATTGAATCCTAAAGTTGGATTACTAGCTGGGTTTATGTCAGAGCCCGCTCTGCCGCTGACTGCAACGCCTCAACGACCGGGAGGTCCTGGCTTTCGAACACCGACGGCAGCGGATTTACGGTAGATAGCTATTAGGTCGAATTCTGACGCTGTATGGAGAAGACTTCAAGTGGCCGGCTGTTCTGATCGGTAGTTTTCTGTTGTTTCTCCAATCAATACCAGGCGAATATCGGAGCAGTACTCTAAAAAATCGTCCATGAGACACGAGTGACTTTTCCTCTCTCGTCCTCTACCCTTACCTTAACACGCTTACTCTTACATGCACTACATTACCATACATCTCGACATCGTGCAATCGAATTCAGTCACTGTTGGGAAGACAATTCTAGCGATCGGCTGCACTGATAGGTTGTTTTCCGTGGTTCCTCCGATCAACACCAGGCGAATGCCGGAGCAGTATCCTACCAAACGGGCCACGGCACGCTAGCGACCTTTCCTTTCTCTTCCATATCCTGTCCTGACCGCTCACACACACACACACTTGCACTAACATGCGCTACACTACCACACATGCGGGGAGACTGGTTGGGAGATTAGAGCTTGTCTCCGCTCGAGCGGGGCCCCGCTGGTAGGAGGTACCTGGTTGGGGAAAACCCCACCAGCCGACGGTAGGTCGGTGCTGGATCTCGCCATAAAGTGGGATAAGACCACTACCACATCCAGAACAAAACATGCACTACACGTATGGGACTAATGACCCTAGTAGTTGACGCGACCAGAATCACAATCAATCATTTCTTAAATAAGTATCACATCATTTTTGTGAAGATGACCGATGGTGCGGTCGATGGGGAGTCATAAGGGTGTCCACCTTGCAAAAGGTGAGGTAGAAGATTTAATTTTTTATTTTGTTTGTATTCTTATTAGTAGGAAAACCGTAAGTTTTCCACCTCGAAATATTTCGAAACAAGTTTTGGTAGGCAAAATACCAAAAAAGATTTGGGTATTTTAGGGATTTTGCGTACTATGTCCGACATTTTTTTGGTTTTTAGCTACTAAAACTTGTCTCAAAGTATTTCGAGGTGGAAAAATAAGTTTTCTTACGAATAACAATATAAAGAAACTAAAAAAATAAAATCTCATACCTCATCTTTTGCAAGACAATATTACTTATTTACAACATTAAGACGAATTAATAAATAATTATTTTTTCGCGTTAATGACTAAGTCCTTTTAGATACGGAGGGCTTGTTTCTCAGTTTCAAATATAGAGATAACTCGCCAGTCTGAGGTGTAATTTACATTTATGTAGCGTAAAACGCAACACATATCCATATAGAATGGAAATCACCAGAGCTCGAGAATATTCATTTATACCACCAGCAACCTAGCTACTTGTCAACCTAATACCTACATACTACTTAACTACTATAATAGATTTCTCGGTTTTGAAGGAAATATCTTATTATTTGTCGAATTGTATTATTGATAGATAAAAAAGCTAATTGCACTGGTAGGCTTCTACATTTTTAACTCTAAAAAACTAATTTACTCGTACGTATATCAAAATAAATTATGAAAATGATAGATCATTTGAATGACTTGATTCATACTTTGGAGCAGATAATGTCTAAATGATGACATTTCTTAACAATTTTGCTATTGATTCAACATACTAATTATTACAGATATTTTCATACTTTTCAGAGAAATATAAGTTTATAACAAAACTAAGAAAATATTTTATCGTAAATTTCGTGTGCAACCCAGCGAAGGGTATTTGTTTTCATTTGAAAACATTTTCTATAACAATGATTTCAAAAACCATTTAGTTAACTCGCTAGCCCTCAAATAGAGAAGGAATGCTCTCATCAAATAAACAAAAGAAATAGAGGGGGTAAATTTTGAGCCATCGACCAGAAAAAGAAAATGAAATGAATGAAATAAATCACAAACACTTTTCATTCCATAAGCACCCTTCAAACACTCCAGCAGGAACCCTTTTGACATTCCAGCGTGCTCTCCTTCACGTGCAAGGAAAAAACAACTTTTCAATGCAGGTCCGCAGAGACCTCTCTTGTTTACGAATTCTGAGGTCGTTCTGCAGTGCATACTGCCGTCGTCCCTCTCAACCCACTACTGCTATTCCCTACGTGGCCCAGGCCTCCGCAGAAAAGGCACTTGTTTCTGTTTAACAACTCTTCATTATTTTTAACGATTAAGCAGCACTCTCCGCAGTAACGGTAATGGAAAATCTGCTTATTAAAAATATTGCGTCATGACAGGAGGATTATGTGAATTTTGTTAGAGGACATTGAACATAATTTGATACTCGTACAAGCCATTCTATAATTTTAAAAATTACCAACAATTGTTTAACACTTTGTGTTCTTGAATTTTGCTATGTGATATGAGATGGACATTTTGGGCTTAAGCATAGAAACTCTGGCCTTTCGGATTTAAAATCTATAACAACTACGCTTTTAATTGTATTTTAATTATACTAGCCTGATAATAAGTTATTTTATTAATATTTTCAAAATAAACTGAGTGAAATCAATTCAGAAAATCACGAAAGTAATTGACAGGGGAGCATATTTTCGGCATTTTATATATTTGATCTATTAATATTCAAAGTACAAAAACATTAATAAACAATATTTTAATATTGTTTATTAATGTTTTAGCTATTGAGTAAGAACTTTGATGCGAATAGAAAGACGGTTATCACGTTCTATCATTACGCGCTACGTTACTCGTCATATTGCAAACCACAATTTGAGTTTTGTCCTTAACAAACTTTGAATGAAAGAACATCTAATCAGATTTTCTTAATTCAATAATCGCAATACTTCGCTCCGCGTAAATACCTTCGTCACTCACGAAACCTCGTCCATCATAATACTGTTTTGTTGCACTTCATCACTCACATTTATTGTTCACTAATTCGCACGTTTATGTACATGCGAATTTGGAATAAAACGAAATATTAACAAAACAACTTTTCTGCATCTGTTTTGTAGCTCTCCCTTCTCTTTGTGTTATGTTCTTGTTAAATATTATATCAATATCACTTTGACACTCACATATGTTTCTATTAAACTGCAAGAGAAATTGCAGACATATTTCATCTGTGAAAATTATTTCATAAGTAGTAATATTTTTTACCTTCACTTGTTACCATTGTTTCAGACTGAAGAAGACGATCTTCAATGAACTTAGTGCTCTGTGTACTCTTTTAAATGAAATTGTGAATTGTCAGAAAAAGTTGTTATTGTGCATGTTTCTAAAATAATTGAATGGTTTTAACATACTTTATTTAATTCAAGTAACATTTGTTTTAATTCAAGACTGAAAATTACATTTCCTTAGTGCGTATGTCGTCAGCGATCACCCTTGCTTTTGTCTCCCGTGAAGGAAGGATTACAAGATGAATTTGAAAATTGAATGCTCTGCAGTTAAGGATACAATTTACGCGGGATATTTCCGCTATATTTTTTCAACAATGTTACATGCACTCTGAAGTCTTCTAGAGAAGAAAACTACTGGTAACTACGAAAGATGAAAATTCTTTCGTATAGTATTTCGTTAACTTAACTTGAGTTCTTGTAAATGTAAAGGTAAATAAGAGAAATGTTGATTATTCTGTTTTACTTCTACTCCAAAAGTCAAAATTTGTTTTGAAAAATATAACACTATTGATAATCATAACATTATATTTACAAAAAAGTGACTGATAATAACAAAGAACAATTTTATTCAGCCCCTTTTTAGGTAGAAAATGTTAACCAATCGAGGGGCAGAGTGCATGTGACCACCAGTGCAGTGCCTGGTCACTGCAATACGAAACGGAAGAAAAAGAAAAGAAAGTTACCTGTTTCTCGATTTTCTTTCGCACGCCCAGAAGGTTCTTGATAATTCTGTCGAGATCCATGGCCGGTCGCGCTGTATCATCACCCTCGCTGGACTTTCGGCTGCGCACCATAGCAATCCCGATGGTTGGGCTCCGCTGACCGGCGGGCGGCGGCGGCGAGAGCGGCGGCGGCGGGAGGTTCGTCCCGTCGGCGTTGGAGGCAGCAGCGTCGGCGTCGGCGTTCGGTGGCGTCAGCGGCGTCGGCGTCGGCGGCAGACGCGCTACTGCCCCCGCCGGGCCAGCGACCGCTGCACTACGCCCGGCGCAGGCGTCCTGCCGCCGCTCGCGCCCCGCCCCCACCTAACCCCCGCCTGGTCTCCCTTTGGTCCCTGCCACCGCCGCCACGCGTATTCTATCTGGGTCAGGGACGGCCAGACCTGCATCTTTGCGAAACAGACTACGCAATAAAATATATTTCTCTGGTTGGAGCTTCGAGATAAGAGACTGCGGTAGTTGATTGGATCAACGTTCAGAGTGCGTTTTTCTTGCTTTCAGATTTGGACGACTTGCCAAATGCAGTAAAATATTTTTTTTATTCCTCGGAAATATTAGAAGTATCATAAGTTAATAAATCTCACTGATGAATAAAGTTTTCTTAGGCTATCGTGGGAAACGACAACATAAAATTGTTTTCTTGGTTGACTTGCTTTCCTTTTCGACGCTGAGAACGTTCTCGACAACATGTGAGCAAAAGTGTTCATTAGAAACTTCAGTTACAATTGAGAAAGACGAGAGAAAATTGTAATTACAATGAAAAGAAGGAAGTAGTTAAACCCCGCATTACAACATCCTGATACAAATATTTAATTCTAAATACTTACTTGGTAAAACATACAAAAATCATGAAAGTATTTTATAGTCCCGAGTTCAAATAATTTATTATTCATATACTTTCGTTATTTAAACCATTGATTTTTGATATCTAATAACTGCTTGGTCAAACAAATTACTTAGTTTAAACTTCAGTGTTTAATCTTTGGTTATGCGGGTCGAGGCAGTGCCTGTACTATGATAAAGTCCTCTACTACGTATTAATCAAACATTTCTTAGTAAAAAAAATGACTCTTTACGTTAGATTAAATAGGGGGAAAATATTTACTCAAAACAACAATTTAAAAATTACACTTTTAAGGACCGGTTTCCCCAACCGCCGAGAAAAGTTGAGAGTAGTTACCCGAGAGTAACCATTTACTCAGAGATAGTAACTCTCGAGTAGAATATGAGCTTTTCACCATGCTTCTAGAGGGTTATTTTACTATATAGGACATACTCTCCGATTTACTCCGCAAATCAGCTGAACACACAATATTTGAGAACGATTCAAGAGGCTGTGAGCGAGAATGACGATGGGAACTAATGTGGACCAACGCGAACCTTTGATTAATTCCTTATATTCCATCATTCATTTCAGTTTCGGAGTTCTTGGCGTTATAATCCGGTGTGGTGTTATGGTGGTTTGAGTTAACATAGTTTATTTCCTAGTTTCTGTATCTTTATTTCTTAATAAATATTCATTCTTGTTCTCTGGAGATTCCTGTTCTCTCTTTTATTTTAATAAAACAATGATATAATGCAATAGTTTACATTTGTATAGTATAATTAAAAAAATCCGTAATATGACTGTTTTTTCTCAGTTTCCCTGATTCATTCAGCAAGTGCTAAAATGGCCTCTTGTTTTGATTCTGGACATAATCTTCACTATGCCCACATTTTGTTGAACTCTTCTTTTGCTTGTAGAGGTAGGAGTAGAGGTTAGAGTGAGTTACTATTTTGTCAACAATGCAGGAAAATCAAATCTGGAGTTCATTTATCGATGCAAATAAGTTTTCTATAACTGAAGAACGAAAAGGTCTAATTTTCAAAAGTTCCAAATATCGTGCTTTTTAAAATTGTATTATTATTTATATTGTTTTTTTTTTGAACGTTTAATCATTTTTCAACTATTCATGGTTAAAATATAGGGAAGGGGTTCTGGAACTCAAAAAACCCTGCGTAGATGATCTTCTCCCCCATACATCACATACAGTTTTTACTGTTTTTTGACTAAAGAAATTAAATGAATACAGTTTAGTACATTTTACATCAAATATGAAATGAGAGGAAAATTATATTGTGAACATTTTCTAATATTCAATGCCCTCCGTTCACTTTCAATTGATGAAATTGATTCAATCATTACATCATTTTATGATTTCGATGATTCAATTATTTTAATTATTCAAGCTAGCCAAATAAAACTTTATGTAATTATTTATTACTACGTAAAGATAGTTAAACATCTTATTTTTTATACAAATTATAAATACATGAAGTTAAAATTTTACTTTCAAGATTCACGTATTCACATTTTTAGAAACTCTTTTCTCTGCTTCACTTGTAAAATGAAAATCAATTGATGGATTGGTAAGAAGAGGTTAGGGAAATGAACGAATTAGCTTCTACGAAAACTTCAAAAATTAATGGACATTAACAAATGTTTACTTGAAGGCAAATATTTTTTATAAATTCTGTGTAATAAGTATTTACTAGAATGGTTTTATAATCTCCAAACAGGCCAACTCAGTTTGTTTCGTCCCCAGTCATCAAAACATCAGCATTTGCGCTCCCGGACCTCCGGGGAGGGCAGTCAACTCGGGCCCGGGAACAGTGCTTCCGTTCATGGCGCACAGCGACACTTTCAGGTTGCCAGCAACCGCCTTCGCGGGCACATGCGGAAGAATTTCGGATCATAACTTCTTGCTGCCATTCCAAATTCAAATTTTTACCAACTACGCAATACATATTGCGCTTCAACATTTTCTTAAATACATGTTTTTGTATACTTTTAGATAAGAATTTATCAGTACTTCTAGGCTGTCCGGGTGACGCCGCGTCGTTGGCAGATAGGCCGACGTTTCGCCTGTCATGTCGCAGGCATCTTCAGGGTAGTGCTACCCTGAAGTCACTATCCTGAAGAAGCCTGCGACATAACAGGCGAAACGTCGGCCTATCTGCCAACGACGCGGCGACACCCGGACAGTCTAGAAGTAATGGACTCGAGCCGCGGAAGCCTACGTGTACAAGAATTCATCAGCACAGTAGTTAACACTATAATAAAATAAATTATTAATTCTTATGTCTTTATGTGGAATAACATATCAGTTTTTAATGAGATAAACATTTTGGCTCTACGTTTGATAGAACGGAAGATTTTGCGATTCAAATTAGTGGTTGCGCACCGAAATCTGCAAATTTTGTCGATTTTCCATGACACGTAAAATACAAACCAATAACATTACCGTTCTAAAACTTTACAGTGATAGTTTATGTATATTAAATAAGTTTTGCATTAAATTTCATTAAAATCAGAGGGAGTGAGAGTTGAAAATGTCTCTAGTCTGCGACGATTTGACGTGGAATGACTCGCAAGCTATCATTGAAAGTGGAAAAATTTTCTCCCGCACGAAACTTTCGTTACACGTGAAAACTATTTCAAAATAATTATGAGTTTGGTGTTGTTTGATGGTTTCAGTAAATATTGTATGTTGATTAATTTACCATAAGGTATTAATTATATTATGAATTACTAATTGATTACTGTTTGGTTATGAACCTAAAAAATACGTATTGATATAGTAAAAACCCTTAGGTGTGCGCAGCTTAAAATACATGGAGGGGGCTACTAAAATTCTGGGCCTTCTGGACCTCCTCTTCCATTAATTTTTTCTATTTACATACTAGTGAACCCGGCTATGCTTCGTTATTGCAATGAATTACCCTTCACATGCTACTAGTCACGTGATTGTTAATCACGTTTTACTCTATGCTCTGAAAAGGTTTTAATAGATGAAAGAGTTTCTCGCGAGTGTGGGTTTGTTCTGCGTCGTGGTTTGGACATGGTGGACAAGTAACCTTTAGTTAAAACGTTTTCCCCTAAGTTTGGGTATTCTTTCGCCGTGACACTGTCATGGAGAACTTTTATTTACTTGTCCGAAATAACGTTAAAATAATAATTCCGGCCGTTATTTCCCAATCGCAGAGGCAGAATATGCAGCAAAGACGCGCTTAATACTTGAGGGTACGGCGGGTTGCGTGGAACGTCTGTTCAGGGGCGCTTGAGTCAGCCTATAAGCATAAACTTATCAACGTGCGTCCATGTGCGACCTACATTCACATAGTACTATGCCTATTTTCTTCACACAATTGCAAGCAATAAGAATGCAATGTTTTATAGTAATCGAATGAACGATATAGCAACGCATAAAATACAAACAAACAATAATATTCATATATTAAATAACATTTTAATATAAAACCATAACAATATTTTTATATAAAACATACTTCAAAGAGAATGAATTAATAACTTTCAAGGTACAGATAATAAAAACAAATTATGTTGTATTGGTTGTCAGATGGTTTTGAGAGCATTTTTCTAAAGAGGTCGAATACCGATTCCCCAAATTGGAAGGTTTAAAAGGGGAAAATAAGGAATTGATAATTTTTACGGAGAGAAAATGTTTTATTTTATAGGGCTTCCGGGACCCTTTGGAAATGTTCAGGGGGCACGACCCCCCTGGCACCCCTTGTCGCTCGCCACCTTGTCGGATTATTTACGCCCGGGCGGGCCATTTGAACATTTTATGCTCTCTCTATCCATACAATAAAAAGCACTCATTTTTTATGTATTCGATTTATTAAACTTTAGAAACAGAAAAATAAATGAATAAATTACATAATTTCCAAACAAGATAAATAACTGGAAACAAACATTATCTTGTTGTGTTAATATGAAAATTGTAATTGTGGTATGATATGGTTAATTTAAAATTCCCATCAGTTAAACCTACTCTTCTTTCACTAATAGGTATTACATTTTCTTTTATGGTCACATTTTGTTTGGTCACGGTTTGTTACCCCTACTGTGACTGGCCCTCTAGCAGATGTTTTGACTTCACTTTCTTTTTCATTTTGCGATGACACTAATGTTACATCCTTATGAAGAAGTATACGGGAAATTTTATTTTTATTCGCTGGAGAATATTCTAAATATTTTTTGGCGACTGATGAGCTCTTTTGATGATGTCTTTCGAGATTTATGAAACTGCTTCACCCGTTAGCTAATAAATGGGCAAAAGATCGCCGGGAGCAATGCCCAGTACACTGTACTGTGTCAGGGACAACTACAACGACTTACTCCATAAAGTTATTAAGGCACCCCTTCGCGATTCGCCCCTCACTTCATCAATCCCAACACTATCGTTCGACCCTCAAATTATAACAGATACCTTCGCCCAAACCCTGGCCGCCGCTTCCTTTCCTGTGACATCCCGATCCCTGAAAACTTACTCCTTACTTACTATCTCAGAACCCCAGTCCTACCATCAGCAAACGATATGGACGACGAACGACGTTGAAATCCGACAACGTTTGGCAAAGACCATCTGTACTTTATTCCCCGGACCCGATGGAGTTCTTCCTAGCCAACTCGCAACCTCCCTAAGAACATCATGAACCTCCAAACCCTTATCCTTTACTGTTTCAAACCATCCTACTTCCCAACATCTAGAAAACCGCCATTGTGTTCATGATTCCCAAATCCGGCATGGATCATCGGCATCCCTCAAATTATAGACCTGTCAGCCTCCTTCCTATCCTAAGTAAAAGTTTTGAAAAGGTAATCCTCCTCCGCCTAATCCC
Organism: Gryllus bimaculatus; assembly: GCA_017312745.1. Lineage (NCBI taxonomy): Eukaryota > Metazoa > Arthropoda > Insecta > Orthoptera > Gryllidae > Gryllus > Gryllus bimaculatus. The sequence continues at coordinate 858,965 of BOPP01000149.1, read as the reverse complement.
AGTCATTGACTCCATCCTTACCCATTCCTATTCGGATCCCCTGAGGGATATACCGCGTCCCTCCAAATCATTAACCTTACCCTGTCAACGGCCACCCACTTCAAAACAAAAAAGAAATCCCACCCACTTCAAACCAATTCCTGCTCGTCTGAACACAAGCCTTTGATACCGTTTCCCACCTAATCCTATTAATGAAAATCCGCCCCTTCATCCCTAACCAATCCACTCTCTACTCCACAGTTACCTAACCAACCTATCCTTTTAAGTCCGTAACCAATCCAAAAGAACACCTAACTACACTATCTAAGCCGGCGTTCCACACTCTTTTCCTCCTAGTATCAATGACATCCCTTCTACCCCAGGAGTAGAGAGATTACTGTATGTTGACGATGTACCTTCCTGGCTTCCCAAAACTCCATCATCATTAACCACACAAAATCCCAAGCCATCCTATTCGTATACCAAACCTACCCATCAAAACCACCTCCCCTAACAATAAACAACACCCCATCCCCTGACAGTCCCATATAAAATATCTCAGATTACTGTTTCCCGTTGACTCCTTTGGACCCACCACATCCTCAACACCATTATCAAAAGTAATAGAATAACCAATTCCCTCTACCATATCCTTACAAATGCTTTAATTTCAATTCTCAAGATAATCCAGACCTACAATATCTACATCCGTCCGTACATTATTCCCTATGTCCATCCCTCATGGTACACAGTTCAAAGAAACCACAAAAAACTGACTAACTGAAAATAGAATACTCCGATTGATCTTCCGCCCACCACCCTACACCCGCTATAACGACCTCAGCAAAAACCGTAAAATACCTCATATCCTCTCTTACCTTCATAATTCTACAGTTACCCAAAGTCAACAGTTAATAAATAACTCCAAATTCCTTAGCCTCGTCCTACCTCATCATCACTTCCTACGAAACCTCCCCGATATAAACATAACAAACACCTCCTGGACACCCTTCAACTTCCCCTCCCCAGGCCAGAGGGCAGACTAAAACACTAAAATAGACTTAACGACTAACACGTGACAATGACTGGCCTCAACAAAAAGATGCACCAAAAATATAAAATTCCTTCCCCATCCCATTCCCCTCCACATCCCTCCCCCGCCCCCATCGTCCGAAATCCCAAACAAAATAACCTTTCTTCCAACCGCTCAGATACCCAATGCCCGTCACAGTAAGAGGGAGAGGTCTGAAGAGTCTCTGAAATAAGAGACAGGCACTCCTGCAAGAACAATCATCTCGTCCTTCCTTCCTGTGTCAGAGAGTTTTTAAAATGTTGTCACTGTTGTTGCTATTTTTCACGATGTGTGCAGACCGACAGGCTAAGAGTTACATTTATTGTTTTCATAATAATTTTCATATCAATTTATTATTAAATTATCCATTATTATATATTAGTTTTACATATTAAATTATTATATAAAGAGGACTGTACGGGATGCTTTCAATAAAAACCTGGTCCAATAAGTATTTTCGATTTCTTCGGCTCATAGTCGACTGACTTCAGTAACAAATATGCTATTATTTAAGCATAATTACAGAGGTCAATGTTTCATTTCATGAGTGATTTTCAGCATTTTCAATGCTGACCAAAAAGTAAAAGATTTTAGTATTTCTGATTGTTTAAAATACATTGTGTTCATTGGTATTAATATAGTATATAAGAATTTAATTACACTAACAAATCTAGTCAAACCTTCTAGAACAGATACACCAAAATAATGTCTTCGTTTATAATACTGAGACAGTTATCTTCATTATTATTATTATTATTATTATTATTATTATTATTATTATTACTGATATTATCATCATTGTTAATTCTCTAATTGGTGTTGGTATATTTTTAAGTGATTATTGTTGTTATTATTACTATTATTATTGTCAGGTTCCTTATACAGTGAAGTGTAGTGGTGGAGAGGGGAGGGGACTGCAGTGTAGTTAAGTGTTAAACTAAAAGTCAATTTAGAGAAATGAAATTATTAGAACTAGATTATCAGCCTCTCATTCACACTGTAATTCTAATTGTAAATGTTTGTAATAGTTTTGTAATTGTTCTAATTCTAATTGTAATCATGTTTGCCTTCGAACAGTAGCTCAAAGCAAACTTGAATAAATCTATTTATCAACACCAACATTATTTTCATTTCTCCTACTCAAAAATGCCTTATATTATTTTCCAAATATTCACTTTGCCTTCTCTGGCAAAAGATTTGAAATTACCACTTGCTTATTCTGGAATTTGTTTTAGAATATGTATGGGAGAATCGGCCTTTGTTAAAATTTATAAAATTATTATTTATAAATAACTTTTATAAAATAATAACTTTTGCAAAATTTCAATAGTTTAATATACTATATGTATGATATAGTACTGACAAAATTCTTAACAATGAAAATTACGAATTGTATTCTTTATTTAGTATTGCAAATTAAGTAAATACGTTTTAAGGGTGCGAAAAAATATTGTATGCACCTCCGCGGTGAAGTTACTTTATCAACCTCGATGGACAGGGAACCTCGCTTGAAAAAGGACCACTGCACGGCCTTGATACATAGTTGAACATGCCCTGAAAAAAACTCTTTTTCAGGTTTTTACTAGTGGCAGTCTAAAAATAACTCTTAACTAATTTTTGCTTAAACATTTACAAGTCATATAACTATTTAGTTTCATATTCAATAAAAAGATTCTGTGTTTTTAGTTTAAATCATCTCACGTAGTATGTGCTCACTTAGTTATTAGTTGCTTCTCAAAAGTGTTTGTAGTTATGATACTATTGTAATGGAATATGAAACAAAATTCTCTTGGTACAACATTTTGGTTGGCCAGAGTAATGTCTTCTGTAACTCTCGTTTCTCAATAGTTCCACAATGCTACACCTTTCTGAGTCGTTAGATGCAGTGTACTAATATCTGCTGGTGCAAATTAACGGAAATGATTAACATTTACATACTAATGTTTTACTTGTCATGGCAACTCCCATTGAAGAGATCCTGTTCTCGGACTTTTCTGTGTTGAGATATGAACTATCAACACATTCAGCAGAAGTTTATTTTGCCATCCCCTGTTAGGGCCACTAACTGTTTCTTAATAGTGTGTCACAAACAATCTTATGATTTTACATTGTTGTTCTATAATAATTCAACTATTGTTTTTATTATTGTAAGTTACGTTATTTACTTATGAAGTACAGTTTATAACAATAATACAATATTTAATGAGCACATGCAGGTTTTACGAAATATGTTTATTAATTGGGTAAACTGAATAAAATTATAAAATTTACTACGCATTTGAAAGTAGCTCATGCCAATAAAACTAAGCAAATATTAACGCTTTATTTTGAAGGATCTACTTTGCTCTGCCCGTCAACCATTAGGTCCACTGTATTAAATAGTGGTCCTAAATAAAAAATACAACTTTCAAGCATTATTTGTGACTTAAAATTTTCGCAAACACTCAAGAGTTCAACGAAAATCCGCCATTTTGAAGCTTCCCTTGTTTTAAGGGAAATAATGAAGAAAAGATTTGGAGCCCTTTTCTTTAATTTTTAAAAATTAATGGCCATTACTTCAAGCAAAAATTACGCAAAAACTCCTCCATTTTCTAAAAAAAATACAATACCTTATTTAAAGTTATTTTTAGTACAGATTTCGTTTGAGAAAAATCTGCATAATCAACAATTTACTATTGCTATATTAACATTTTGCAAGTTTTAAAAATGTAGACAGTTCACCGAATAGTACCATCATCTTCAATATTGCAGTTGTAGGAAAACACCGAAACAACTTTAAAGCAATTCGAAAAATTAAAGATTTCAACAAAAAGGAGACAAGCATCATTTTTTAAGCGTACTCTACTTTATCCGAGTTTTTTTTTAGTTAATTTATTTAAGGTCGCTTTTCAACAACTGGGTCATAAGCGACCACGGGAATCAATTTATAATTTACACAAGAATATACATTTCTTACAGTTATGCCATTATTCAATTACATACAATTTATACATGCATATAGCCATTGTGTCTGAGTTAATTACTATTTTGCAGTTTTCTCCATTTTGAGAGACTAATTCAATGGCTTTCAGGAAGGCCCACGCTTCACAAGAGAAGCTAGAAAAGTATTCTGGTAACTTGAATTTAAAGGTATTGAGCGTGGTTGTAGATACAATTGCACAACCAACTTTGTTTTCATATTTTGATCCATCTGTATACACTTTTTCTAAATCATGATAGTCTTCATAAAGAGAATTCAGATGCAATGAAACTATTTTTGGAGAGATGAAAGATGTTGATATCTGTGTAGTCATTGTATTAACTTTAGGTTTAAAGGATTGCCAAGGAGGGATGGGGTAAATCCTTCTCTGTAGAATGTGAGGAGTTTCAATATTAAATTCATAAATTGGGATTCCCTCTCTAAGTGGTTTTGGATATTTCACATGAAATAAATGGTAATCTGTTTTAAAAGGGCTGAAGATATATTTGAAGGTCGGATTAGTTGAGAAATTTAAAGTTGAGTAGCCAATTTTTAGAATAGTTGTTTCCGGTGCAAGTCGACGGAGTAGTCCTGCTTCTACTTTAAGGGTGTTGATAGTGCTTGATTTAAAGGCCCCTAAACTTATGCGACATGCTGAATTTATAGTAGGGTCTACCGTCTGTAGTATAGATTTGTTAGCTGAACTGTAGATTACAGCTCCATAATCTAATTTGGCTTGAATAATAGCACGATAAGCATTAATTAAACATTTCCACTCTGATCCCCACTTTGTAGATGCTAATATCTTCAGTTCGTTCAGCCTGGTTTTGCATTATGACTTTAACAGAGAAATGTGGTTCTTCCAAGAGTCTTCTCGAAGGTCATGTCCAAGATTGAACAAGAGTATGTACGACGTATTTGATGGTTTCCAATAAAGAGGGCAGGATTTTCATTTAAAAGTTTTGAGCTTCTAGAGATTATAATAAATTCGATAATTTTAGTTGTTACTCGGATATCTTTGCCGCAGCATACAACGGAAATATCATCAGCGAAGAGAAATAATTTACTTGGTGCCTCTATGATACTACTTATTTCATTTATTGCGATCAGAAAAAGGAGCACGCTAATAACTAAGCCCATTCATGATTTCCCTGCGTGTTGACATTTTCATACGTACATGCAGATATCTATGTTGCATAAAATTTTTCTAAAATGCCAATAAGTTGCCTTTAATATTCATTGAGATAAGTTTACCTAGTGGTCGGGGTTTAAAAATAATTTCGTAAGCTTTCTCAATATCAAGCGAAATAACAATTGCATGCTGGTTAATTGCTAGTGCATCACAAATTTCTGTGTCGATGCTCATTAGATGGTCGTTGATTGATCGTTGTCGAAATCTATTTTGAAAGAGGGATAGTAAGTTTCTTGTTTCTAGGAGCCATCTGAGACGGTTGCCAACCATTTTTTTAGTACTATGCAAAGAGTACACGTCTATGATATTGATCTAAAGTTACAGGTGATGAATCTTTGCCTAGTTTCGGTGCAGCAATTACAAGAGCTTCTCTCAATTGCTCAGGGGAAGATTGGGAGGTCCAAATGTCATTATAAATTTTTAAGAGGTATTCAATGGCACATTTAGGAAGATTCTTCAAGAAAATATTAGGAATATTATCAGGACCTGATGCAGAGATTTTACTATTTTTTAAAACATGAAGGCGCTCATCTAATCTGGATTTCACAGTTAAATAAATCATTGTTGTTACTTAGGAGGTTTGGGATGTTTTTTTGAGTGGCTAGGGATATAGACGGAATTAATTTACGAAAGGATGGTTAATAGTTATTATTGCTTGAATTGCTGGCGAATGAATCTGCCAGAGCATTGCAGATGTCTTGAGAACCCCTGTATTTTATTCCGTTTTCTTCATCTAATATTGGAGGTAAGCTAATTAAAAAAGGGCCGCTAATTCATTTTATTTTATGCCACATAGTTGCGGACGGTGTTTGGCCCGCAATAGAAGATGTAAAATCTTTAAAAGATTGTAACATAGTATTTTTAAGAGTTAAGCGGGCTTTAGCTCTAGCTTTCTTATACAATATGCCCAGTTCTATCGATTTATATTTCTTATATTTTCTAACAGTTTTCTTCTTTTCTTTTATGGCTAACGTCCAATTTTCATTCCACCATGGGACTTGACGGTTCCGGATAATACCCGAAGATTTAGGGACTGCCGGGTGAGTAGCTGAATCAATTAAGTCTGTAAAGGCTTGGATGATTTGGTTAGTCCGATCTGGTGCCTACTCATTTATATCGGGAAGTTAGTTGATGTTATTATCGACATATGATTGAAATAAGTTCCAGTTTGCTTCAGTACTAATCCACTTTTGATGAGTATGGGTAATAGAGTATGGTTGAAAATCAGAGAGGTGAATAAACAATGGGTAGTGATCACTGTCATAAATATCATTACTAGAAAACCAAGAAATATGAGTTCCAATGTCGTTGGATGAAAATGTCACATCAATAACACTGCCTTTTGCACGTCTAGTAGAAAAATAGGTATCATTGCCCGTATTATAAAGAATAATATCATTCTTGCCAAGCCACTCCTCAATGATTCTGCCCCTTCGATCTGTACTAGAAGATCCCCACAATACATTGGGGCAATTAAAATCTCCCATGATGATAAATGGCTTTGGAAGTTGCTTAACCATCAAGTTCAGAGATGTGTATATCTTGGCTATTAGGTAAATATAAGTTACAGATTGTGACAGTGAAGTTCATTATAATTCTAACTGCAGTTGCTTCCAGTTGCGTTTGAAGAGGAACATTATGTAAGAAAAATTCTGGTTTAGTATAAATTGCAACGCCACCACTGACAATGTGGGAATTATTTCTATTACAAAATGTAGATCTCAATCCAAACAATGAGCCACAATTTTGAAATTTAAAGTTTGTTTCTGTGAAGCAGATTATTTTTGGTTTGAATTTGTTATTGAGAAGCTTGATGAATGGTTTTCTTGCAAAAAAACGTTACAATTCCATTGAATAATGTCCATTGTAAATATCTGAATTTGTTTATTTTATATTCACTTCAGCTAGAATGGCTATAATGGAAAAGGTTACATTACTGCTCTTCTGAATCTTCTCTAGCATAAGGTTTTTCTTTCATATCTGCATCATATATTTTTTGATGATTCTTGAGGATCTATTTTTCACACCCCTGTTCGGTAAGTATTGGTGAACAGCTCTTAACATTGCTGTTAAAGCTGTAAAATCATCTGTGAATTCTCTGGCAATTGCTACAGTACAGTTATTACCCTTCGTTCTGTCAAAGAAAATTTGAAGTTGATGTATATTTAGTGGGTAGTGTACATTAGCAGCTCTACCAATAAAAGTGGTATAAAATTTATTCTGTGCTTAAACCCTGAATAACAGGAGAATATCTAAAACTCCTACCAATAAACATGAACTAACTCGATCGCGTAATAAGTGAGGTGTAGTTTCCTTGGCAACCGCCAAACCTAGGAGACACGTAGTTTAAGTGTGGAATAAGAAAAAATCGCGACTAAAACAAGCGCTTCGTAATAGTCATTTGTCTTCAGTTTGTGTTCAGCTGTTCGTGCGTGTGTTTCGTGGTTTCTTTTAAGTCTTTTCATATATATTTCGACCTTTGCTTTCGTTTTTTGGTACTTTCTCTCGGATATTTGTTGACTTGGCTGCTTCGATTGGAACTGTGAATTTTTTTTTTCAATCAATTTTTTTTTCTCTCGGATATTTGAGATATAGAAAGTGTGGAAGAAGTTTTGTTTATGGACGAAATCTTCGAGTGTGAACAACCTAGGAGGAAGAAGAAGAGTAACCGGGCACGTGTGAGTCCATTGGAGATATATTCTGATGCAGAATTCCGCAGAAAATGCAGATTTTTTAAAGAAGGAGCAATACAATTAACAGACTTGTTCGGGGCACAGTTAAAATCTGACGGAAGGGGAGGGAAACTTTCTCCTGATCTACAAATTTTAACTGCTCTTTGCTGCTGGGGAAGAAATGAAATTGAAGACGATTCTGCTGACTTGCATGGGATAAGTCAACAATCTCTAACTAATGTGTGCCGTAGAGTGGCACTGTCTATTGTCGAAAAGAGGCAGACGTATATACGAATGCCTGAAAATTTAGACCTAGAGGTGCAGAAAATCAACATGTTTTCTGATATTTGTGGGTTCAAAAGTGTGATCGGGTGCATTGATTGCACTCACATCTTCATCCCACATGTACCAGGCAATGAAGGGCACTATTATGTAATTAGGAAGAATTTCCCATCATTAAATGTACAAGTTGTGTGTGATGCTTCATTAAAAATAATGGACATTGTGGCAAGATGGTATGGGAGTGCACATGATTCCCGAATATTTAATGAATCTGCTTTGAAACTGAAATTTGAAGGTGGGCAATTTCATGGGAGGCTTTTGGAAGATTCTGGGTACGCAGGCCCACCTTACTATCACCCCAGTGTTGAGGCCCAGGACAAGAAAGGAGGTGCTCTACAACGCAAAGCATGTGCGCACAAGGAACTCTGTGGAGAGATGTTTTGGTGTGCTGAAAAGCCGATTTCGTTGTCTCCAAACAGACTTCAGAAACTCCCTTGAAAATATAAAGCTATATATTGTGGCACTCGCAATATTGCACAATATAGCAATAATGTTTAACGACGAGGAATTTCCTGTTGAAGACGAAGTGGTTGAAGCACAGGAATTGCAACCAATTCAAGCTCCAGGTCGAGGAGCAGCAGTTCGGGTAGCTTTTATAGAGAAGAATTTTTAGAGAAGGAAATATGCATATTAATTTAATTGTAAAAGTGAAGTGAGTGTAAATAAAAGTTTTACCTGGAATATGTCTGATAATAATAGTTTTGTTTCTAATTGCTTTGTGGTAGCAAAACAATACTTGTTCCAATATTCATATATCCCAAAAAATATATTTGTCTGAACTAAGAAAATTTTAAAATAATTTCATATTTCATGTAATTCTTCCTAATGTGGATTAATAAGCATTTGAACAAATAATATGAATATGAACTTTTTGTTGGCATTCTATGGAGCATACCTCTTTTCAACCCCTGAGGGAAAAAATATTAAAGAAGGTATAGTAGAAAGGTTTTTAATACGAATACAGAAAATTGTTCAGAATTTTATTGCAGAATCATATTTTCCTATCAACTTCATATAAATATTTCACTTTTTTGAGTCAATTTCAATTTAAAGTGGTAAAAAGGAACCTCCTGAGCTCTGTGAAATATATCTAAATAATCACGCAGATTACAAAAGTATGATGATTAAGACCTTGTATAAAAAGAGATTGCAAAACTTTTTGCTCTCTTTCACTGAAATTGCACATTCTATTATGTTATTATTTAATCAGGAAAATTTTATACTCTTTAGAAAGGTAGGGTGATAATTTGTTGAATAAATATGGATTAAAATTTTGGATTCATTAGTTATTTATGAAAATTTTAATAGCTGATATGCACAGAACTGTCTATTAAATTTAGGCTTTATGCTGACTATTTTGTGTTGCACAATTGTCCTTTGCAAGAAATTGAGATTGAAGTTTGTATTGAATGTGCTAAAATGACATCCTCCCATACTTTGTGTAGTAGTTCAGATAAGGGATGTAGTTAACAGGACTTGGTCGGAGTGTAAATAATTAGTTTGCCAAAGTTTTTGAATCTTTTAATTCCATCATCAGGGCTAGTGTACAAAAATCAACAAGGCATCAATATGATTTGCAAAAAATATAAAAACGTACACACCTTTCTAAATAATATGAAAATTTGAGTTATGGTGTATACATTTTTATATTTTTTGCATATCATATTGTATTATTGTTTATTCATATTGATGTCTTCATGCCTTGTTTTTGAACACTGGCCCTGATGATTGAATTAATTTTCTAAAACGTCTGCTAACTAATTGATTCCACTCCAACCAAATCTCATGAACTACATTCCTCATTACATCATGGTCATGAATTCTATAATGGTAATTTCAGAAGTTGGTTTTAAATCTTATGCAAAAAAATTGAAATTGCCTGTAAAATTCTGAAACTGCTCAGAACATGAAAATGTCCATTTATAAAGTCAAATTGTTCTGAGCCCATAAAAGTCATTGTTTGTATTATTAATGTAGTTTAATATTGTTCAACATTCATTTTAATTTAATTAACTTGTCTTATCAGAAGCCCCTCCTATATTACCTTCCAAAATGCCTCCTTTCATCTAAAACTACATGCTGATATGAGAAATCCATTCTAAAAATTAATAGACCACACTACCAAAAATCTTACCTTTTTAAACTCATTCTCAGAAGACTATATAATAACAATAATTATGTTCACAAGTTTGGAATTTAAGTTAAAATCTACTATAATCATTTTGGCCAGCTGTGCATCCCTCCAAAAAGAAATACCACAGAAATATTCTCAACTTTGTAATATGCTACTAAGTCTTTGCTTAACATTATGTTTAATCAGTACTTATCAGTAAGATTAGAGAATTTGTTATAGCGCCTAAACCAAAATTTTTGAAGCCACAAAAAACAATTCAATTATTTAACTATTTATTAATTCTACTTCCAACACAATGGTAAAAAAAGCTCCTAATTTAAAATTTTAAATATAGGTTTACAACTTTCCTATAGAAAAAACTTTGAAAACTACTTCCCCGAAATCGTACTATGTTAATTGCGAAACGAAAAACAAACATTATTCAGCATAACCTAAATATATTGTTTTCTTTCTCCTGCAAATATTACTTGCCATGGAATCTAGGCTTTTGAAAGTGACTCATTTAAATACTCATTAACTTGCTACAAAAATTTCAATTTACATATAATTCACTTAATCGTTGGTTCACTAGGCTGAAATGAAAGAAAAGATAATACATTTGTGAAAAAATAATTTTATTAAAATTTACTTCTGCAATTGCTTATCCAATATTTCTTCTTGCATACTCAAAATGCTCATCAACTTATCATGCTGCTCTTTTGCCCACTGCACTCTTAACAAATGTTCTTTTTCCAATCTCTCATTTTCTTTAGCTCTGTATAGTTCCATTGACTCAAAACTTTTTTCTTGAAAAAAAATTCTTGAAAAATTCCCCAAATTTTTGAGCTCTTCTTAATCATGACGGAGTAGCAGCTCCAGCAACAGACGTGGCGGTAGCGGCGGCAGCGGTAGCAGCGGCGGTAGCAATAGCGTAGTCGGTAGCGGTAGCCGCACCACCACCACCACAACAGCAGCAGCAGCAGCTCCTGCATCACTGGAAGCAGTGGAACTAGCAGTTGCATGGGGGCACAGTAGTAGCTGTGAGTAGTTCTGCATCACTACAAAACTCACTCACAACACCAGCAGCAGCAGCAGCAGCAGCAAAAGAAGTGCATGAACTGGAGGCAATTGCAGCACCGCTCTTTTCCAACGCAAAAATATTTATAGCTGGATGCAACACAGTATCCTGTTTCTATTTGCGGTTCGCAAGATACCACAAAATTGTCAGAGTCATATGGATTCTGAGGATATAAAAATCCTGTGGGATCCAGACTCACCATTTCTAAAGTCTCGTGTGAAAAACTTGTTGGCTTTGGCCCCCCGCCAGTCAATCTAATACGTTTATTGAATTCCCCCATTTCTTTCTTTGACTTGGTTTTCATCACTTTCCATTAATTATAAATTTGTTTCAATTCCCTACTCCGAAAGTTTACATCATTAAATTGTTTCGTAATTTCTTGCCAAGCTTGCACATTCAATACATTTAAATGCTGCTTCATTATTTCTCTCAGCAGTTGCTGGAAAGGAAAAGAAAACAGAAAATGTTAACACATTCAAACATCACACTTGCAAAAAACAATGGCAAAATATTTATCAAAACAAAATCTTTCTTACCTTCTCTTCACTATCCCAGTCTACACTCCTCGCGCGCTTTTCAGCCATCGTTCGATTGCTTAATAATTATTAACAAAATGCAATTTAATATATACTAATATAAAATACTATTAAAACCCTGCTAAAAACAATAATCAATCAATAACCTGATAATATTAAAAGTAGGAAGACACACGTCCGTCGCACACCATAAACTTCACCTCGCTAACACTCGGTCATTCGTAGTCAAACGGCGGATGTCGTCGCTCACTACTGCCTAGCAGAGGATATGCAAACTCAACAAAGATGCTACAAGAAGCAACGTTGCCAAGCATTATTTTCGGTTTAGAGAAGGTGTAGTTATTCCACGGTTTAGGCGCCATTATTAGTAAAAGGTTATTCCGTTCTTACACCGTTCTTAAGCTAGAACTAACTACTCCCAGAAAACGCGTGTTATACCCAAGTTACACCACGCTTTTATTAGTAGGGCTTTAGGAGATTCTAATATTGTTTTAGTATTGGACCACGACTGATCGTCAATATTTTCAGAAGAAGTTATAGCTTTTTTCTTATTTTTGGAAGGTTTATTTATTTTTTCTCTGGATTCAGTAGTTTTCTCTTCCATGTCAAAGGTTTCCGAATTATTGTCTGGGAGTTCTTTCTCGCTATCTGTTTGTTTGTTAACCATTTCTGTAGTTCGAGTTTACAGTAGATAACGGTCTCTAATGTGACAGGGTTGCAGGCAAGGACAACTACCATTGAGTTTCCTTTCAAGGCAACAAGGTTTCTCGCAGCCGACTCAAGGGGAGGGTGGTAGGTACCGGGGGGAAGCTGTTAAGGGCAAGGTTAAGGCTAGAATTTTCATTCACCTTATTGCTTTCGGGAAGTGTTGGTTCAAATACTTCGGGAGAAAATTAGAATTAACAATAATCTCATTAGATGATTCTGTGATTTCTTCTGCCGTAAGGAGAGGTAGGGTATTAGGTAATTGGGAATTACATAGATTTGGGCAGTTTGTAGCAATATGGCCCTGATTTTTACATAAGAAACAAATAGGAACATCAGGGGTTACATGTATCCAGTGGGGGAAATTATTGAAATGATTCAGGTAATTTATGTTCATCATCAAGTGAAACAAATGTTTGACGGCGAAAACTGAGGACGTGGCTCAAGTAGGGGTTATTAAATCCAGCACGAAGGAAAGTTAACTGTACTACAGTTCCAACACCGAAAGTTAATAATTTTTCTTCTATCACTTGATGAGGGATACTTGAACAAACATTTGAGAGAATAATTATTTTGTTCCTTCAAATTAAAGGTCTTATAGGGAAGACTTGATCAGACACAACGATGCTTTTATGATTGAAGACTAGATCATCTGCGATTTCCTTACTGGATAGATAAACACACAGTCTGTTGTTCGATATTTTCGAGGCAAACTTGATATGAGAGGGGTTCACTTTGGTAGATAACTTTTCAATAAATTCAACAATTGGAGCACTATTTGCCGAATCTACGATGACAGCATTTTTTTCTTGGGAAAGAGAGATTGCACAGTAACTTTAGCATAATTAATTATAGGCTTACTGTTCTGGTTTCCTGAAGATTGATGAACTTAAGAGGGCTCCATGATGCTCACGAAAACAAAAGAAACTTTTCACTTAGTTAAGCAATATCGCTTCGCTTAAAAATAACTCCACTTACACCACGTTTCACATGTGACTGACTGACAAGCATCGAGTCAGTGAACGCACGCACAACGTGATTTTGCCCGGAGCGGACGGAGCGTCTGACCACCACGGCAGTCAGGGCGCGACTGGAGAACTACGTTTAATTAATAAATTTTGGGCTATTTTTGAGAAAAATTAGAATAAGTTGTTGATGAATTATGTAGAGTATCCCCACAAATAAAATATCCGTTTCAAACTGTTCGTTTCAACTTGTAATGTTCAGTGCTAGCAATAAATATATTATATATTATATGTTTAACTCGTAGGGTCGCAAGTTCCCTTAAATCGATCGGGGAATATCAATTTTAGAGAAAATCTTCTTAACGGTTTAGGCGCTAGCGTTGACTACAGACAGACGGAGACAATCTGTCGATAGATTCAGTCAGACAGACGGTGTTTTGCCGTCAATCAATTCTTCGGTATCAACGACTCACCCACAAACATTTCTCTTACACGAAACGTGTAAGAGAAATTAGTTTACTTCAAAAAAAATAAAATGTGTCCACTTTTTTTATACCAAAGGCCCAGTTGGTGCCCAGGTGGTTATAAATATACAGTACAGAGTTTTTCTGTGGAAAATCGCCTTTTTTGCCGCAGCATTACTATACTTTCGCTTTACTACGTGCGCAGTAAGGCGAGACAGAAGGCTTATAGAACGGCACGTACTTTCTCATACGATTTCCTTTGGTCTGAGATAGGTTTTCGGACTTGCCATACTCCTTCCATTTGCCATGTATTGATACCCAAAGAATTTTTTTAATTGTAATATTTTTTTTTGTTTTCTAATAATATAACAGAAGTATTACTTTAAGAAAGTTATAGAAGAGTCTTGTAAAGAAATTTTCGTTCAAAACTTTGGAGCCGTTTTTTAAAAAAATAGCATTACTGTAAATGCGAACTTTGAAACTCTTTTTCACAAAAATCATTTGAGTTTTTGAAAAGATGTATTGGAAGACATTTGAAGCGTTTTTACTCATAAATGCAATAAGGTATAGAAATCGCTGAAAATGTACATATTTAATCCGTCAGAGGTATTTTTAGAAAATACTTATATCGTTAACTAAATATGCTCATTAATATCATGAAAATCGTGATTATCACTATTTTATGGCAAAGCGTGCAACCACAACTTCACCATGCTATTAAAAGTCCACAACAGCCAATCAGAACTCAGAGAATTGATCGAAATCGTTTAATTATATATCTATAACATAGACTAACGAAAATATTTCCAGTCGGCCATGAAACACGAACAAAAATGTACATCACAGATTACGTACGTCAGAAACACATAATGAATTAAACAATGAAACAAATTTATAAATGAATAATTAGTCCTACTCCTTAGACAATCATGTGAATATTTATAGTACAATAAGCTAAATTAGAAACAGTTACCCTGCCCATACTTGGCAACATTGAGTCAGGACAGAATCGCCCTCCTTTCCAACATTAGCACTCGTTGTTCTCTCAGACGTAGGCGTGCTTTTCGCGCGCAATAATGTTTTCATGGCTGTTAGCGTCTTCTGATATTTCCTCCAGCACGGGTTAAATAACACTTTCAAACGTTTCTTGCTTCAAACGTTATTCTCTAAGACACAAAGGTGGTCATAAATATACAGTGCAAGGCCCACTAAATTAGTATGTCTTGTTCAAAACCAATAACACGTCATAAATAGATGTATCAAATGGTAAGATATGCTTGAATTTCTCAAAATGAACATTGTTCTTAAATGGAAACGAAAAATATTAAACGAATGTATAAAGAGGAGTATAACTGCATGAACTGTATGGGGTGTTCAAGAAAACGAGCGACGACAGGAGCGAGTTTTATTTACCATGAGTGCAATTAAACTCTTTTTATGCACGTGTTTCGTGCCAAACTTTTTCGTCTCCATAAGAAAATAATTTTAATTTAGAGAAATTCAATCATATCTTTACCATGAGAGGTATGTGTTTGATGTCTTCATATTGGTTCTCAACAAGACCTATTTTAGAAACCCTTGCAGTGTATATTCACCTTAGTGTCTTAGAGAATAATTGTAATTTATAATTACGTTTGAAAATGGAAAATTCCGGTTTAAATATTAGAAGAAGTTGACAAAGCCATGAAAACAAAACTTCATACGAAAAGTAAGAGCATGTATGAGAGAACAACACGTGTTAATGTTGGAAAGAAGAAAGACGATTCAGTTCTGACTCTAACGTTTTGCTGGTGTACTATCCAGACGGGTAAATACAACTGACGATTACATTTTTTATATTTGTAATATTCAAAGACCGCATGTTTTACACTTAAAACATTTATCCATGTTAAATATTTTGTTATTCTATTAGTCAGCCAGTGTCAAACCAATATGCTTAGGGTCACACTTGTTTATGTTGAAGAAGTGACATGTTAAGGAGAATATCGATATTTTAAATTATAAATATTTTACTTGATTTCCCAAAATAAATAAGGGATTTTGCCAAAATAACTGCTCTTTCCCTCCCTCCCTCCCTCCCAGTCTCTCTCTCTCTCTCTCTCTCTCTCTCTCTCTCTCTCTCTCACACACACACACACACACACACACACACTCACTCTCACTCTTTCTGTGCCGTCACGTTCAAATAGGAGATTTAGCATACCTGTGCAATATAAAGCGACTTCTGTGCCAAGTAGGGTAAGATGATTAATGCCAAGTTTCTAATTTGGTGCGGGCGGTGGTCTGACAAGAAGTGCCTAGCGATTGTTTGACAAGAAGTATCCGCCGTCTCGGTTATCCCCTGCTTTCACTCCCAAAAGTTCTAGAAGATTCCAAGATTTTGATGAAACGACAGCCCATTGGCTTTAAGGTTATTGCGTTGCAGAGGAATTTCAGCCAATCGCCGGAAGCGTGTTAAGCGACCCGAATGGAAAGTTACAGTACCTCTTTCTTTGTCACTCAGTTTGTTAATGAAATGTAATTATTAACTGTTGAAATCGGACCTATGACACATTTATAAGTGCGTTTTACTCTATTCTCACAAAAAATGTAAAGACAAATTTGAAGCCATTTTTGAGAAATTTTTGAAAATGTCCAGGAGGCTTCATGTAAAGTACCAAAGTTTAAGGAATGTTTTTCAAAATCTCAAAGCTTCCACTCGAGTCGGACAATGGTTTCTTCAATTTGGAAAAAATCCTACTTATGGTTTAGATGCTAGTGGTGTTTACAGACGGACCGACGTTTTGAAAAGAAACATGTTTTCGGTATCAGGGAACTTGTATTCCCGTTGAAAACTCGAAATCTATTTTCCGCTGCATTACATAACTTACATTACTAAATATAACTTACATTATACTTACATTACTAAATATATTATTCCGTATACGGGAAAGTAAAAATTGGGAGCCGTTTTTAAGAAAATAATTTATTTAAAAGTTATCTATGTTTCACGCAAACGTATTCTAAAACTACTCACATTTTTGAAAAATTGTTCATGGCCCTATTTAAAGATGTCTTTGAAGAACAACTTTCATTAAGGACAAATCTATCTTCAGAACTGTAGTTGTAGAAAAACGCCGGGAAATGTTGGACTTTCACAATTTTTTAAAAATAAGGAATTTTAATGAAAATGCGACCAGTGACATTTTAAGCGTCTCTTGCGCTATCTAGGAAAAAGTTCATTCATAAAATGTGAAGCCATTTTTACGAAAATTGTGAAAATGTCATTGGAGCTTGAAATGTACCCCCAAAACATCCGTTTCAAACTCGCAAAACTTCAAGTTCTGCCAGATTGATCTGGGAAAATCAGATTTGGAGAAAATCGTCTGATTAATGTGGGTGCTATTATTATTGACCACAGACGGACGGGCGCATTGACGGATCGACGAACAGACGGACCGTTCCCCGTCAACCAGTTTTTCAGAATCAAGGACCCACAAAGAGTGAATTCTGACTACACATATTAGAGAAAGTTATTTACTATGTACTAGTAAACTGTGGCGTCGCTGACGCAGTAAACTGTTTTAAAAATCTTTCATGTGTTGAAAATTTCTTTCATGCCCAGCTTTGTTCAAATATGTTCTTCCAGTATCTGGCATTGGACTTACCAATGAATCGTAGTAGCTGATAATATTATACTTCCGTTCAAAAGTTCTCAACACGCAATGGCCTTGTGTGTTGCCTCCATACGGGATATGAATTGGTTTTATTCCAATTTCAAAATTGCCGTAACAAATACTTGCAGGTTTTGATGCTAATAATTAAATTTTAGTACAGCTACGTTGATACTACGTAGATAGGTTTTTTTGCTAATATGCACAAAAATATACATAGTACATTTGCATTAGCACAAATGCTAAATGCAAAAAAGGAGATCGTTCCCAATTAGTTCCGAAAATTCTGTCGCAACATCTTTTACAAGTACATTTGATTCTTCCCCGGATTTCCTTAACACTTCCATATTTTCTTCCCTAATTTTCAAAGAGATTAAAACTTCACAATCTCAAGACTAATTGGTGTTCACTTCTGCAATTGTTCTATAATTGTTTTGTATGCGAATCTAGCGTTGCATGCGAATCTAATATTAAAAAGCGACTGTTTTGTATGCTTGTGTGAATAAGGTGTTAGTTAAGTTTAATAAAAATACATTGTGGGTCACATTCTTTGAAAATCGGTATTTGCACACTTACGTAAGAACGGAAAAGTGCAAAGTCGAGCATAAGAACGTTCATTCATTCTCTAACATTACTCACAGATTTGTTTTCTCCATATTCACTTGAAATACTTGAAGTTGTCCTGAGGCAATACTGTTCGTAGGTTTTCGTATATTTATTTTTTTAAATACGATAATAGAAAGAATTAGAAATTTAGAAAGAAAATTATGGCGTTTTAAGTTTAAAATGCTTTTGGTTACTGGTGTTTAATCAACGCCACCTACATAATCGATTTAGGACCCTTTGTTTTAATTTCCGGCATTATCACTAAAACGCCAAAACACGAGAAAAAAACGTTTTTGGAAATTTATTTGAATCCTCTAGCCGGATCCGTAAACAAATGACCAGTCTCCCATCAGGTGACCTAGACGCGTCGAATGACACGTCATACGTCTCGAGTGGTGCAGGGAAGCGGTCTAGCCGCGAGTGATAGAATCGCACACATATGCACACGCAAGAGTTTTACTCGCATACTGTATAGGGTATATGAGCAAGAATTATCTAGTTTTTAGTATCAGGAACTTTCAATACTTTTTTTTTCCTGAAAAATTGTTATTTCTTACCGTAGCATTATGTAACTTTCTACTTACTGTGTAAATAGTTTATTATAAAGTAAAACAATGTCGAATTAAATGGGGAAAGATGCTTGATGGCAATGCCCCTCATGACGAGCCCGTGTCTGTTTGTCCGTCAATCTGTGAACAACGCTAGTGGACTAGTGGGCTAGTGGACACATCGGGCAGATTTTCGTCAAAATGGAATTTCCCTGATCAATTTGGCTGATGTCGCAGCCCCTTGAATAAATTGAAACTGATATTTTGGCTTTTGGGGGATCTTTATGTGAAGCCTAAACAAACCAAATTTTTCCAAAAAAATTCTCCAGATTTTGTCCATAAATTTTTCTCTCACAAGAATAAAATAAGCTTATAAATATTGTACTGGTACCATTTTCGTTGAAATCTGTTGAACTAGTACATTGTGAAGAACCCCTCATAAAAGAAGAAGAAGAAGAAGAAGAAGAAGATTGTTACGACGTAGCAATTTGCCAGCTTGTAGACAGGTGGCGGCTGGGCTCTACGGTAAGATTTACGTGACGTAAATCACCTGTTGAGGTTTCATCCAATCGGGAGATTAGATGTCGCTACAATGATGTCATTATGGGGACGTTCAAGCTCTCGATCGAATGAAACCGTGAACAGCTGATTTACGACTAGTGCATGGTTAATTAACTCCTAGTAAATAAGGTGACGTCGTCCGCGGGTCGACTGCACGAGAGAGAGGTTGGTCACGTGATTCCTCGCAAAAGCGGTTAGCGAAGGAACAGCAGCATTCGAGTTTGAACCGAATCGCGGTGCGGAAGGCTCTTGTGACCCGCCAGGGGTTATCGCTATCGGCTGCGAGGTGTGGATGTTCGCCACGGGGCGAGAGGGGAGGAGCGGATCTAAGGCTAACCGCTGGGGTCTGTGTCAGGCTGGAGAGGAGATGCCTCAGGGATGTGCATTGCTGGGAGTGCAGCGCTAGTTCCTCAGGAGTGTAATTATTGTATAGACAAACTTGTAAACAAATCTGTACATAACAACTCCGTGTCTATTTCATTCGCACCACGACGTCGCGTCACTACAGTGCGTGTTCGAAGAATTATTAAGTTCATGTAGGAGCAATAAAAGCTTATTTTCAGTAGGTTTTAGGAGTCCACCAAACGACTTTTCCTGCCGAAAAACTGGCACTTTTCACTGTAGCATCACAACACATTCAATATTTTACGTAAGTAACTAATAAATAAATAAATAAATAAATAAATAAATAAATAAATAAATAAATAAATAAATAAATAAATAAGTAAAAGTGGAGGAGTTGATGGAGGTTTTTTCGGATACTAATGTAAAAAATTAACTTCTGTAACGTATGTAATAAGAGACTGGTAAATATGGTTCTAGTTCCATTTTCGGGTAGAGTTCGGTTTCATGAAAATTGCAAAATGAATGTAAAACAAAAAAGCTGAAGATAGAGATGTTTGCTTAAAAATCTGTTGTATAAAATTAGGTCTTCAAAAAAGTCACGTACAATTTTTAGAAAAAACAAGTAGTTTTAGCGTAATTTGCGCTTGAATTTTACGATTTTTTCCTAAAAATTTTCTCAAATTTGTTTCCTTTAAATATTCTCCAGATGTCTAGTAAGGGACGGTAAAATGTATGGTGCTAGTGTTATTTCCGGGTATTACTAGTTTGTTTGTTTGTTTGTTTTTGAAATTGCAAAAAATTACATCTTAAAACTACAAAATTGAAGATTTAGTTGTTTTTTTCCTCAGGCAAAGTCTGTTCTACAAAATTAGCTCTTTAAAACAGGTCAAGTACTTTTTCTGTAAAAGTTAATAGTTTTCGCGTAATTTCTGTTTGAAATTAATGAAGCATACAGTGGCGGTCTTTAAAATAGAGTCACCATGTAATGATAAAGAAATTAAGTAATTTGTTGTGCAAAAAATCTCGATTTATAAATAAATATCATATTTTACTTTGTACTCAATATGGAAACTGATAAATAAATCTTTACATGGCATTCAGATCCAATTATTGTACAGACAGAATATTAACAAAAAATAAATCTCCAATAAGTCAAGCAAACAGAGCCATCTGATATAAAATCTTAGAAACAAAATAAAAAAACACATACCCTCTCTTGTGAGTTGGAACTATGAATTGGAATATCCCTTGTTTTAGAACAGCCCGGTACCTTCTTCCTAATAAGCTCACTTAACGTCTGTATTCCTCTTCTGTAGTTGAATACCATGCCTTTTGTACGAGTATTTCTTCTCACTGTTTGTCTAAATTAGTTGCTTCGGATCAACTCTCCTATCAACACTTTTACACAAATCTTTAAATGAACTCTGGGAACTCTGGTGGAAAATCCGAAACACTCACTTTTTCCTTCTCAAGAAAGGACTTTATCAACTTTGCGGCATGTTTCGGGACGTTGTCTTGACTAAACTTACAAACGAAAGGGATTTCCTCGCGGACATAAAGTATATTTGACAGTAATATTTCTTTGTATATCCCCGCATTCATAATTGTGTTTATAACAACGGACCCATACCATATCACGAGAAACATTCCCATACCTTTTCACTACCTCCTCCATGTTTCACGGTTATTAAAATGTACTTGGGATTGGTTTCCTAATTTGGAGAACATCGCACGTATACCTTTCCATCGGAAGAAAATGTAATATACTTGGATTCGTCCGACCAGTTTCGTAAATTGTACCACGAAGAATCCTCGTTTTCCGTTTTTTTTAGTCGTTTCGGAATATTTCGTTTTGATACATGTGGTTTGTTTTTGTTTTGTTTTTTTTGCAATTAGTTGTGAAGCTCGTAATTTTCCCCAGAACAATTGAAGTAGGTAATTCAACACCATAAACCTGTGATTTTTTTGTTATTGTATCTGATTGTTTTTTGTTTGTTTCTTTCTTTCTTTCTTCCTTTCAAAGAAGGTGTTGATCGGAATGAATCCTTCCGAATTTCCAAGCTGATTTGTCGATCCATTCGTGGAGACGTTTTCGCGGTCTGCTTCTATTTTCAGGAATCTGCTTTGTCTGTTTACAATTGTGAATTGCATACTGGACTCGCTTTCGCGAAACACGCACTTTTTTTTCCAGTTTTGTTCATTGAATAACCTTTTTTCCAAATGCTAAAAAGCACCAGTCGTTCAGTCTCAGTGGTGTGTTTTGCACGACCCAGCTAAAATGTTCAATAAAATACCTAATGTAAGAACACCACGTGTACATCATGCAATCACAGACACTTCAAATAGAATCGCTACTATTATATTATACATGTTTACAGTTGCTCTATGACTGATGAATTTGAACCTTGTTTCTAATCTGCCTAGCCGGACACGTGGTTCGCGGACTGTTGTCTTGTCCTAATAGGTTAGGTTAGGGTTACTGATTATAAAAAAGGGGCCCAGACATTCGCGCGAGAAAATTATTATGGTTTATCTTTGTTATCATAGGAGGTGCTAGGGATGGCACTATTTTATTTACCGCTACTGTATATGAGCGTCCCGGCGTATATGACGATAACATTGTAATATTGCGAGAAAGTATGTGCTGTTGTAGCTCCACTGATTTTCCTATCTCTTGAAAAATTCTCTGCAGCAAACGAGACGCAGTATATTCGAATTTTCAATATTCGAATGTTCAGAGGTTTTAATGAAAATCGGACTTAAAATTTATTAGCGTTTCTTCTCCCATTACGGGGGAAATTTCAAAGAAAAAATGCTTTGTCCACATCAATTTCAAATTCGCAGGACCTCCAGTATCCACTTTGGAGAAAATCTTACGGGTATGCGGGTTGGGCGCTAGCTTTGTTGACGGACTGTGGGACAGTTAAAAAGCATCCTTGTGAGAGTGAGGGACCCCGAAAACACGGATTTCGGTGAAAATATCTTCATCGACTCTTTTCTTTAAGTTAAACATTATTTCCTGTGACGTTGTTTAGTTTCGAAAAGCAAATTTGCAAGCTAAAGTGAGATGAATTTATCTTTCTAACATGTACCTGCATAAAACCTAACAGGTAAAGATATCAAACATATAGTCTTTCCTCTATGGTTATACTAAACTCCAAAAGCAATTAACATTTGCTTGTTTCGTTGTCATTTTCGAGTTTTAACCCCTTTTCGTGAAGACCAAAATGGCAGTAATTTCGTGAATCCATACTCGTACAATGCCATCTTCTCTTAGCAACTTATAAAATGTTTCATTAGTGTAGTCAATAAAAATAATTTATGAAAAATGCAAAAGTGTATGAAGCTCATGTATAAAGTACAAGAACATAGGGTTGACTTTTATATTTCAGGATTAGGGAACAAAAACAAATATTAATCATCGAAAATCATTTCATTGTTTTTGAAAATATTCCCCATGAAGATATGTACACTTTTGCATGCGTTTGAACCAATTATTGCAAAGCACTTTTGCCACTCTGATTGTGATATCTTCAAAACATGCATTCTGAATGCAGCAACCGCTTCTTCAGGTGTCGAAAAACGTTTACCTCTCAGTTTGTTTTTTACCTACGGGAATAAAAAGAAGTCACTTGGTGCCAAGTCAGAACTATACGGCGGATGACTCATCAAATCGATGTTTTGGGTGGTCAAAAATGCAGTTGTTTGAGCCGATGAGTGAGAGCTCGCATTGTCATGTGAAGAGTGATCCGTCTTCGGCGGTTGGTTTTCCTGATTTCTTGGAAGACAGATGGCAAACAAATCGTTGTGTACCACTTAGAATTGACTGTTCTGCGTTGTTCTAGTGGTACGGTTGCGACATGTCCATTTTTCCGAAAAAACAGGCGACCATTTGTTTGGAAGTGCTTCGTGCGCGAACTTTTGTTGGATTTTGCTCATCTTGAAACACCCATACAGTCGACTGCTGTTTACTTTCGGGCTCACACGCGTAAATCCACGATTCATCACCTGTCACGATGTCATAGACGTGTTTCGAAGCACCGCGATCGTATTTTTTGAGCATTTCTTTCGACCAATCGACACGAGCCTTTTTTTGAGCGATTGACAAATTGTGTGCGATCCAACGCGAACAAATTTTTTTGACAGTCAAATATTCATGCAATATTGAATGTATGCTGGTCCCACTAATGCCTAAGGTTGTCTCAATCTCACGATAGGTCGCATGACGATCTTCCAATATCAGTTCAGGCACAGCATCAATGGTTTTCGGAACAACTGATTTTGGACGACCTTCGCGAAATTCGTCTTGGAGTGAACTACGACCACGATTGAATTCACCATATCATCGATAAACACTGTTCCTTGATGGAGCTTCATCGCCAAAAATTGAATTAAGTTCATCCATGCACTGTTGCTGAGTTAATCCAAGTCGAAAGTTGAAAAAAATAATCGCACGAAAATGTTCACGATTTAATTCCATTTTTGGGCCAATATGAATATTAAGTTACTGTAAACAACACAAATAGCGCTCGTATGTCAAAACGTTCTGAGTACGTATAACCTCAAAACATCCAACTTTACTATAGAGCTGTCAATTGCCAGTTTGCACCAGGGTTGCCAAATCCCGAAACATAAAAGGCAACCTTCGTAGTATTTGTAAGTTTATCACAATTCTTGTCGAACCGAATCAAAATTAGTCATAATTCTATGGTTTTTACTCACCCTCTATTGTTTTGTCTGTTGGCCGAAGAGGCACCTCATCATCTTCCAGAATTTCTTCAGTCGTTGCAACCAATAGATGTATACGATATTGTATTATGTTCTTGCTTTTACACCATAAACAATGGACATTTCCTTTGGAGAAGAATGGGCAACTACATTACAACTTCTTGTATTGTCTTTTCCACGAAGTATAAAGGTGTACCTGTATACTTCCGTGGTCTTTCCATTAACATCCTTTCCCGTTTCTCCAATTCGACGATATCGTACCTAAAGAAATTAAAACTGAGTTATTTGAATTAAACCCTGATAGTTATTTGGCGGAAAAAGAACGGCGTAAAGATAGGAGGGTTTCACGGGAAATCCATTCATATTTTTATTCATTATAATTTGCAATAAAGTCAATAGAAAAGGGTAACTTTATTTACTTGTTTATTTTTTACTGTTGTACGGTAAATCGTTAGTTCAAACGTGAACAAGAATTATACTCTTGTCTTTCAGTCTTGTTGAGTATTTCAGTCAGTACTGTTGTTACTCTTTTGTCAAGCATGAGCACTACGCTTGTAACCAGTCGATTTAATAATCTACTCACATACGAAACAATTCATCCTGCCAATTTGAGTGATCCATATCCCGGAAATTCAGAGCAGGAGAAAATTATTGAGGAATTTCTATATCTTGCTTTATTTTTCCCATGCAAATAAAAATATCCCCAAACTTTCCACAGAACAAAGACATTCTGCAACTTTTCCTTCATGAACATTTTATGGAAATTCAGATGACAAATTGCATTCAAATCCACCCAGAAATTAAAGTACCATGTGTTCCACTTCACAGCTATTTTCTCCTCTCAAAATAATTCCATAAATCATTATTTTTTCCCTATAAATTTACGCAAAATCATTGCTCTAAAAATTTCAACATCTCTTCATAAATAATCATTGATTTGTATAATTAATATATAATTAACCTTTTTCCACATTGAATTTTCTTTATTCAATGTGTGTATAATAAAGTGTTGAGTAAAATCTGCAGTTATATTTTCAAGTCCTCAAAAGAGGACTGAAGGACTAAAAATTAATTAAAAAGTTAATTTTTAAATCTATTTTACTTTTCTCTTTTTTATTACCTGCATCATATTCTTCAATTTTTGGAAAGTAAACTTGAAAATAAATTTGATGTTTAAGTTCTCATTATATTATGAACAGAACAAAAACTTCAAAAATTGACAGGAATAAAACACGAGAATAAAACTCTTTTCTCATTGGAATAAAATATCTAAAAAATACATGCTTTATTATTACACCATAACATACATGTTCACATGTGTATAACAGATATCAAAATATTGCAACAAAACTACAGGAAGAGGCTCAGATCTCGTATCACAACAGTAGAGCCTATGGGAACACTGCAAATTCATTTCAATAAAATCACGGTGACATCAACAGGAAACCAGAATAAAATACACCTGATATTTGTTCATATCAACTGAATGACTCGATTGTCAAAAAGTTATGATCAGTGAAACAGTCAAAGGTAATAAAAAATATAAATATGGTAAAATGTGCATTGCATACATCATCTTAAACCTTTATAACAATTTATAACAATAGATAATGTTATATACAGCTAGTCAGATAACAATAGGTTCAATATCTAACAATCACTGCTTGTCAACTAGTTTGGAACAGTGTATCTCATAAGGCAGGAAGCGAAGAGAGTGCCTCTTGGCCTAAGAGATCTGTGGACAGATTCTTAACCACAATTTCCCCAGTCAATGGCCTTTACACTCATTTCAAAGCATCCAAAGTCAGGAACCACACCTTAACACAGCAAACAAACACTCATAAATTGAATCCCTTGAATGGTAACCAAATGGTTGCAATTAACAAGGCATTCTTTAGGTAGAAACTCTAAAATTAATTCGGATATTACTGTAAACAATAAATATGAAAACAAAGCAAAATACTAGCTCAACTTTTAGAAAAGTGGCCCAGCACCTTTCAAAAAATAAAAGGAATCAAAAATACTTGTATCATGCTTACAAACAAAAGTAAAGACAATCAGAATACACAGAATGCAAAATGATAAATTATCTGAATAACATAGAAGTCAAGTTTAGAGCTCCTTGTTTTAATGCTATGCATTCTAAAACTAAAATTTGCCCACAAACTAGTAAACTCATTCTTTATGCTCATCCTACTCGTACTTGTAGATAACAAACTTATTGCTCTCTTATATACGAAACTAATTTTGTGAATAAAACTACACTATTAATTGAGCTACTGTGTACCAAATAAGATTTCTTTCTACAAGATCAAAGAATTGAATCTACAAAAAAATGAGTACCTCCAATTCTTTTCTATAGTTCTTTTTATGACTACATGTAACAATATTTACACTGAAATTTACATCTAAGAATATTGCTTTGGTAAGGGCTAATACACTTTCTATGTATTAATGTAATGTAAGTTTTAAGAAATTGACAGTTGTGGATTATTGGCAGAGCTTGGTTAAAAATTTTAAAACGGCATAATTTTAGCACTGGAAGCAACATACCACAGATATTTTGTTTATTATTTGGCACAAGAGATTGAAGCAACTGTTTAAAATTCATATTCATTCTCATCAAACATATTAAATTCAATGCAATTCAATCCAGCCTTGGTAAATTAGTAAGAGAACAGCAGGTACAAAATATAAGTTGATAAATGAACATGTCTGGTGAAATATTCAATAAGTGACAATAACTTTAACTTTTCCTTAAAATAAAGTGTGCTCTGCACATATTGTTGCTTCAATATCAAACTGGTAGTTTGTGCAGAGGAGAATCTGAATTATGCTGCCTCCATTGGCTGCACAACCTCAGAGAGATTAGTATGCATAAAAGTAATGTAAATGAGGACTTAAAATCAGTCTCAAGAATACCAAACAGTTTATATATATATACATCTGTATGGCATACATATACAAAAGTTCTATTAATCTACACAATTTTCTAATAGTATTGTTCAAATCCTCCGTTGAAACAAAGAAATAACTATTATTTCTTCAGTATATTGACAAGTTTTTGAACACTAATGGAGCACAATAGAAAAATCCATGCACCCTTAAAAGCAACAGATTTAAATCTCATGCTCGCATTGTGTCCACATTGTTTTCAGATACAACATGTGTGGAAGCTTCTGACCCACTCCATGTTGCCATTTCACACTGGGTAACGCTGACTGTATCAGAAGCGTCTTCAGAATAGGAAGACCAAGGTTCTGTGTCTGAAGACAAATTGCCAAGCTGCCTCCGTGGCCGTAACCTCCGAGCTGTTTGTCTGGTTCGGAAGGAAGAGCTACGTGACGCAGCAGGCAATGTGCCTCCATGGTGAGGCCTCATAAGAGGACGAGACTCCTCTTCTTCTGACGTGCTGAATGCACGTCCACGCACAGGAGCAGGAGGTTCCCTAACATAACCCAGAGGCACTGCATATGGTGAATTAGAGAGCAATTCCTTGGGAGGCATGGCAGGAATAGGTGGGGGACAATGGGCAACGCCAGCATTATCATTACTATACAATACAGGAGAAACACTGTACGGTGAAACATGAGTACATTCTTTCACAGGAGTTGCCTGCATGGCATAATCACAGTTTTCCACATTCTGTAATTCATCACTGCTGTACATCTGACCTGGTGCCATATGTTCCTGCATTAAATACCCTGTGCTGGATGTTGTCATATTGTAGGACACTTCTTGCTCCTGAACATTTTTGCGATGGTTTTTGAAAGCACATACAGTAAGGATGGAGCAAATTATCACTAGCACAAGAGGACAAACTCCACTCAATATGTACACTAATAAAAGGAAGGTGTCCTCTTTTTCAATCACTGTCTCTAGAGCACATGATGTTTGATTACAAGTCAACTGCACAAGAGCACTAGCCACAGAACTGTTAGATAAGACTTCATCTGAACCCTCTGGTGTACAAGATCCCCACAGCTGAATACCACGATACATAGCCCATTCCCACAATGTCTTCAATTCACAGCTGCAGCTCATGGGATTTCCGTACACCCGAAGGTATTTTAAACTTGGCAAATCACACACGAGACGCATGTGGAATGTCCTGAGGTGGTTGTTAGATATGTACAAATGGCTCAGAGATTCTAATGATGCTAAAGCTTCTCTAGTGATGTTTTCCATGGAATTATTATCCAGATATAATAATCTTAGATTGGCAGTAGATCCAAATACATCATTTTCTATTGCTTCAATACTATTATTCTGAAGGTATAATTCAGTTAAATTACCTAAAGAATGAAAGAGATTTTCATGAAGAGAAGTTAACTGATTGAAATTTAAATACAATACTTCTAAATATATTTGATGATGAAAAATAAAACTTTCTAATTCTTTTAATTTATTTTGAGAAATATCAAGCACTTGTAGGAATTCAGAGTACATAAATAAATCTTGTGGTATATAACTCAAATTATTGTTAGACATGTACAAATATTTTAAGTTTTGCAAAAACATAAATAAATCAGCATCTAGTTGAGTCAAAGAATTATACGAAAGTCGTAATTCTTCTAAGGCAGAAAGAGCAACAAAAGTTTCTTTCGGTAAACGTGAAATATTACAATGAGACATATCTAACATTTGCAATGATGTACTCTTCAAAAACGGTCCCCGATTTGGGAATCTCAGAGGATTGAAACTTAATCCAAGCACTTCCAAACGCTTATTATCAGAAAACACATCGGTATCAAAAGTTGTAATTCTATTTCTATCTAAATATAGGAATCTCAGATGTTTCAGTTCTTGAAATGCCATCCTGTGAATAAAGTTTATCCTGTTTCTCTGCAGGTACATCACATTCAGATAAGGCAGATGTGTAATGAGAAAAGTGTTGTTATCTAACTTCAGGATGCTGTTGTTTGTCATGTGTAAGATGCGGACTTCCGGATTGAGACCAAGCGGAAAACTGCGCCATGATCCAGAAGAACAGTTTGCCTTGAGAGGGTGAGCACATCGGCAGCTCTCAGGGCAACTGAGGACTGGGGGTGCCAAATCCACTTGAGATGAAGATTCCAGAAGCATCAGCAACAGCACCAGCAGCACTGAGTGCTGTGCGCGACTAGCCATACTCTCAACCTGCAAAAACAAATTATGAGGTCAAATATTTCATTTCAACATTTTGCAACCATTCCTCTTTTATAATGAATTTAAAACTGTTGAGAACCAACAGGAGATTTGTCTGTGAAGAAAGACAAAACTGCTGAACACCAGTTTCGAAAACTAATATTTTAACCAACTTAATTTGCCAGTTTGAACCCAGACCATACAGTTCTTACCCAACACACCCTGAAATTAAAATGCTATCCCAACACAGAAGAAATTTAGGTGGATTAAAGCTTCTGATATAAGATTTGGTAATTTCTCAATAATGTATAATGAAATATGCCTTTCAAAATAGGGTTTGCATTAATCAATCTGCAATATAAAAATTTTGAATTATTAAAGAGCATGTTACGAGTCAATGCAACCAAAATTCTCCTTCCTACACAATTTCATCTGCAATATTGCTTTGATGGAAAAACAAGAATTAAGATAAAAGAAAAGAGTAAACATGAAATATATATGTACCAAATTTTTAAGTGTTGAAGAATGTAGGAAAGTCTTTCAATTCTTAATCACATCTAATTTTGATTCCCAAATATATTATTTTTAGTTAATTTTTTCAGTGTATTGTAACCACAAGTTACAACATAAATGTAGAAATCACAAAATGAAAATGGAAATGCAAATTTATTTATGCAAACTTGTCTTTTTTTAAATTATTATTAATTGATGTAAAATGAGATGTATTCTTGTATAGAATAAAGATAAATCTGTGTATGCAAAGCAAATGTATATATTTACTGTGGTTGCTTATGAGCCTGGCAGTTTAAAAATGACTTTAAATAAATTTGTTTTAAAACCAAAGAAGAGATTCGATCACATTATTTCCAGGTCATTCGCACAAAGATATTAGCCTCAAATGGGAACCCTTATTCTCGTAACATAATCAGGAATAGCGGATTTGGAAAAACCACGACGCAACGCCCGCTTCCTATTCACACGAGCGCTTCCCTGATGTCACAACCCGCTCGGGGCTAGGGGTGGGGTAGCTCAGAAGTTTCAAGAACTTCGCGGCGGGGGCGAACGAAAGGGAATGCAAAAAGACGAACGATCCCGCGTATCTATCCCGCCCTCCCGTGCTATCGGGGTCAAAGAAGAAGAAAGATTCCGAAAGTAGGTCGGTTCGAGGGTGGCGAACTGCCGGACTGGTGTCCCGCCCTCTTTCGCCCCTCAGAAAGACATCGGAACAGACGAGCGCCTACACCCACCCACACGTTCCATTTGTGTCGTGATTTCAGGAGAAACTCTGCAACACTCTCCTCACCGGTTGTTTCTGGACCCAAAAATATGCAGTATTTACCCCAACAAGGATCTGTCAATTCGGTAGCTTGAAAAACTGATGATAAACAGATCAGATCACGTAAGTTTTCTGTCAACAAAATGTCGAAAAAGTTACAATTATCGTCAATATTAACTAAACTGACTCAAGAACTCATTACTGACACTGCTAATATTACATAAAAATATAGCTCACTAAATTCAATTTTCTTTTTTGGAAATTAAGTACTTCTAGATTTTCAAACTTTGATCAAAAGTGGCATAATTACAATTAAATTTACAGGAATTAACGGAACTTACAAGCAAGAACTTCATAATCATTCCTAACCTCTTGCAATCTAAAAGGCAGCAAAACTGCTAGACTGTCATTCAGATATCACATTCAATAATTTTTGGATTCAAGGTGCACCTACTTTTTAACATCTACATACTACAAACACTTACATAAAAGCATACTTTTTCAGTCCATCAACTGTCTTGCAGTTGAAATGCCAGAAACAAGACATATGGTCACATAACTAAATGTACACTGTACCAGATATCATGCCCAACCCTACAAGCAGGAAGAAGCTTTATCACCTTATCTGTCATACAGTGCAGCCAATACATGAAATGTCAGTCATCTCAAGATACTACATACGGCTCAACAAATAGAAATGTTAATGAGAACACAAGGGAAGAAACTACTATTGACTGTCGAAAAGATTTTTATTTTGCTGTGAGAGTAATGCAAGTAATCCATTCAATAGCTTGTGAGATTTATCAACGAACATGCTTGTGTTGCAACAAATTTAATTTTGTGCAAGTTAATATTTTTAAAAAAATGTATTTTCCTTTCCTCTCCATTTTAAAAACCAATATTGTTTCAGCAATGGGTGTTTTGTAACTTGAACCACAGTTTTTTGTTTGTCTTTTTATCATTACTATTATATTTTCCATTATGTTAGTAGGATGGGTGTTGGAAAAGGTAGGCATAGGGAAAACCTTAAAAGACATCCAAGCTATACTAATATTTATTTCCAATATGCGTGAATCCAATGAGAAAAGAAGCCATGCTCAAGACAAGAAAAAGACAATTCTTTTGTTTATCATTTAAAAAATTTAAAATATTGCCCTCTAACACATGCAAGGATGAGGAAATTAAATACAAGCAGTTTTTTATCATTTTAACTAAAATACTGCCCAGTTCTTCAGACATGACACCATTGTTACATGTTAATAAAAATATTCAAATTTGTACAAGAATATTTATAGTTTACAATTTGCATTTACTTTACATAACTATTTTGCAAGTAAACTCAATTAAATAACAAAAAAATATTCTGAAATACCATTTTACATTTTTTTTTTAAATGTAACAAAACTAGCATCAATTATTTGATGGTATAATGGGGTATTTCTTAATTCATAAACTCATAAAAAAATATAAAGGATGCTCTAACACCTTACCTGTCAACTACTACTTTTCAATGCCACTACATTTAACAATGTATACATCTGAAAAACACAATGTATAATTCTTGTACAGCACTGAGTTTCTATAAAGCTAGACTAGCTTCTTTCAGTCACACGAGCCATCTTCCCAGCCTGTTTTCCAACGCTCATCAACTTTTGAACAATCAAATTCCTTCTTCCCTAACCGACGGTTAATATTATTATGAACTCTGCACAACCATTGGGACAATTCTTTTTGCGAATCAGTTTTAGGTGGTGATTCCTTCAACCTGAAATCATTAAAAATAATGCAATGAATGATTTCAATACTATTACTCAATTTTCAAATTATTTTGTACTCACTGGTTTTTTAAGTCTTCAGCACAATAATTGCAAGGATAGAAATTAGAGAAAATAGAAAAAAACTGTTTCATTTCTGCTTTCTGCTCAGTTGATGGTTTCTCTGGATAGTAGGCTGCCATCGTATGCAGAAAGTGCCATGTGTGATTGCCTGGTAAAGAAAATAATAGCTGTTTGTTAATCGTCACAGAAAACAATTAGTAAATCTGAGTATATACTTTGCAGCTACGCTTATTATGATTCTCACCCAGTTGATCCTTTGACAGAGGGCATGGTTTGTCTTCTACTTCTACTTTCTTCTCGTTACTAACCTGTATCAAAAGAAAAGAACGACATGAAACAACGACACAATTGTTTAAAATGTGGGTTACCATTAGATTGAGGTTAGGTGCTAAAATGCAACTGCATTACTCTATCACTACGCAAAACGAACAGTTAAAACTGCATGAATAATTACGTTTTCCTTGTTTAAAGACCGTTTCTGAAGTTTTGTCCACGACTGAAAATCAGTGCACGCTCTGCAAGGTTTTTCAGCAGTGCCTCTATAAGAATCCTTTTCAGTTGCCATATTTAGAATGCACGCATTTTAGTTAGTTTGTCATGCATATCATGAGCTGCGCAAGGATTTGGAAGGAAACAAGCTTATAAGTACAGAACTGAATATTGAAATATGATGAAACGGTGCAGAATGTGACGATACTGGAAGTTGACTCAGAAGCGCGGAGAAGAAATGCAATTCACTGAATAGACACAAACTCAAACCTCTTTCTTCTTTCCAAGAACAAACGTACACTGAAACTTCACTTCACAGTCATCTTTGTTGTCAACTAATAAACTCTAATTAAAGAACTTCAAGAATAAAAGAGCCCTAAAATCAACTAAAACCGCCATGTTTGCGACTAATTTAAAGTGTTTATTTTGCATCGTAAAGGAATGGCGACTGTTTTCGTAATGGCTGTTGGTCGGGTTGACATTGACAGGTGGCAAGTTTTCGAGTGCTTGGGACCATACACCAAAAAAGAAGTGTGAATAATTGTAATCGTCCGATGGTTCCTAATTTACGACTATTTTGTCGTGAGTGACGCTTTGTAATTAACTCGCTTAGAAAAATGGCTGAATTTTTAGCCGATAATAATCCTTGTGGCCAGTATATTCTGAGGCTGGTCTCCAGAGGAAATGCAATTATTGCCGAATTATTACGTCTGAAGCACTATATACCCCCAGTTTTCAGGTTCGTAAAATACCAAGTGATGTTAATGTTACTTGGAAAATGTCACTGCAATGTGCATGTTAACCAAGTATTTATCCTGTATTTTTCAGACTTGAGACTAAACAGGATCAACAAAAATATGGAGAAATTATTTCTGACTTTAGTTATTTCAAAATGTCAGACGATTTCGATCAGAAAATTGATAAAAATCCAGTAAGTGTTGATTAGAAATTATCATTTACACACCTTCTTTCTAGATTTAAGATGCTACTTCTATTTAGACTACAACTCGCTTCTTGTCCTTCGATCTTGGAATATATATTTATATATTATCTTTGTTTATATATTTATAAAAACTGAGTACTCTGAACTGTAAGACTATAAGCCAAGTTTAATAAATTTTGTGAGATTAATCTGTTAATCTTAATAATGAAGAAGTGGAGGGTAAAGTTCTTTCATATTTGTAAAAATTCTGCCTTTTAATTAACACTGAGGATTAGTAAGTTTTTAAAACTCAACACAGACATTTTAATTGAAAAATAATGAATAGTGTAAAATAAAAAGTTGAGTTTTCAGAAATAACATTTCAAAGAGGTTATTTCTGACAGCCAAAAACTTAAGGAATAAAATGAAGTTAAATTCTGAATAAAATTATTAGATTTATTTCTAACATGTTTTTGATTATTGATTTTGATAATATTCAAGTTTTATGTATTGATAAAACCTAGTATTAGAGTTTATTTTTCAACACATTTTTGATAAAAGCACTTTTCAAGCAAAGTATTTCAAGAGCATTTTTGAGTGCACTGAGAACAGATTGACTCAAATATATTTCTCATTCTTTAACTTGGAAGGAATGAGATAAAATAAAGAATGCAACCTGATTATTTAATCTGAATATGCATTTTTATAAAGTACCATGCTGAAATTCACTGATAATAAAATGTGGATGAGTGTAATGCTGTTTTCTTAACTTGGTATGGCAGTATGTTCATTCCTGCCATTCATGAATTCTATTTAATTTTTTGATACAAGGCGCAGAGATTTTAGGAAGGCCTTTCTTTGTGTTTCTTTTCAATTTCTTATGATTTGATACTTTATTATATGTAAGTTGTATATTAATTTATAATTCTTATGAAATGTTTTAAGAAATCATTTTTATTTAATTTCATTGTAGAATTTTCATTTTTGGATTATAGCAATTACAAGACCTGGATGAAGAATTCAGAGAAAACTACTCGGAAATCTTGACAAGATTTTACTTGACATTTGAAAGCATTCATAAATATGTGAGTGACTTAAACAAATATTTAGATGATCTGGAAGAAGGTATATATATCCAACAGACATTGGAAAGTGTTCTTCTTACAGAAGAAGGAAAGCAAACATTGGTAGGGATTTTCTATTATTAAGATAATATGATTATTTATTTGAAAATATTTTTTTTCTAATAATATAATTTGGATAATATTTCTATACTTTTAATTAATATAAATGTGTCATCTCAAAATTTGTGTTGAAACCACATATTTGAAAAATTGGAATGAAGTATGCTGAAAGTTGAGATTAATTGCTTTGTACACATACCAAACCCTTATTGATGATTATTGAACCCTTCCAATCTAAAATATCTACAAATTCATTAATTTTTATATTTGTGTTTCATTTAGTGTGAAGCCCTCTATCTTTATGGAGTGATGCTGTTACTAGTAGATCTCCACATGGAAGGGACTGTCAGAGAGCGAATGTTGGTATCATACTATAGGTACAGTGCCCAGCAGTCACATGCGGAAAGTAATATTGATGATGTATGTAAGCTGCTAAGATCAACAGGCTTCATAAATTGTCTTGGGTCAAAGAGAACTCCCAATTATCCAGAAGATTATTTCAAGTATGTCTGTTATGAGAAAGATTTTTTAAAGAATACCTTGTTTGGCATGTTACCTGTGTTATAATGAATTTGTGTTGTTTATTTTTTTATATTAGGAGAATACCAGTAAATACTACGTATGTGAACATGGTTCTTGGTCGTCTTCGTTCCGATGATGTATACAACCAGATTGCAGCATATCCCCACCCAGAACACAGAAGCACTGCTTTGGCCACACAAGCTGGCATGCTTTATGTGTGCCTGTTCTTTGCCCCTAATATTCTGCACAACCAGACAGCAAAGATGAGAGAAATTGTGGACAAATTTTTTCCTGATAATTGGGTAAGTATTACTTAGTGGGAATAAAATACTTAATCATTAACTCATAAACAAATTATTTTTATGTATCAAATTAATTAAATTGTATATCAATTGTATATTTTTGAGATGTAGTACATTTGAAATCTTTTAAAGGTGTAAGTGAATTACTCTGAATAAGTTGTCATTTTAAAACTGCTTAATAAAGTGTAGTTCATTTTAATGAGGACTTAAAAAAATTGTTTAATTTGTTAGTTGAAGAAATAATAAGAACTACTTTGAAATACTGTATTGTTTAGAGTTAATTTAATTCTGTCAAATATCAAGAACCATATCTCTGCTTTTTTTTATTGTGATTTAGGTATTTTGTTTTATTGTATTTTTAGGTTATCAGCATATACATGGGTATTACTGTCAATCTAATAGATTCATGGGAGCCTTACAAAGCAGCTAAAAACGCTCTCAGCAATACATTAGATGCAGCTAATGTAAAAGAGCATGCAACACGGTATTCCACCAGACTTCAAGTGAGGCTTCAAATTGTTATTTAGTATATTATTTATTGACATATTTGTTGGATATTTTGGTATTAATTTTTCTTTTATTTTATGTGTATGATTTGGGATCTAATTTTTATGAGCAATTAACTCATTCCCATTTTTTCTTGTTTTAGAAACTCATTCCACAAACAAGACAACTGCTCAAGGAAGGGGCATTAGTTGAAGATAATGTTTTAGATCATGTCAATAAAGTGATTTACATAATTAGAGAATGTAACGTAACTCTTCGATGGCTGATGCTCCATACTGCTGTGTTAAGTATTAGTGAGTATTTTTTGAGAAAAGAAAGATCCTGGTTTTTGATGTTTATCTTTTGATCATTATGTTTATCTCAGAATGTTGTGTTGAAGAATCTCTTTATTAGAATTTTCATTAATAAATTTCAAGATTTTCACTTTTTCCAAAACTTGTTTCAGCAAATATGTTTTCAATTTTGAATTTATAAAACATGAAACATTTGATCAAACTTATTAAATGCAATGTATTTTTGATATAAGTGGTGTCTTTTTTCTCATATTAATGAAATTGAATGGTGGTGGTGGTTTTTTTTAGCTTCTGCTGGAAATAAGAGATGTAAACAAATTCGAGACCAAGTGATTTCTGATACAAAATACAAAGCTTCAGAAGTTTTTGAACTTTTGTTAAATACTGCTGAATTTGAATTAAAAATAAAAGATCTTTTTAAACATGTAAGTTTTCAAATATTAAATACAATATTAATGACTAGTGTCGGGAATACTGTAATGTTTATTATTCTGTTCCAGCTTCTCATGGAAAAACAAAAGAAGTGGGAAGCTTGTAAAAAAGAGTGTGTGGAAAGAATGATTGAATTATCCGAAGTCTTTTCTGGATCAAAGCCTCTAACAAGAGTAGAAAAAATAGGTTTGTTTGTATGATTATTCATCCAATTGAATTGTTTTGTGATCTTCATGTAAATTTGTTAATGAACATATTAAATATTGATTTTCAGATAATTTGAAATCATGGTTCTCTGATTTAGCAAAAGAAATAGAGACCCTAAATCATGAACAAATTACAGCTGCAGGACGAAAAATTGTGCAGATGATCCAAGCTTTAGAAGAAGTGCAAGGTATTTAGTGAATTTAGCAGGTGCATGTCATTGAAGGAGAATTGTGTCTCATGATTCTTGTCTTATCAGAATATCATCAGCTGGACAGCAATCTCCAGGTTCGACAGTTCCTGGCTGATACACGCCGCTATTTGCACCAAATGAATCGTACTGTAAGCATTAAAGAAGAAGTTCTTATAACTCTGCAAATTGTTGGGGACCTGAGTTATGCATGGGAACTTGTAGACACATATACAAGTATAATGCAAGATGGGATTAAACAGGATCCATCCCTTGTCATTAAATTAAGAGCAACGTTTCTCAAGGTATGCACACTGTATTTTGTTTTAGTGTTTTCAGTACTCACATTTAACATGAAACATTTTTTTAAACTATTTGTTTGTTTTATCCCAAAACTTTTCAGCTGTCATCAGCTCTTGAAATTCCTCTTCTTCGAATCAACCAGGCACGAAGTCAAGACTTAGTGTCAGTTTCACAATATTATTCAGGGGAACTAGTAGCTTATGTGCGCAAAGTTTTACATATAATTCCAGAAACAATGTTTGGATTATTGGCTCGAATCATCCACCTGCAGACATCTGTTCTCAAAGAGCTTCCGACCAGGTTGGAAAAAGATAGATTAAGGGAGTTAGCTCAACTGGAGGAAAGACATGAGGTATGTCCAGTATTCTTAAAAATGGAAAGTTTTATTCTGGAAAAAGGAGACATCCTAAGAAACACTGAGGTTCAAGCCTCATGGACAATGGTGCTTGATGCTACACAATTTTGAAGTGTAGTATTTTTAGTAATCAAGTTTTGGATATTTTAAAAACTAAATAAGTAATGATTCAAAATATGTCTACTATACATTAATAATTGTTAGAGAATTATAATCAGTGAATATAACAACATCCACGTGCCTCTTTAAAAGTAAAATTTTATATAACCAGGATTAAACAGTCTACCAAACCTTTTTAACTTTTCATTGTTTATTTCAATTAAAGTTTTATATTATTTGAATGTATTAAATTACTTTTGAGTATTTCTGAAAAATTAACACAGACTTGAGCCTAGTAAGCGTATTAGTGAAGCATAAATAGTTCTTTTTTGCTGACAGGAAAGGTTGAAAACTCAAACTCTGAAAATAGTTGCTTAAAATTTTGAATCATTTTTATCATTAGTTCAATGGATATTTTCAACTGTGAGCAATATGCATGACCGTAAAGACCAGTATTTAATTTTTAAGTTTCTGCCTTTTATAAGTCACAGAAAGCACTGGTTGAACATGTTTCAGTAGTACATAGTTGAAGCACTTTCATTAAGAGATTTGTGTTACTCATTTCTTTATTCTGTAGGTGGCTCGCCTCACCCATGCTATATCCATTCTTACAGAAGGAATTCTTATGATGAAAAGTACACTTGTTGGAATTATTAGGATAGATCCCAAGCAGCTCCTTGAAGATGGAATTAGAAAAGAATTAGTTAAGCATATAGCCACTGCACTTCATCAGGGACTTACTTTTAATCCAAAAGCAAAGGTCTGGCAATATTTCTTAATGACTTTTAATTTATTATTTTCATGTAGTTTACTATCTTTTCTATTATTCAGACAAGTGAACTGCACACAAAATTGGAAGCATTAGGGAAAATAATGGATGGTCATCGTCGCTCCTTTGAATACATTCAAGATTATGTTAATATATATGGTTTGAAAATCTGGCAAGAAGAAGTTTCTCGTATTATAAGCTATAATGTTGAACAGGAATGTAACAGTTTTTTGCGCAATAAAGTGCAGGATTGGCAGAGTTTGTATCAAAGTCAAAGTATACCAATTCCAAGGTTTCCCCCTGTTGATGGCCAATCAGTTAATTTTATTGGCCGTTTGGCAAGGGAGCTGCTACGAATCACTGATCCAAAGTAAGTTGTATCCCACTGTAAAGAAAGTTAACAGCACTGATTTTTTCCTGCATTCATTTTGTATAATATATTTATGTGTAACATAAAAAACTTTAATTTCCATGTTGCTTTTTTTCTCAAAAGAACCACAGTTTATATTGAACAAATGACAGCATGGTATGATGCAAAAACTCATAGCGAGGTGATCAATCTGAAATTCTTTTCAAAAGTGTCTAAGTCAGTTGGAACTGCTGGATTGACTGGTCTTGACCGTCTTTTGTGCTTCATGATTGTAACAGAGCTTCAGGTAGGTATTATTAGCCAGTAGATTTCTGATCCATTTTATAAAATAAATAAGGCATACTTTCCTTAATATGTGTTCCTTTTTCCAACAGAATTTTCTTGGTGCTTTACAAAAGGGTGTCCTTAAGGATAAACAGTGGGTTGAAATGTTTTCTTCTGTCTCAAAAGGCATGACACCCCTCAGTGGTACTGTTAGTATGTATCCTTCGTTTTCTTAATTGCAGTTAATATAGTTTGGTGTACTAAGGGAAATATCAGTGAAAATGAGTAAATTAGATAATGCTACTTGGTTTTTATAGTTGTGTCCTTGTCAAGTAACTTATGAAATTAACTTACATAATGGGATTGTGAAATAAATATACTTCTATTTCAATTCTACATTTTTATATGGTTTGAAATGTTTTGATTAATGTCTAATTTTTTTTCTTCATTACAGGTAATCCTAAAAATTTTTATTCTCAGTTTATTTCAAGAGCTCAGAAAGTATGGCCACAAATATTGGAGTGGATATTAAAAATTGGTCAACTGCAGTTGTTGAGAAAGCATATTGCTTATGAGCTCAATATATCCTGCAAGTTTAATTCTAAATATCTTGCCAGTGCACTACAAACTATGAATGAGTAAGTTTCAACACTGCATAGAATTACACATGACCAAATAACAATCAATTGATTGGCTTTTTGCCCTTCTAGTGCTGTCCTGGCTGATATTGAAGCACATTATAAGGATCCAACTAAACCATATCCTAAAGAAGAGAGTCCTCTTTTGTTTGATCTGGCCAACTATTTGGATTGGGCAGGAATTAGCAATCCATATGCAAAAATTTATATTACTACTAAGAATTTGCAGTATTTTCCTCTGCTTACATTTTTATTTGTGATTTCACAACTTCCAAAACTGCAATACATGAAGCAATTGGGTAAATATGTTTTCATATTCTTCCATAGCCATGATTTTGTGTACCAAGTGAGGAGAAACATTCACCAATTTTAACATGAGCACTTCATATATCTTTCAATGGTTTTCAAGTCTGAAAATTATTGTAATGTTTCAAAGAAAAATTTCTTGATATTCTCAAGATAATGGGTCATGACATTATTAAGATAAATTATGAGCAATTATTTCTTTTGCAAAATTTGAGTCAGATGATGGTTAGGTTATATATTTGACTAGAATAGATTCCATGTTTTCTTTTCTTTTTGTAGGAACTTTGCTAAGTCGGAAATCTCAAGAACCTTTAGATGGTGTACCGTTTGTGGTTGGTGTTCAGACTGTCTTTCGACAGTTTCATCCTGAAATAAGAAATACATTTTTATTGTACTTGTCTCAGTATGTAAAGTCATATGTAGAAATTAGTACTTGGTAAGCTTATGTTTTTCAGTTGAGAATGCTTCATGTCAAAGTTCTAGACTTTATGTCAAATTATTATTTTCATGCAATCTGGTTTCTTTACAGTAATAAGCCAACAGACTTGCCAGGAGAAGTTGTAAATACTCTTCACTTCATGGAAAATTTTGTTCATCATTCAGGTCTTCCTCGGAAAATACTAGCAAACCATATTCCAGATTTGATATTGGATGAATATGCATCTGTTAACTCCTGAAAGCGTGCTAATAGATCTGTTGTTTTGCAGTGCGCGTATACAGCGTCTGTTACACGGCAGAACTTGGTGTGAATTGATTATGTTTTTCCATGTGAACATTTGGAAACGTATAATAAAATATGCTATGTTCAAGAATAGCAATCTTAAATGTATTCATTAAAATGGTGCTTTCAGAGATATATTTGCCAAAATAGTTAGCTGTGATTGATTAGTCACTTGTAAATAAAATATTTCTTACATTCCATTATGTGGAAAATTGTCTAGCCTTAGTTACTCAAGAATGATTGGGAAGACCTCTTTTTGATGCTTTGATCATAAGATATTGACTCCATAAGTACATACCTTAATACCAAAGGATAAATATAAATTATCCTACATTCGTACTGGAAATAAAATTTCACAGCAGAGGCAGCCAAGACTGATAACAAATTTGAATAATACATAAATAAATTTCAATTTTCTGTCAAAATTATATTTCTGAATGGTATAGTTAAAGTGTGCTTTCATAAGCAAACAGAAAGATTATAAAGATGTCATACTGTAATATATTCTGTTATGAATACTTGTGCAAAAATTGATATGTAATGTTGTCTTGTACTTTAATATTATACTATTTGATTAATATGTGTGATTTTACCTTCTTACATAGTTTTATTTTATCCATTTTCTATTGGTGAGTGTATGTTTTGGAGTTTTTGAATTATTCATTAATCCCTAACTACTTTGGTACACATTTGTATTGACTTTGATTTATTATAACAAGGATCATACATTGCATGTAATATGAAAGGTAGCATTCCTGAGGAGTTCATCTCATTTAGTATTCATACGTTTCTCCCTGTGTTTATTTCTTTGGGGAGAAAAAACAACTAACTTAACTTCTTCCAATTAATGTTATTAGTTCCTTGTTTTAATAATCAGTAAAATTGTGCAACAAAAGTTTCATTTTTGCTTCGATCCTGAACTGGTTATCCAACGATCTTACTTTCTGGATTGGTTACATTTTCATGCTTATTTAATGATCAATGGATGTCAGTTCTCATTAGGGATTATTTTATATATCTGGCAGAAACAAAAGTCAATTTGCATAATGTTGAAAATACTCTTAAGTAATTTATAAATTTTCTATGAATCTATTTTTTTAAGACAATGGATTGTTGGACTCGAAAGCCCACTTTCTTCCATTGTAACAAGAGATCATGAATTAACAGTGGACTAATAAGTTAGCATTTGGCTTAGAATTACTTTGTCACTCGAAAGATTTTGGTCAAAGTTTCTTTTCTCTGTTCTGCATTTGACCTTGATAGTGTAATCCAAACCCAGGGAAGTGTAGCACTCAAGAGTATTCATTGATGCAAAGTGTAGTTAGGTGGCTGGGAAAGCCAGTTTGTTGTTGTGTGCTATGGAGTGCCAACTGTAGGTACATCATGGTCTCTGGTTCATAGTAGCATAGAATTGAAAAATACTTCAAACAACAGGTTTTGTAAAATAATTCATTGAAGCTATTGTTTGTAAGAAACTTGTGAATAGGATGCCAAAAGTCATCAAAAACGTTATTGTGGCAAAGGGTGGCTTTTTGTATGAAGAGTTTTTTTAAGTTAAAATGTTTCGAAGTATTGTGTATGTTTATATTATACATAATATTTATGCATAAGATATATGGATAGTCAATGACCACAGTGTATAAGTGTATTATTACTTTCTCAATCTATTTTTGATACAAATTTTAAATTATTAGTAGTGTCCAAATGCTTTTGACAAGCAGTGTATGAAAACTTCTCTGAAGTGAAAATTGAATATAAGGTGTTAAAAAAAAAAAAGAGTGGCCTTAATCTTTGCAATCAATTAGCATTCTTGAAACAGTCTGCCAGTGAACTTAAAAAATTATTTTCAAGTCTTTCAACAAAACCTTTGAACAGAGATTCTCCATCCACACAAAGCTGAGTTTTAATCTTAGAAGGATAATAAGAGAATGAACCCAAGATCTTACATTTCAAAAATATGACCTACACAAATAAAAATCTAGTAAAAAATCCAAAGGTTGGAGAGATTGCAGAAAATCAAATTTGATGGAAAGACCAGGAACACCTTAGGGACTAAGGAAATCCAAAGTTTGAAAGGAACAGGGCATGTTGATCCAACCCTTACAAGATTATGATAATGATATGAGATCGTAATTAGAGAATGAAATTTGTGTCTGAGGAGGTAAATGATCAGATATATTGAGAAAATTTAATGTATTTTACAATTTTCATCCCAAAAAATATCTATTCCGTTAAATTGGCCTGAGTGGAGATGTTTTGTCTTTTATTTTTGAAATAGTTTCTCCTCTTTGGAATAACGTATTAGTAAACAATAAAAAAACATTTTACTTCACTGACCAATCTTGTTTAACAGTTTTTAGGCCACTATGCTCAGAATAAAACATATTTGCAAAGTCTATGTGGTTGTAAACATTTGAGTTTGGCTAGAGAAATTGACCTCTTATTGTTTACAAATTAAACTAGAGAAAGGCCATCTTATTGAATACGCTGAAAAGTGTAAACATTTGAATTTTTTAAATTTCATTACAGTACAGTTGCTGCAATCATTTTTGAGGTGGAAAGAATGCTTATCTCCCACAAGAAAACACTGGCAAAGTTTATTATTTGAGTTGGTGGAATTTTGGCACCCACACATAACTGTCGAAAAGTCATAATCAACATGTGACACTAGACAATATGTTACAGAGGATCCTACATCTTTATTTGGTTTTTATCACTATATTAAAAATGAAATTCCCATTACTTTCCAGGGAGGGAACTAAAAAATTCCAACAACAAAGAGAGCTAAAATGTGTACCCTCATACACCTTAACAACATCAACAGAGAAGATAAAATAATTACTTCCTGAAGATGCCTAAATTATCTATAAGAAAACATTAGCTACTAATCTTAACAAAAAGTTTTGTTGTTTTTTTCAATTGTCTAATGAAATAAGAGAGTTTAATTGTCATCAATGTTTACCTAACCTAATAAACCTATTTTTTTCATTTCAAACTAGCATGTTAGCTGAAAAAGCAAATTACTTTTTTCTATCTAAATCTCATCAGGGTAATGATATCATTATATATTTATATAGTCTTTATGCTATAGTATCAGGTTATAAAATAATTTGAAGAATAGTTACAAGTAAGGATTCTATTTGAAAAAGCAGTAATTTCAAGCCCATAAAAGTAAAATGTCTTAATCCAATTTTGGTTATGTCATTGCATATTTCCAGTTAAGCTTAATTAACATTCTATAAAA
Organism: Gryllus bimaculatus; assembly: GCA_017312745.1. Taxonomy (NCBI): domain Eukaryota; kingdom Metazoa; phylum Arthropoda; class Insecta; order Orthoptera; family Gryllidae; genus Gryllus; species Gryllus bimaculatus. Next base: position 814,092 of record BOPP01000149.1, on the reverse strand, counting down.
AGCAAATGTTATAACATTTTTGTTTAATTTTGATTTAAATATGAATAATTTATCAAACATTTATCTACAAGGTAATGTATGCATATGTATCAAAAAATGCATTTGAAACACCAATTTTTTATTAACATAACTCTTATTTAACTCGGGAAGGGGAGGTGGATCTCTCTGGGAGGAGGGAACAAGTATTATAAATATAAGGGTGGTTCTTCTAAGAGCTAAATTTTGCAGCTTTTGTTTTAATAGTCTGTAAACATGTTCTCTGTAAAGTAAGATATATTGTATGAAAAAGAGCTACAAGTTTAACAAGAACCAGAAGTGCCTTCTTTCATATTCAAATAAAACAAACTTTCAGGAAACAACAATTATGAACTTTTTATTAACATTGTTCATATTTTGCATTGTACATTGCCCTCAGTGCAAAACTCCTTGTGCTAACACGCATTAGGACAATACTATCACACAATCATTCAAAACTCTTTTAATTTACAGAATCACTCAACACACACTTTTCACTAAAAATATATTTTTTTCCATCAAAGCATGACACTAAGTACATGGAAATAAGCTGCATGACAAATGTGGGTTCTTCACCCCTAGTCTATGTTTGTACAACAAATGTCTTCTATGTACTTATAAGATATAATTTTATGGATATAAGCTTCATTTAAGTTTTCAGTGTTCCTCAAACATAAGAACATTGGCCAGCATTCACAATTTTTGCAAGTTACTATGCAACATTATCCGAGGTATTCATCATACAAAATTAAGTAGCAATATTATCAAACAGTACAGCAATTGATAGAAATTATTGCAGTTAAATAATGCATAGCACTTTGTTCAATAATATTCGGATAACAATGAAGAAATTCTTTATCACAGTTTGAGAACCACTGATCTGCACCATCCATGGAAATATATGATATTTTGGAATATCATTCTTTGACAGCAGCCTTTCTGATTTAATCACATACATACTTCATAAAAATCATACGAACAAACTTCACTTACACATTCATGTTCTTGCGAAGCTCACAATGTTCGTTTATTTAAATAAAAGGATTTTCTCCACACTAGCCACATCATAGCACCTTTGTACATTAAATTAACCCTAGAAGTCATGTCCATTAAGTCATGACTGTCCTTCACACTTCTGTAACCTCTGTCAAGCTTACCAACTTGAAACAATTTCTAGAAGCCCAGAGTTCATGAATCTTTAATATTCCTACTACATGCTGCAAATCAGAGTACCTCAGACCATATACATCTGTATTTCTTTTACTAAGGCACAATAAAAGCTTCTAAAATTGAAATATTGTGTGCGATTTCTTTACTATAAATATGAGACATCAAAGAATGTATAATTCTTATTCATATTATAATTTTTTCTGCAATTGTGATGTTTCAAAGCCCTAACTAGCAGAAATAAAAAAACCCTTTCCTACTCTGGACTTCTAGTCACTTGCATTAGAACAACAGAAGTCCGAAAAACACAACCTTCAAACTTCCTTTGGAAGCATAATATTGAACACAAGTAACAATATTTGTTCATCTTTGAAAATGATCAACAAATATGAAATGATGATATCATCTGCAGTCAGTACCAGTTTCTCTCGTATAAAAGTACTTCTGATGAAGGGTTTAATGGACCCAGATGAAACGAGAGATCACGTTGAAAGAATGAAATGTCCACGAGAATGAAATTGGAGAAAATGTTTTTAGTATAAAGTATCTTGAGACGGAGTTCCACTCTCGCCCTCCTCCATGTTTCCTAAGAGATTCTTCTTTTCTTCAGTCTTTGATACTGATTTATCACTTGTTCGAAGTTGAGGTTCATAACATGGCTGTAAATGCATACCCTTACACTTAATATGATATTATAAGTAATTACAATAAAATTATTATACCCTTTACCATTACCCCATTGTAATGGCAATAGCTCAGGACTTGGGGTTATATAAAATGCATTTCTGATCTGATGTTTCTGGAATGGGACTGCTTACCGTTTCACAGATGTTCATATTGCAGCAATTTTCTATAGTAATTTCACACTGTTCACCCACAGGAGATGGGCGACATGTTAATGGTGTTGGTGTAACGTTTTTGCTTACAATAATTCTCTTCTTTATTCGGGGCCGCCTTCTTAGCCTTATCACACTTGTGATGAGGCATACAATAACAATTAAGAATATTACACACAGTCCACCAACAGCCATCAATGTAAAGCGCAACTGCATTTCAGTACTACTGTCTTTTTCATCAGAAAGTTGGCTTACAGTGGCATTTTCCATATTAGCAACATACAATCCATTTTTCCCTCCACATCTGAAACAAAGTTTAAAATTGTTAATGGTATAATACAAAAAATGGATTTTATGAATCCAAAATGAATTTTATTACAGATCAGTTTTCTAAGGTAATTTGAAAAATGTGCACATTTTTCTGTGCAACAGAGTTATTTCATAAATATACAATACATAGTATATTTAGAAATGAAACAAAGCAAAAAACTTACGAACACACAGGTTTTCCTGCATCATAAATGCCAGAACTTGGGTTGTTCTGGCAAAACAGATTGCAGTCAATTTCACACCGTGATCCTTGAAAATTGCCTTCTGCAGTTCTACAGTTGCATGTTGGTTCTGACTGGTTTTCCACATTACAAGAACCTCCATTCAGACAATAATTAAAGCAAACATCATGCTCACATCGGGACCCATTGTATCCATTATCGCAGCTGCATTGTATGGAACTATTTGAACCAATTCTACACTTTCCATTCACACAATGATCACATTTTTCACAAAACTGACCATAAAAATTTTGAGGACATTTACATTTAACATTCTGATTTAATTTAGCATGCAATTCATCTGTGTTTAATACATTTGAGTCACTGGCTACTGGACGACCACCATTGAGGCATACCCCAGCACTCGGATCAACTTCATACATGTTTCTTTCAGCATCTTGTTCGCTGGAAGTTTTTCCTTGTGCACTACTGGCTGAACCAGGAGGATATGGCTTTATCTCAACCACTGTGTCATCAGAGGCACATTTTTGAATGCTCTTGTGTGACCCAATACTTCTGGGTCTGTCAGCTTCATAGTTGAAAATAGTTTCTTGTTGTTTCGCTTTTGTGTCTTTTTCCATCCGTTCAAATTTTTCCGATTCAATATTAATCCAATATATGAATTTTGCAGTGAGTGCAATTGATGTTGGCTGCACCCCACTACCGGCAATAAGCTCTTCTCTGGAAGATCCATCCAGATTACTTCTTTCAATTGTGTATAAAGAACCTGCTTTCATGTCACACCAGTATAGTTTCCTTGCTGCCTGGTCAATAGTCAGATCAGTTGGATTGTGCAAATTGTTTTGGTGCAGCTTTATTCTATTACTTCCATCAAGATTAGATGACTCAATGTAACCAACTCCATCACGTACTATGTAGGATGTCCAAAACAAAATTCTGAAAAATAAAGGAAAAAGAATTTTCTACATTCTAAATGTAAACTTGAAAATGGTAATGTTAAAAAACAATGTAATAGATTTTCTCAGATATATCATTAATTACCAGCAAGAAAAAAAATTAATAATTCACAATAATCACATATACTTACTGACTGCATTGATCCAAAGCCAGCCCACTTGTGATTAACTTAGAGATGTCACTGTCATGTAAAACAACTTGCTGCATGCTGCTGTCATTAAGTTCTACTTTTAATATTTTTCCACCCTGACCATTACTCCAAAACAAAGTATTTTTAATATAATCATGTTCTATTCCAAGAATCTTTCCTTCCATTTTTGCAGGAACATTTGTATCTAAAGAAGAAAGTGCAATGTAAACCAAATTGTAAATCAGCTTATCTCCATCTGGGAGAACTGCAATGACATTTTTATTAAGGTACTATCTTATTCTTGTGAAACAATAATTAAATTTGGAAATAACATTGAAATGTTAAATATCAAATCACATAAGAGCCAAGGAAGTTTTTGAGAAGTTTATAAGTACTAGTACTATGTAAAACTGGATATCCTTCATTAAACACTACAAATTGGATTGAAAATGAAAACAATACTGTGAAATCTTACCAGTAATGACAAGTTTCTCTTGGTACCCAGTAGATAGGTTAACTCTATATATGACAGTTGCATTTGACTGGATAATGCCACTGATGTACAGAATGTCTCGCTTGGGGTCGTGTACCAGGGGTCTTGTTGTTTCATGGTATGGCCCAATTAAATCAATTTTGTGCACAGCCACCAGGGATCCATTGCCCTCTTTGGCCAGATGCACCCCGTTCGTTACCGTAATGGAGACATCTGAAAAAGAAAACATATTATCAATTAACTTATTCTAGAATAATCCAAGCCCTACATTTTGCAAGAAACTTTCCATGGAACGCAGTACAACAGTTGGGAAGAGATTCCCAAGCGATCTTGTCCACCATACTTCCTAAACGGGTGGCGTAATTGATACACAACCCGAGAAGCAACAGTACAAAGACAAACGCAAGAACAAATCCGTGCAACCAGTCCACGCACAATCGCTCGCGTGTAATCCGTGCAACACGCGCGCCGTTCATTTTCCAAGACGTGAGGGCGTCCCTTGGCATTCGAGGGACCCGAGGGGCCTCCTCCTCCTCCACCTGTGCGTGGAGACGCTGCGCCATGTTAGGGTAGCGCCAACTGCTGCGACAGCGCACTGCCGCGAGCTGGCAAGCCCTCACCCGCCCGCCCGCTCCAAACCCTGCCACCCGCCCTGGTGCGTCGCCCCGCCAGTCCGACCGCGTCCCCACGACCCCGCCCACGCCCACGCCCACACCAACGTCCTGCCCTACCCACTGTCGCGCTTCCGCCATCATCGATTTCTGCGCCGCACGTACTCCGCAACTAGCAGCGCCTCGCAGTTAACTCCGGGCTGGAGGCGGTCGTCTGCTCTTCACTAGACCGACTATTTACTATTTCCTCACCAACACAACTCTATGCACAGAGTTTCATGTGGTCCGATAAAGCGTTGTTTGCACTCCCAAAACAAGAGAAAGAGACACCGAACGAGACGGATAACAGTCCAATGTCAACACGAGATGACCTCATAGTTACGCAAAAGCATACTAAACGGCTCCTAGAAACGGTAGTTACCATCCTGGGCACCTCATTTTCCCCGCAATTTGGAAGGATTTAAGACGGCTGCTATTGGCGTCTTGCGTGTGACGTGGGAGGGCAGGCAGGAGCGTATTGACCCGTTCGGCTCCCGAGGACGCGCCCTCCAACCTATCCTCCATCCCCTTCTCGAGCCTCCGGAGGGGGGGGAAGGGGGGGCGAGGTCTCTTAAGCGGCCGCAAGGGGGCCGCGCGGACGTCCGGCAAGGAATGAGGTCCCTTATTGGACAGGTAGCGTCTTCAAGCAGGCGCGGTCATAAGCACTAGAATTCCTCTACTTCGCAATGCAATGCCAATTTCGAGGCATCAACTAGATGGCAGTACCGACTGATCTATATTGTGAATGACGTACACGTGCTCATCCTCAGCTCAACGAGAGGGAGGGGGGGGGGTGCAACTACGTTTCTGGGACACTTTTACAAAACAAACCAACAATAAACTTTTCCTATGCCATTTTCTATTATTTACAATATAGACGGGGAATGAAATTGTCACTTTAATGGTGCAATTTGGAAACAATTAATTTAATGTTGAATCAGTTACAGGGTTGCTAGTCGATTTCGAGAGCATGTGTATATCAATTCCCCTAATTCGTAGGTTAAAAAAGAGGGTCAGGGATTAGACTTTGTGTTTTGGGAAATAAAATGTTTTATACCGTAAAGCTACAGGGATCCTTGTCAAAAATGTCAGGGGGTGAGGCTTTTCAAACATACAGGAGGTGCACAACCCCCCCGCCCCTTTTTGCGCATGCCTATGGGAGATTTTAAAGGAAACCAAAAGGCAAATTATTTCAATCAAGAAATCGATGTAATGTGAATGTGGTAGACAAGTTAAGTGGACAAGTATCACTTAAATCCCTTTCCTTCTTTCCAATGCTTCGGCGTAGATTCTAGACAGCCCCCTCAAACACACACACACACATACATACACACACGCACACACAAGATGGAAAATTGATTTAGGTCTCTTGGCATGAGTCAAAGCTCAATGACAATGACAACTCAAACATTATGGCAACCGGGGCATTCTAAAACCGCAATTTGACAGCTGTTTTCCGAGTGAAAACATACTCGAACAACCTGCGGAACCGAGACTGTCTTCCTTATATCGGGTCGCGACTACCTGAATGCGGAACTTTTATGAGCTACCAGACATAACAAATTCAGTATTGGATCAAATATCACCACGAACTCTAAAGAGTATCTGTAGAAACGAAACATATTCACAATTCTAACGCTCTGCATCTACGATATTTCATTTGAATTACATTACTGAATTTACCACTCGATTCCTTTTAAAACTAAGCTTATGACACAAATATAGGTGTTGTGGTGTGATATCTTTGGCATTTTTCATAAAATAATTAAAGACGTCATTGCCAACAATATTATTTAATGCAATAGCGACTACCTCGTTTTTGTGGCTTCCATCCAGCAGACAACTGATGATGATGGCTAAGCCATCGAAAGCTGCTATTGCATTAAATAATATTGTTGGCAATGACAACGTCTTTAATTATTTTATGACACAAACTCGAATTTCTAAAACCAACCCTGAAGCCGACAGTTTTAACAGACAGACAACAGCCTAGAATTTCGTTTCAAACAACTAATTTGATGGTCATAAACAAACAACCCTTTCGATCATTCATATTTTCCCACATTCTCATAGACCCTGTTTCCCCCAATAAGTTTACAAAGAAACAACTTGTTGCAGGGTTAAAACATTACTTCACAGCAGCACATCATTAAGTTCTTTGATGCCCAAGGGCAAGACACCAATTTCCATATCGGTTATGTAATGCTAAAAGAAGTAGCAACGGTGACAACAGCAAGAAGGATGGGCATAGTGGAAATGATAGATGACGTGTCAATCCCGACGGCGGAGGCTATTAACGGCAAAGAGAAGGATGAACCGTCAAGAGCATGGCAAATGGAAATGGTATTGAAAGAATGTCCCTAAAAAGTTGCGAACGGGTCCAAGACGAGCGGAAACGAAGAGTTCGGGGAAGAAACGGAAGAATGAAGAAGAACTCAAAGGAGCCATGAATGATGGGAGGAAACGAAAGGGTTTGGGGAGGAAAGATGGGATAGTTACGAAGTAAGCAGACCCGCTGGTTGCGAACGTAAGGCGAAGTTCGGCAGGAGGGTGACGACGGAGACGGCCAGGGAAGATTAGGGGGAGAGCGGGCATGGATGAACGGAGAGTGGGAGAGCGCGGCGGAGTGCCAGGGACAGCAGGGCAGAAAAGATCTATCAGCGAGTACGTGGTCAAAGTAGTGGGAGTCAGCGAGCAGGCGGCGTGCTGGAGGATGTGTGTGGAGGGCTGAGCGGGGGCTGAAATGTAGAGCGCGGGGCGGGGTACTCGGGATCTGAGCTGTGGGAGGAGCTTGGAGAGGGAGTAGGGAGTGGGCGAGGGGATCAAAAACGGGGGGAGTTAGCGGGGCCGGAATGACCCGGCTGTGCGCGGGGCGGAGGATTGGAGCGGGGCGGGGGCGTGAGCGGGGCGGGGGAGTGAGCGGGGCGGGGAGTGAGCGGGGGCGGGGGAGTGAGCGGGCGGGAGTGAGCGAGGCGGGGGAGTGAGGGGGCGGGGAGTGAGCGGGGGGGGGAGTGAGCGGGGCGGGGGAGTGAGCGGGGCGGGGAGTGGAGCGGCGGGGGAGTGAGCGGGGCGGGGGGAGTGAGCGGGGCGGGGGAGTGAGCGGGGCGGGGGAGTGAGCGGGGCGGGGGGACTGAGCGGGGCGGGGGAGTGAGGAGGGGCGGGGGCGTGAGCGGGGCGGGGGACGTGTGAGCGGGGCGGGGGAGTGAGCGGGGCCGGGGGAGTGAGCGGGGCGGGGAGTGAGCGGGGCGGGGGAGTGAGCGGGGGGGCGGGGGAGTGGCGGGGCGGGGGAGTGAGCGGGGCGGGGGAGTGAGCGGGGCGGGGGAGTGAGCGGGGGGCGGGGGAGTGAGCGGGCGGGGGAGTGAGCGGGGGCGGGGGAGTAGCGGGGCGGGGGAGTGAGCGGGGCGGGGGAGTGAGCGGGGCGGGGGAGTGAGCGGGGCGGGGGAGTGAGACGGGGCGGGGGTGAGCGGGGCGGGGGATGCCGGGCGGGGCGAGTGAGCGGGGCGCGGGGAGTGAGCGGGGGCGGGGATGAGCGGGGCGGGGGAGTGAGCGGAGGCGGAGGAGAGTGAGAGGGGCGGGGAAGTGAGGAGAGGATGACGAGGATGGTTTGTGTGCGCGTGTTGGGGAGGAGGGGAGAGTGGGTTCGACGAGCGGGCAGGGGCAGGGGGAGGCGATGCACCGAGGCGGGGATCGAGGCGGCGAGGGTGGACGAAGGGGACGGCGAGGGGCGGGCGGGAGGCGGGAGGCGCGCGCACGTGGGTGAATGCTGTCTCATCGACCGGCGCTCGCGGATCGCCCCGCGCGGCGCCCCAAGCGCCCACGACGCTCGCCTCGCCTCGCCTCGCCTCCGCCGGCCGGTCTACGTGACCGACGCGCGGCGCCGCATGGCACCCAGGGCCAGGGCTGCGCGGCGCGGCGATGGGTGGCGAGGGGTAGCGCGGGGAGGGGCGGCCGGGCAATGCGGCCCAGATGAGAGATCGCTGACAGACGCCTCTCGGAAGCCCCTCTTCCGACAACACAGAATGTATGCGGCATTTGACCTCGCCATGACGACCGCATACTTCACTATAGATGTACTGTATCAGAAATCAAGTAGATCAAATTGATGATAGATGACAGCCGACATTGTGGGAGATTATTAGCAAGAATCACTTAAAGCCAAATTGATCGCAGGTCTGATTTAACTTAATGCTACGTTTGAAGTCAAGTTCAGAATTTCTGGGAGAGAAACGATAAATACGATTGTATCATCGAAGGAAAAAATTATGTTAGGTAGCAAAACACTAAAAAGCGAATTGGCAAGTACATTTAATTGTACAATTTTGAGATCTTCGCCAGTAACTCGATCAATAAATTAAGATTAATACGTTAACGAGTGTCTTGAACTTTTAGTCTCATGATAGATGGTACTTCTAATTTATTTTAAAACATCACAACATTTTTTTTAAATTTATATGCCTCTTTAAACTTTTATTGCGGTCTCTAGAAAACATGGAAGCTTCTGTTAATGGTTCTTATCAATTCAATTTACTTAAAAGCGTTTTAAGCGCACCAATAATTTCCATGTTCCAATAGGTACTTGTTTTAGAGAGATGCCAGTTTAATGGCAACGAATAAGAAATCTTGTGTAATAATTATTTAGAGAAATTGTTTTCTTATAAAAGAATATGGAAGAGCAAAAATGAAAAGGCGACGTTTGTGAACGGGATTGTTTTCAACTTTTCAAGCGTCACGCATTTTAAAACTTTCTTTGTACAGTGTATAAATTAAAAAAATACAGTTTGAGTCTCTTTATAAGATACACTCATTTTTTTAATAATCATACGCAAACTTTACCTACCTAACAACAATACACATAAGGTAAGTCTACAGATATGATAGCCAGAAATGATCTGTGACCAGTGTTCGAAAGTGACTAATGTTTTATTCGACTCTTAATAACATTTTCTAATATACAGAAGAATCCGAGCTAATTTGGTATTTTTTTCCATTCTTTTCTTGTTCGAAAACATGTTCGACTAGCTTGCTTTCATTCACACTCCACAGGGAATAAGAAAAATTAAAAAAGTTCTTAATACCACATCACCAACCGATTACAATTTTAGCCGCGAAGAGTTATGCATGTTGCTACTTTCAGTTTAGCAAATCCGTTAATGTTTAATGGATGTGGCTTCAAAAAGAATATTGTTATTTGTCATATCGAGAGAGCATATTAATATTTTGTTTTCATTTGAAAAAATTGTACTTTTAGCCACAAATGAATTGGTAACTTGCAAATAAAAATCAAAGAAAAAGTATCTATTGCAAGAGAAATATTGGATTGTTAACAACAATATCCTCTCAGGTTTGTCGAGTTTACTGGGCAGTTGACACTTAAAAGTCATTTTAATTTGCTGGTACATATGTAATATCACCACGCTAAAAATCGCTTTCTTTACTGCGATAAGGGAAAGACCTGTCTCGTAATCCTTTTTGCGGGTGAAAGTATAAGAGACTTTTCACAGCATTTAAAATGCGATTTCTAACCCACTTTGTTCAAATACCAACGAACGTTATCTATTTTCAGAGACCGTGGCAATTAATTCTGAAGAGCTAGAACATACCCTGTTAAAGCACACGACAATCAAGGATATCTGACTTTAACTGAAGTGAAATTTACATTTTTAAGTCTAATAACTGGTGATGATAAGAATCGCCGTTGATATCCAAGAAAAATATTAGAATATCTATAGCTCTGCAAACGTTGTCATTTTATTAATTACACTAAAATTTGACTTTTACGATTGAATTTTAACTAAAAATGCTGCTCAAACAAAGCACACAATTTTTTTAAATAGCACTTACAATGCTCAAGAACAAATACAATGCTCGCCTACACCACTGCAATAAATTAATAATTTCAAGTCAATTACAGTCTTTACTAACTCTGTAATAACACGTGCAGTATATTTATGCTCGTATACAGCGCAACAGTTTTTACATACTACTAAGTATATCAGAAAAGTTGCGGTTCCTTAAGGAAGAACATGTGAATAGTAAATATTTAATAAGGCGGGGCCTTCTTTGGAGTCTTGCTGTCGCGGGACGTTAGCTATGTCATAAGCCAGGATGCACTGAGTAGGGGAATTCAGCAGGTAGGCGCAGTTATGTGAACTGGTGGAAAAAAGTAATCAAGTATTTACATTTTGTAAAGAGAATAAAAGTGTTTCATTGTTTTTGGATATTTCTTGAGGTACCGGGTATCTAACTAAACCATTGACATCTCGCATGGCGACAAACTGCTTAGTTTGCTCTCAAGTGTTGCGCGCATACAAAATTAGTAATAGATGTTTCCCGGAGAAATCTATCTTGTCAGTTCTCCTGGTAGGTTTTTCAAAGTTTGAACCCAGTACTTAACTAAAAGCTTGGTTGTAATTTCTCACACCACTCTGGGTTAAAAGGACCTGCCATGCTGTATACGTTCTGCAGGAGTCTGCGATCCCCGGATTCTTGCGCTCAGCTTTAGCCTCTGCGCTGTGGCAACTACCTGTTGCATGTGACATGTTTCCCCCACCCCTTCCCAACGAAGGGCTGTGGCGTTTCTGAGACGATGCGATGAGGATGTTGGGTTGACTTCGGAAAGCAAAGAATGGAAACGCAATGAAAAATGGACCCGCGCGGCGCGACCTGGTGACAACTAGAGGGACATAGCGTAGTAAAACGTAGTGGATGTATCCCTTCCTTAGTTGGGTCAGTATTTTCAGGTGTTCTTACCCGAAAACTTGGAGGCACTCATCATCGGTGAGGGCTGAAGTTAGGCTGGAATGCATTGATCTTTTGCTCTGCTGGATTTTAATCAATCCGATCCGATCTGAGCTCGAACTACCCTTAACCCGAGCCGACCCGATTCAACCTGATCCGGGCAGATTAGGTCCGACTTAAGTTCGAGGATATTAACAAGCAAACGTGTACATTCACTCCGACCAAAATCAAGCAGGAAATATTTTGTGATATACAAATAGTTTGTTGTGTCTGTTTGAATAGCCACGTAGCCTAAGACAGTTCAATAGTCACCAAGTCCGTTCCAAATACGAAACCATGCGCATTACAAAGTCTGGCCCACGCTAGGGCAAAGTAGTCCAAAATATTGAGTTGTATGAGGGTTTAGTTCTGTGCAGGAACGTACCAGTTCTTTTTTTTTTTTTTTTTTGGTGCATCACGGATGTTTGAAAATAACTCCATGAGTAACATAAATTCTGTTTATAGTCCAACACAGTGCTTCGATTCGTACTAACTCGCATTTTGCTTTCCCTCAAAATTAATTCAGTATTCCTCCCAAGTCACTCACTTTCTATTACCATTCAGACAATTTTAAATAATGCAGTTTTTAACTAACAAATAAGTATCTACAATTCAAATTAAGAGTAATAATAATAATAATAATAACAATAATAATAATAGGAGTCGTAATTGCAACAATATTGATTATTACAATAGAAGCTTTCGATGGCTTAGCCATCATTAGTTTTCTGCTGTATGGAAGCCACAAAACAACTCATAATTATTTCATTGTAAATCAACTAAAACTCACAATACCAAGTATCTTCACGATATGGATAGTATTCAATCTACTGCAGGGAACCACTTGCTTTCCAAATGATTCCTTGTACGCATGAAGAACAGAAAGCATAACATTGAATGGGTAAAGGATGGAATGAATCATGAAATACCACTTAAAAAATTTCGCGGTGCTTCCAGGATATTCTTGGTCATATTCATTATAATATATTCGCCAGAGAAGTCTGGAAAAAATATTTATCTTCCACAAACTCTAGAACCTTTGTAATCCTTGTCAAAAACAAGGAAAACTTCAAGGGAAAAAGAAGTTCCAGCAAATGAACACTACTTGCGGTGATAATCGTGTTAGCAGTTGAACCAAACGTGTCGAGTCTTAACTTTGATAAAGCCACATCCTTTTTTTCTCCGTTGTAATTAACCACATCCACTGCACAATATCAGTAAGTGTCTTGAGTCATCTCATCAGCTGACACCGCTGATTTTTTTTACTCGTATACTGTAAAGACTAATAATTAGGGAGCGGACTTCTATGATTCTGCATATTTTTGTCCGTTGCTTCAGTGCATAGCTAAGTGAAAGTTTTTGAATTTGGTTACAATATGATATGATATAGTAAAACGTTAGGTCATATTTGGCCGATTTTTCCTGTTGGAGCATATGCATGAAATTATAGGTGCACATTTTGCACATTTCATTAAAACTACAGACGTATCTATAAAACGTTTCATCTTTTCATATAATATATTTGTGAGTGTTCGTAGATTCAAAAGAACTAGTCACAGTTTGCGTTTATTTTGTAGATGATAAAATACTTGTGAAAACTTAGGATATTTCTTAAGCCCGTCAGAAGAAATACAAGACACACAATATTCTTCTTTAAGGTGAATATTTACTTTAATTATTTATCTCGCGAAGGGTAGATTACATTATGTTATGTTTGCACAAAAATATATATTTTCATTCCAAGCATGCTTTTCTTGAATTTTATTAGGAAAGGTTTATAGAGGAAATGAAATACTGCTAATTTTTATTGAACATTAAAATGGCATATTTCAGAATTTTTAGCTCATAAATGCGCATTGTTAAAAGAAAATTTCAAGATTTTTGAGGGCATAAATGTCCTCTCCCTGCTAATAATCATCGAATGTAGTTCTTGATACCCATTTTACATTACATGTAGAATATGTTATGAGCGATAAGATAAAATGAGAATATGGGTACCGACGATAAATTAGTATATAACATCGTAACTACTTCGGAAGTTGGCCACAGAGTGCTTATGTTTCAGGGGCAATTCATTTTTAATTTAAACTATGAGAATATATATTTAAAATAACAAAAGCTGAAAGCTGTGTGCCAATTTTCAGAAAACATATTTTTAACTTATATTATTTTATTACCGTAGCATCTTCACATTAAGTTGTTAACAAAAAATGCAGTACATGTCTCATCACCCCGTAAGGAAGAAAAGAGAACCAGCTAAATAATCAATACATTTGTATCAGCATGTCAATGAATCAGAATATGTTGCACAAGATCTACAAGTGCTAGCAAACAGGAACTATTAAAAGATTTGAGATCACCTTTTGAAATTTAATTTTTTAAAAAATGTGAGTTTTGCATATTTTGAAAGGTTGAACACCATTTTCACTTCTCTGAATACCCACTTGCATGCTGTAGTACGCTAGGTACACCTCCTGGTGGTGACAGAAGGAGAAATGGTATGATTGGAGTTTTCCTGGCTCAGGGCCAACAATTATCCGTTTCGGCGATCACACGAACCGCCGAACTTGAAATTGAACTGAAAGTACAAAAACTGAACTTGCAGTCAATCAATTAATCAATCAATAGTTCAAAAATTTATAAAAAACTCATGTAGTAAAATATCTCACAAAAAATATCAGTTACAATAAATTCTAAACCTGATTCCGTCGAACCTTGGAATTTCCCGATTCAGAATGCCGGGGACGCAAAGATGACGCCGCCAAATTTTTTGAGACCCCTGGAGCATGGAAAATTCTGTTGTTCTAGGAGTTGTTCTTCCTAGTTGTATCCTTCGACCCCTATCCCGGGAAAACGGGGGCCAAAGCCAGCGTTTTTGCCATTAGACTTTAACCATTAGCAACGTGCTAGAATTCAAATGTGCGCCATTCCACGCGGATTTTTCGATGGGCCTATGGCAGGTTTTAATGCTATTCTCAAGTTTCCCTTCACCGTTCATTCAATTGTATCTAGAGCATAATTATTCGCCATTCGTTCTTACTTGTTCGCCCACTTCTCTCACGGGGGCGTAGAATAGAAAAGGAAGTCTCCTTAAATGCGAATGCGAACACGGATATATTACCCGTGGATCGCTTTCGTATTTAAGGCGACTTCCTTTTCTATTCTACGGATAGTTTAAAATGTAAAGGTGGATTAGAAGATAAAACGGAAGAAGAAGAAGAAGAAATGGAGACGATAAAGAAGTAAATAAAGCAGATGGATGTTAGTATTATTTCTTTAATTATGTTTACTCCCTAACAACTTTTTTTTTTTCACAATAGTACATGGCACATGTGTTGCGTTTCGAAGTCCACGCAAACAGCACGGCAGGAAGCCAAAGCGGTGTTTCTTCGTACAGCCCTATTACATCGGAAGCACCTCCTCGCAAGAGACGGCCTGCTAGAGCGCCAGAGCAGGGGACGCGCGGCCACGCTCTCCTCCTCTCCGCCTCGCCTCGCCTCGGAGTTGCAGGACGAAGCTCGTCGCGAAGAGCTGCGCTCCGCTATTGGAACGTGTGGGCGCGCAAGCCTTGAGGAATAAAATATGGCGACGTCTGGAATAACGAATGCATTCAATTCCGAGAATGCAAATTCTTCTTAATGTAGGAAGCAATATATTTGGGCCAGTACGGGCATTAATTTATTTTGATATAAAAACCATAACAATTTCAAAACATCGTAAGAGTTTAAACTCAAACACTCCTATATTCGCCAATTTTTTTTATTTTTTTACATTCCGAACCTTCGAGAATGCATGTTTTTCCCGCTCAACAATACAATAAAGCGTCAACTGTGAGTTCACCAAAACACATAGCTCTTGTCTTTGGCAGATTCGAAAGACAAAATTCGCTTAATGTATCAGATTAATAAAACATACGTCAATAATACCGCGGTAAGCCCAATAATACCGTCAATTAGTCATCATTAATTACTACCACTTATAAATCTCACTATACAATTTTTGAAGTGGCATCACCTGAACGTGTTTTGTGTTGTCATTCTGTTTAGCCCATTGACGTGTTTACGGACACGTGACATTCTGCCGTATCCAAATACAACGAAGTCAGTAACCAAGAAAAGGGGCGTGAGTGAAATTCAGCAGCAGCCTTGGGGCTCTTTCCTATTTCTGATGCCGCAACACCTTCCGAAATTCGAGAAATTCTCGTGAAAATATGGTGATAATTACGACATAACATGCCACCTTGCGTGATCTAAAGAAAAATTAATTATAATAAACAAAAAAAAAGTTTCGCTGCACAATTGGACACACGACCCAGATGCTAATCCCAATAAAAACTTTTGAGATAAAGACGATAGATTTTTATGACATGTACAGTATTTATTTGAAAGTTAGTGACAGTTTGCCAGGTTTCAGTATTTTCGTCTTCTAAAGATATCGTTCGTAAGTTTTCGAATTAATATCAAGGCATAGCTTGTATCACTTCATATTAATCTCGTAGCACGTTCTACAAAATTTATTTAAAAAGAAACAGTTTATTCTGAGTGGCAAAGGTCGTCGAGGATCGACTATCTGGTCAACACCTAGTGAGTTTTCCATTCACACACAACGAAGACGGTTGTGTGCTGTATGTTTTGTCTCGTAGATGCGTCGAAGCTGAAATGATTACTCGGTAATGACACTATTCCAGTATCCACTCAACTAATATCAAGTTGTTTCTATTTCCTGGCAATGAGAACATGCTGCGTAACATACAAGGTCGAATGAAGCAAGAGCAAATGAGCATCAACTTCCCACTTTCTACAAGGAATGATGTGGCTTTTGTATGGAGCCTTATTGAGAGCATGAGAGAGAGAGAGAACGACAGAGAGAGAGAGAGAACGAGAGAGAACGAGAGAGAACGAGAGAGAACGAGAGAGAACGAGAGAGAACGAGAGAGAACAGAGAGAACGAGAGAGAACGAGAAGAACGAGAGAGAACGAGAGAGAACGAGAGGAACGAGAGAGAACGAGAGAGAACGAGAGAGAACGAGAGGAACGAAGAGAACCGAGAGAGAACGAGAGAGACGAGAGAGAAACGAGAGAGAACGAGAGAGAGAGAGAGAACGCGAGAGACAGAGAGAGAGAGAACGAGAGAGACAGAGAAGAGAGAGAACGAGACAGAGAGAGAGAGAGAGAACGAAGACAGAGAGAGAGAGCAGAACGAGACAGAGAGAGAGAGAGAAGAGACAGAGAGAGAGAGAGGAACGAAACAGAGAGAGAGAGAGAAAAGAGACAGAGAGAGAGAGAGAACGAGACAGAGAGAGAGAGAGAACGAGACAGAGAGCGGGAGAGAACGAGACAGCGAGAGAAAGAGAAACGAGACAGAGAGAGGAGAGAGAACCGAGACAGAGAGAGAGAGAGAAGAGACAGAGAGAGAGAGAGAAGAGACAGAGAGAGAGAGAAAGAGACAGAGAGAGGAGAGAGATACGACGACAGAGCAGAGAGAGAGAACGACGACAGAGAAGAGGAGAGACACGAGACAGAGAGAGAGAGAGAACGAGACAGAGAGAGAGAGAGAGAACGAGACAGAGAGAGACGAGAGAACGTAGAACAGAGAGAGAGAGAGAGAACGAGACAGAGAGAGAGAGAGAATTTCCCCCGAGACAGAGAAGAGAGAAGAACGAGACAGAGAGAGAGAGAGACGAGACAGAGAGAAGAGAGAGAACGAGACAGAGAGAGAGAGGAAGAGACAGAGGAGAGAGGAGAACGAGAAGAGAGAGAGAGAGACGAGACAGAGAGAGAGAGAGAACGAGAACAGAGAGAGAGAGAGAACGAGACAGAGGAGAGAGAGAGAGAGAACGACGAGAGAGAGAGAGAGAACGAGACAGAGAGAGAGAGAGAGAACAGACCAGAGAGAGAGAGAGAGAAAGGAGACGAGAAGAGAGAGCAGAAGAGACAGAGAGAGAGAGAGAACGAGACAGAGAGAGAGAGGAACGAGACCAAGAGAGGAAACGAGACAGAGAGGAGAGAGAACGAGACAGAGAGAGAGAGAGAACACGAGACAGAGAGAGAGAGAGAACGGACGAGAGAGAGAGAGAACGAGACGAGAGAAGAGAGAGAGAACGAGACAGAGAGAGGAGAGAGATACGAGACAGAGAGAGAGAGAGAGCACGAGACAGAGAGAAGAGAGAGAGAACGAGACAGAGAGAGAGAGAGAACAGACAGAGAGAGAGAGAGAAACGAGACAGAGAGAGAGAGAGAGAAACGAGACAGAGCAGAGAGAACGAGAACAGAGAGAGAAGAGAGAAACGAGACAGAGAGAGAGAGAACGAGACAGAGAGAGAGAGGAAACAGCAGAGAGAGAGGAACGGAGACGAGAGAGAGAGAGAACGAGACAGGAGAGCGGAGAACGAGACAGAGAGAGCAGAGAACGAGACAGAGAAGGAGAGCACGAGACAGAGAGAGAGAGAGAACGAGACAGAGAGAGAGAGAGAGAGAACGAGACAGAGAGAGAAGAGAGAACGAACAGAGAGAGAGAGAGAGAAAACGGAGACAGAGAGAGAGAGAGAGAAACGAGACGAGAGAGAGAGAAGAAGACGACAGAGAGAGAGGAGAGAACGAGACAGAGAGAGAGAAGAGAACAGACAGAGAGAGAGAGAGAACGAGAACGAGAGGAGAAGAACGAGACAGAGAGAGAGAGAACGAGACCGAGAGAGAGAGAGAGAACGAGGAAACAGAGAGAGAGAGAGAGAAACGAGACAGAGAGAGAGAGAGAACGAGACAGAAGAGAGAGAGAGAAGAGAAACAGAGAGAGAGAGAGAACGAGACAGAGAGAGAGAGAGAACGAAGACAGAGAGAGAGAGAGAAGAGACAGAGAGAGAGAGAGAACCGAGACAGAGAGAGAGAGAGAACGAGAACAAGAGAGAGAGAGAGAACGAGACAGAGAGAGAGAGAGAAACGAGACAGAGAGGAGAGAGAGAACGGCAGAAGAGAGAGAGAAGAGACAGAGAGAGCGAGACGAAGAACAGAGAGAGAGAGACGAGACAGAGAGAGAAGAACGAGACACGAGAGCGAGAGAACGAGACAGAGAGAGAGAGAACGAGCAACAGGAGAAGAAGGGAACGAGACAGAGAGCAGGAGAGAAACGAGACAGAGAGAGAGAGAGAGAACGAGACAGAGAGAGAGAGAACGAACAGAGAGAGAGAGAGAGAACGAGACACGAGGGAAGAGAGAGAACTGAGACAGAGAGAACGAGACAGAGAGAACGAGAGAGAGACGAACGAAGAGAGAGAGAACGAGAGAGAGAGAACGAGAAGAGAGAGAAACGTGAGAAGAAAGGAGAGAGAGAGAACGAGAAGAGAGAAGAGAGAGAGAACGAGATAGAGGAGAGAACGAGAGAGAAGAGAAACGAGAGAGAGAGAACGAGAGAAGGAGAGAGAACGAGAGAGAGAGAGAGAAGAACGAGAGAGAGACGCGAGAACGAGAGAGAGAGAGAGAGAACGAGAGAGAGAGAAGAGAGAACGAGAGAGAGAGAACGAGAGAGAGAGAAGAGAGAGAGAGACGAGAAGAGAGAGAACGAGAGAGAGAGAACGAGAGAGAGAGAACGAAGAGAGAGAAGGAGAGAGAGAACGAGAGAGAGAACAGAGAGAGAACGAGTGAGAACGAAAGAGAGAAAGAGTGAGAAACGAGAGAGAGAAAGCAGGTGAGAATGAGAGAGAGAGAAGAGGAGAATGAGAGAAGAGAGAAAGAGTGCAGAATGAGAGAGAGAGAAAGAGTGAGAATGAGAGAGAGAGAAAGAGTGAGAATGAGAGAGAGAGAAAGAGTGAGAATGAGAGAGAGAGAAAGAGTGAGAAATGCGAGAGAGAAAAGGAGTGAGAATGAGAGAGAGAGTGAATGAGAGAGAGAGTGAGAAATGAGAGAAGAGAGTGAGAATGAGAGGAGAGTGAGAATGAGAGAGAGAGTGAGAATGAGAGAGAGAGTGAGAATGAGAGAGAGAGTGAGAATGAGAGAGAGAGTGAGACATGAGAGAGAGAGTGAGAAATGAGAGAGAGAGTGAGAATGAGAAGAGAGAGTGAGAATGAGAGAGAGGGAGAATGAGAGGCGAGGAGAATGAGAGAGAGAGTGAGAATGAGAGAGAGAGTGAGAATAGAGAGAAGAGTGCGAATGAGAGAGAGAGTGAGAATGAGAGAGGTGAGAGTGAGATGAGAGAGAGTGAGAGTGGAGAATGAGAGAGAGTGAGAGTGAGAATGAGAGAGAGTGAGAGTGAGAATCGAGAGAGAGTGAGAGTGAGAATGAGAGGAGTGAGAGTAGAATGAGAAGTGAGAGTGAAGGAAAAAAAAAAAATGAGAGAGAGTGAGAGTGAGAATGAAGAGAGAGCGAGTGAGAATTGAGCGAGAGAGAGAGTGAGAATGAGAGAGAGAGTGAGAATGAGAGAGCTGAGAGTGAGATGAGAGAGAGAGGAGAATGAAGAGAGAGTGGAATGAGAGAGAGAAGTGAGAATGAGAGAGAGCGTGAGAATGAGAGAGAGAGTGAGAATGAGAAGAGAGAGTGAGAATGAAGAGAGAGTGAGAATGAGAGAAGAGTAGAGAATGAGAGAGAGAGTGAGAATGAAGAGAGAGTGAGAATGAAGAAGAGAGTGAGAATGAAGAGAGAGAGAGAGTGAAGAAAGAGAAGAGAGTGAAATGAGAGAGAGTGAGACGTGAGAATGAGAAGAGAGTGAGAGTGAGGAATGAGAGAGAGTGAGAGTGAGAATGAGAAGAGGTGATAGTGAGAATGAGAGAGGAGTGAGAGTGAGAAGAGCGAGAGAGTGAGAATGAGAGAGAGAGTGAGATGAGAGAGAGAGGAGAATGAGAGAGAGAGTGAGAATGAGAGAGAGTGAGAATGAGAATGAGGAGAGTGAGAATGAGGAGAGAGAGTGAGACTGAGAGAGGAGAGTGAGAATGAGCGAGCAGAGAGAGTGAGAATGAAGAGAGAGAGTGAGAAATGAGCAGAGAGAGGAGAATGAGAGAGAGAGTGAAAATGAGAGAAAGAGTGAGAATGAGAGGTGGAATGAGAGAGTGAGAATGAGAGAGGAGGTGGGAATGGAGAGAGAGTGTCGGGAATGAGAGAGAGAGTGTGGGAATGAGAGGAGAGAGAGTGGGAATGAGAGAGAGAGAGTGGGAATGAGAGAGAGAGAGTGGGAATGAGAGAGAGAGTGAGAATGAGAGAGTGAGAATTTATTTCTGTCATACCGAAATAGTTTAGGAATTATATTAGAAAAATAACTATAAACTATTTTCCTTATCTTACGTCTGTTCAATTTAGTTTAGCTCTCTTTCGTACAATTAAAAAAGAAGAAGCGTTCGCGTGCGACAACGCCCGTATGTTAAATCCCACCCTCTCTCCCATCCTCCCATTTCCATATTAAGAGAGAAAGTTGTTAAAGCAACTTGTATATTTGTTTAAAAAAGTATAATGGTTACTTCCAATGCAATTACAGAATATCAAATGAAAACAATAATAAAGCAATAGTTGTGAATAGAAAATAATACTTTTGAAAATTAATTTGACTAATTTTCATTGTGTTGCCTCCTAAGAACTTCAAAGGACTTTTATTGGGTTCACTTAACCAAAAGACGATTACATAATATTATAGTTATTAATAGAACGGTTTTCATTACAGAGTTGACCCAATACAACGTATTTCGAAAACACTATTTCTTGCACACAAACTGTCTGACCGCAGAATATTGAGAGCTTTCGGAGTTTATTATGGAGATAATATTAACTTCATTTTTAATTATCAATAAAATTGTAATACCTAGTAGCTTAAAATAAAAATCTATTAATATGGCTCTTCTTGTAAAGGAGTATTATTATGATGGAACATTTCCTGCATTTGAATAACGTTGTTAATAACTTTATTTGTTCAGTTTCAAATGAGCAAAAAGAAATGTGATGTACAGTAAAATGCGTATGTATTTCAAAACACGTGATATTCAAAATAAATATTAAATGAATGTAGTAAACTGTAACACAATTTTATTTCTGTCATCATTTCGTATGTCTAATCAATTCCGTAAGTCATTGTGCATCCCTAGGTGACCGTTGTATAATATCGAAATAATAATAATAATAATAATAATAATAATAATAATACTGGTAAGAATAAAATCTATAACAATAACACATTTCACACAACTTCAATGAAATTGCATTACACACCAAGCGTATTTGAACTTCTGCCGCGCCAGTGTCGGAGAGAGGCGTTCGTCTGGCTGGAGTGCCAAGGCCTCCGGCACGCGAACGCCTAATTGACCCCACACTTTTCATCTCGAAACGAGCAAAAGGAGCATCGGGGTCTTCCAATCACACGGGTCAATGGACTCTTGTAAAAGTGATCGATTTGAATTTCTTCGATCCCTCGGGCGCGTGTCGCGCGAGATAACGGCGCTGCGTCGCGCGGCCTTTATGTAACTTGTTTATCGCTCCACGGAATGGGAAGTTCAACAATTCAATTAGGGAACTATTGACTTTGGATTGTAGCTTCACTACTTTCAATCGAGACAGAAGTGAATATTAAATAGAGATTCAATTCAATGGGGAATTAAAGATAGTAAGACAAAATTTTAACGTATTTTTAGTCTCAAGGAATATGACAATAACACAAAACAGTAACAATAACTTATGAAACACTAAGCTTTTTGAAGAATCTTTGTATTGATTACGCGCGACGAGAGGGGTTAAAAATAAAACATTCAACGTTCAAAAACCAGCAATTGCGAACTTTTTATTTCACTCCATATATTGTTAATTCTAATTTCAAACAAATCAAAGTATACAATTATTAAACGAAATGGTCGTTCGAAATGGTTAGAAAATTCACGTTTTGGTCGCATCACAGAGGGAGTGTGAAGAATGTGTGGCGAGACAGAAGCCGCGTGTCCGTTGTCCTTCGCTCAGCGACTATTTTGACTCAATCATTGGGAACGTGACATTCGGCGCGCGTTGCTTTCTCAAGTCCTATATTTCTGCTGCTTCGAGTAAGCCTGTGTTTGGCATAGTAACCTTCATTTTCTCACGAACGTATTTAAGGTTCCGTCTGATGAGTAAAGACTGATGAGCGTTAAAAGTGATATTAAATCATTATTGGGTAGTGTTTACTACGGAATTTGAGCGTCATTTACGAACTGTGGGACGTGTTTTTGTGATGCAATCGCGAAACAAATTTGGTTGATTCAAATAAAATTTTATAAGAATGTTTATAAAACTAGGCACTATAACTGATTCTATTATACAAATAATTATATAAATAAATACGTATCTAATGTTTATTTTATCGGTCGCCGAAGAGGACCCGGCGCTTGCATCACCGAGCGAGCCCTCTGTTCCACGGAGAATTTCAACAAGGGCCCCGTTCAACCGGCGCGACCGGCCGGTACCCCAGTGCCAAACTGTGCATCAAGAAATTTTCTTTGAACCAGAGAACATTGCCAGTAGTCTGCCAGTAAGTGCTACAAGAGGTTTGTTAAGAAATTTCTGGTCGTGAATATTCCACATCAGTCCACAATTTTGAAGCTTTAAAGAAACTTCTCATCCATGGAATTTTAATTGACAAACAAAAGTGTCGAAAGCGCCATATCCTGTCAGAAGAGAAGGTGAAAAAACACTCTGCCAGGTTACAACAATCTCCAAGAAAATCTTTGAGGCGTCTATTGTTACTTTCAACACAATTCGGCAACTGCTCAATGCAACTGCTGCTGTTCGATCCATGAACTTTTTAATTAATGTTTAGAGTGACGATCGAATAATTAGTCGTAGGTTATGGCCTTCTAGATCATCTGAACTGACTCTTTCTAATTTTTTTCTTTGGGGTACTTGGAAGATCAGGTGTATGCAGAAACTCCCGCATTCGGAAGAGAGCTCCGGCGCTCCATTGAAGAGACAATTGCAGCAATTCCTCGAGGCTTACTTCAAAGGGTAAATCAGAATATGTTCCGGAGGTGCCAATAATGCATTATAGTACCACGAGATCATTCTAGTAGGACACCACTTTTAGCATCTTCTTCAAGGTAAGTTAAGCGGCAAAAGATAAAATAACTCTCCGTATAAACAAATATAATACGCACAATAAATATAAAAGTCCAGATGGATTCTTTGACCATTTTAGAGTTCACTTTGTAATATCTAATTCATTACAGGAAGAAATACAATAAGATCCATCATTATTGATATTATTTATGTGATCTTCATTTAAAGTGCAAGTCAATGACAATTTTGAAGGAATGTTTCGTTTCTGGATCAATCTTCGGTCGAGACTTTTATTCGAATTTAACATTCGAAATTAAAATATTAAATGTGAAGAATTGATAAATAAGTAACAGCATGAATGTATCATCGAACATTCAAGAAATGTATAATAATTAACATATCTTCCCTTCACATACGCAATGCAATTTATTGTATAACTAACGATCTGTACCAGCAACTTCGTTTGCATGGAGTCTCGAATTAATTTAGGGTGTTTAGAAAAAGTAGAAATAAAAAGAGAAAATAATTATTTGACTGCTGAAGTGAAATATAGTTAATTAAGAGGATAGTTCACATTTTACTACGATCGCATGCCGTTCGTCGGTTATAAAGGCGAAACCAAACATGTTTTGTTTCTACATCTCTCTGAGCACGAATATTTCACTTGTAAAAATAATCGATTTCTGAGAATTTTATGTATTCGTTTGCACACACTTCTGCATTTTTCAAGACAATAAATGTATCATTATGTTTGTGATGAAGTTCGCTCACACCTGAAATAAGGTCACGTCGTCCCCAGACCTTCTAATGTCCTTGAACGCTCCGTCACTTTCCCCAATCAGGCGCCGTTCGTATCACTACCATGATGTGTGACAGGTGACCAGCCAAGCCCCTACACATTCACACAGCTTCAACTTCCGTTCTGAGTATACCTTTCGTCACACTCCGAAAAACTAGAGCAGAAATCCTTCGTCAAGATTTTTTCAGAACTTCCTGTCGATTCCTCCGGGCGAATTTCGAAATAAGTCTGAGTAATGTGTTTCCGTTCAGGCCAGGCCAACCGGCGCTTTCAAACGAACTTGACGTAACCTTCATCATGTCTTTTAAAGACACAAATTGCTAAGAAATCATTTTAATTAATTAATATGGCGCATAAATGGAGATGTATTGGTTGCATTGATTTTATACATGAATAAGAATGTATCCAATAGGCGGAAATATGAAATAATTCACAAAGCAGGAGCAGAGAAATAAAACCAGGGGGCTCGTTTAACACAACGAAATTTAAAAGTTCCACGAATTCTGCGAAAAGAAAGCAATTATTCAGTAAGTTTACCAACCGTTAAAGCCAAAGATATCGTAGAGAAAAACAACTCGCTAGTGTCTACAGTTGTGCATAACGTTGCTTGTATTACCTCAGAACATCTTTAAGAGAATGGTGATATATTTACTGCGTCCTACATGATAAGAATCACGAGTTCGCGACGTTTAATTACGTTATAATCGTAAACAACTATAAAATAATGAAACTACTTTTAAAATTCACTTTTTAGTTATTCTCTTAATCAAGGTCGCTAAGGCCCACAAACTTCCTGGTTCTAGTCCCAGCACAGGTTTAGGTATTTGGTTTAATTTTATTTATCGAGCGTAATTCAGACTAGAAGCAACAACCCTATAATTATACTAGACTGTGATATTAACATACGATAATAGAATATTCTTAAATAAATTTCAGCACCTCACAAGAAGCAGATGCAAGTTTTACTGTCTACAAAAGTGGGAAATTAATTTATTAATGGCAGGGCTTTGTTGCGGGATCACCACCAGAGACTGTTGTTTCACAGCAGAGATGGTTCCACTCCTGAAGAGAGGTAACCCCCAGATGAACGCCACGTTAATTGAGAGAAGTATGGGCAAAATTTTGGTAACGCACGAGATAGAGATGTAGCGGGATATAGGATAAGGAAACCGAGAGAACACCCAGAAAAACAGTCGCGAGACCCGTTTTGTCCATAACCAAATTCCGCATGGATGGACCAGGATTTTAACACCTACCCAGAGGTGTGGTGCGTCCACTATTTCACGTTGCCTTTAACGAATTTCAAAAAGATGTTTTACCCTGATTTGTCATCAACGTAGAACAGATATGTTAGCTTCATTTTAAATGCAACTACTATCCGTCTCTTCCCTGCTTCAAAGGGGCAGGGGCTTGGAGCCGAAGGTTGCACGTCCGAATACCATGAAAGGCATCGGTGTTTTCACCATGGGATAGTAGAGAAGTTCGCTTTTACACACCACTTTGTATCATGCCTTAACATCACCCTTTTTAATCAATCTAGATTGTTATCGTAAGTGCCATCAATATGCACCCCTCGAGATCACCCTTCCACCTTAAATGCACTGAAAAGCATACGTCTCTTACGTCTACTTATCAGGAAATCGATTAGGTATTTATCACGATTATCACGAGTATTTTAGAGTTCATCTTCAGTGAGCTGGCGGCGATCTTCCGACGCCGACCTACCGTCGACTTACGGGGATATTATATTATCCAACCAGGTATTTCCCATCAGAGTGGCACCGCCCCAGCCGAGACAAACTCTAAGCTCCCGACTAGTGGGATGATGTAGTGCATGTGTATGTAAATAAGGTGTTAGGAAAGGACAAGGAAGAGGGAGGAAAGGCCGCGGGAGGTCCGTGGCCCGTTTGTTAGGGTACTTCTCCGGCATTCGCATGGTGTTGATCGGAGAAACCTGGGAAAACTACTAATCAGAGAAGCTGGCCGCTATATGTCTCCTCCAGACCAAGCTGAGAAGCTAGTGTCGAGAATCCTAGCACCGTGGGAAGGAGTCCTAGGACCTCCCGGTCAAACACTGTAGTGACATCAGTTGATGCCCTGAGCCACCTCTCCTGATGTCGCCCCTGCAACAGCTCACACCGCCTGCAGCGCTCCATCCACTGCCCACCCAGTGCTGCGACGCGACGCGACGCAGAGAGGGCGTCGGCGCCCGATAACGGTACACGATAGACCCCGAGGCGCGGCGGCGGCGGGCGGAGATAGAAACACCCACCACGCGACGGCGTGGCAGAAAATGAACAGACGAAGAGGAAAAGCTACTTGTAGGCGGGGCGTGCTGCAGAAACAGGGGATATACTAAAACCGATGAGGCCCAATCGTCATTCAATACAATGGGAGAGGGGGGGGTGAAATCCCCGCGAGCACGATTGGTGAATGGGTCAGGAAGACGCTTGCGGCAGAAGCCGTTATAAAAGTCGACCAAAAAGTTGGTGATTTGATTTTGATTAGATACATTTAGTCTAATTGTGTCACATCAAATACATAATTGCATACATCCATTGGTGTACTATATTAACTATTTACACATTTAAATTTCTATTTTTAGATATTTTATATTTTTATTACAAATTCTTTAACCATTTATGGTTAACCATATAACCCTTCAAACCATTTATGAATTTCTTTCTTTTTTTGTCTGCACAGTTTTGCTGTAATTACTAAATTTTGTTACCGCCTTGTTTTTCGGGTTCTATCTTTCACTCTTTGGATTTTGTTTTCTAGATTTCATATTAACTGATTTTTAATTTTAAAAAAATAACCGTCTTATAATGAATTCTCTGTTCTTCTATAATGAATTCTATTGATATGTACAGGGATGATAGGGTGCAGGGATTTAAGAAGCAAATTGACTGCATCTGAGAGAGGTGACTGGGATTCTGTGAGAGAGCGGGAATTCTGCTGGGGCCCCTGGCGGTGGGGAGAGCACCGCTGGCGGCAGCGAGGGCTGCGGAGGAAGACGACGCCACCCGCCAAACGCCCGTGGGCGACGGAGTAACGGCGACTAGGCGAAGGGGATGGCCGTTCGAGGGAACGTGCCGCGCTTCAGGATCGGCAGATTCTTCGCCGCCCGCGTCGGCGGCGATGGCGGAAGCGGCGACGGCAACGGGGGCGGCGGCGGAGATTCGAGTCGACGGCGCGGGCGGCGACGTGGGCGTGGGCGGCGCTGGCGGGGGGATCATGGACGGGCGGCGGAGACAGTGGTGGTGTTTGCCGCGGGGGCGGCGACTTGGGCGGAGGCGGCCAAAGGGACGTGGGCGGCGGTGGGGGCTTCGTGGGCGTTTAAGGCGGAACAGGGGGGGCGGAGAGTAGAGGCGCGGGCGGCGGCGAGAGCGTACAGTGATGCCCGCCATCGCGTCGCCGCCTTCGCCCGCCGACATTGCCACGAAGACGCCACGTCGTCGGCCGAAGTGCCGCGCCGCGCTGGGTACTCTGGGCCTGGCGGAGCCGCGCAACGGGGCGGGGCGGGGCGGGGCGGGGCGAGCGCGCGTCCTCACTCTCGATTTCGAAGCCCGTCCTCGCCGCTGGCACTTTCCCTCGGCGCCGCCGCCGCCGCGAGCAGTCGCTCCACGGGCGAACCCACCGGGCAGAAGCGCTTTCGTTCGTCACGGACCAGTCCTTCTGCAGAGCGAGGCGTGTAGGGAGCTAGACGGGCAAGTTCGCATGACACGAACGAGACAGTTTGTAGTTCGTTTGTCGATGCAAATACGTTCACTAATAATCGGCAACGAACACATCTATTCTTCCAATATCAATGTTGCAAACCTCACGCGTTGGTAACTTCCTTGATAATTCAACTATGTATACTCATAATACAAGACAAGGGTAGCGTTTCTGGAGCTCAAGAGCACGCGCGCGCTTGCGTTCACTTCGCCTCTACAAGCCACCTATAGTGTTAACTGTTTTCTGAATAAATAAATCAAATTAAATTTTCGATGGCTGGGTGCATTGCGGTCGTTGAAGGTTTCGACTCCTACTTGATTGGATAGTCAGGGGCATGGGGCACAGGATGAGAAGGATGGGAAACATCCCTGACCAATCGTGTTAAAATGGTGACATTCTACACGATTGCATTTCTGTAAAATGCTGAGACACAGTGTGCTGACATGCAATTTCCGTGACTTGAACAGGATTAAGCTATTCATTAAAGAGTTCACTAATAAAATTAATGTGTGTCTTGCTCTAATTGACCAAAACCTAGGATGGTCATGATGCGGATGATACTTCGAGTAACAACATCGAATGAAATCAAGAGAAAAAAATTGATAGATAAGATCATGCGAAACAAATTCAACATGAATAGACCGGAATTTGGCACTCAAAAGCAGGAAGCTTGCAAGCAAGATAACACTATACACATGTCGTCAGCCTCCACAAAAAAAATAAATATCACAACCTTGAACATACTCGTACAAGAACATAACTGGCATTACC
Source organism: Gryllus bimaculatus (assembly GCA_017312745.1). Taxonomy (NCBI): domain Eukaryota; kingdom Metazoa; phylum Arthropoda; class Insecta; order Orthoptera; family Gryllidae; genus Gryllus; species Gryllus bimaculatus. The sequence continues at coordinate 785,278 of BOPP01000149.1, read as the reverse complement.
AACTAGAAGTTACACGTTAAACCAATATTTTATTTTCAATCCCAAGTAAATTAATCTCTATTATGCTCCTTAGACCCTAGCATTTTCGAGCATACCTAAGACAAATGATTTTGATGGATGAGTGATGACGATAGTGAAATGAGTTATAGTGGAGGTATTATGGAATGAGAAAGGAAAACGGGAGATCGCCGAGAAAGCCAGCCGCGGGCCCGCTTTCTTCACCGCAAATCCTAAACGGATCGACCGGGATTTGAACCCCGGAGGCGGAAGGCGAGAACTGACCCTCGAGCCATGGGCTGCGGCCCACAGCGCCACGTGGGCGGCACCTCTCCCTCGGCGCCGGCGCTCTCCTGGCCGAGGGCCTCAGGCTCCGTGCGCAGGCGCGGGCGCCACAGGTTAGGCTCGCGCACAGGCGCTGCTCGCATCGAGACGTTACGCCAAAGGCCTTTCTACACGGTCCAGTCTTCGTGCAGATTGGTCATGCAGTTTAGTCTGCAGGGAAACGTTTGAGAACGTTCGACTTTTTCATACCGAAAACGTACAGCTTTAATCACTTCAAGCGGCAGAATCGTTCAACGCTTCTAGCGGCAGATTTTCTTTTCTTCCGGCGGAAATGTTCCATCCATTTCAATTAAGTGGTTAGGTTAGATGCGATTCGTGAGATTTTGTATAAAACACTGGCGGATTAGATTTCTTGGCTATTCTGGCTGACACGCGCAAATAGGTTATTGAATCTCACTTCAACACCCAGGACTTCTGCCATTCGGAGCTATTATACTGCACGCTCACTTGACGCTGTCGTGGCCACAAAAATGCTAGTAGCAACATCGATGAGGGCCTTCCTATTTTTATCACGATTTATTAATGTTTAAAAATCACACGCCGAGAACGCACGTACAGAAATGCCGGTTGGAAGCGAGGAATTTTCGAAGGGCGAAAAATCCTCTGGTGTGCTGAGTCACGCATGTGGCACGGCGGTGCCCTGGCAGATGCCTGAGAAAAAATTAATTTCCTCCGACAATATCTTTCGTCATTACGTGATCTCGCGCCCTACAGTGAGATGTTGTCAGACATTTACGTCAGACAGACTGTTGAGCGATCGACAACTCAGATCGAATCTGACAGTGAAATTGAATCACATCCACGCGTTACAAGGGACGCCCTCGAGGCACGCATGCTCAAAACATCCCCTAAACTCGCACTGGGAGTAGGTGTCAAAGGAAGCCCGAGTCGACAGTGTGTGAGCTTAACGCGGCGAAAAGGCCAACTACAACTGTCCCGACAGAAAAATACGAACGAATATTAATAGGCTGCCCCCCCCCCCCCGGGCCGATAGCTCAGCTGTTTTTCGCCTGCGCGCCGACTAGCCGAGCCTTTCCGTTCCGTTACCGGAAACTAGGCTACACGCACTTCGATTCGGCCTTAATGAGGCGCCGGGGTCACTGCCTGCGCCTGACCTACTATTTGTAATTGTAGTAGAACCCGGCGGTTGGGATTCGCTCAATGCGGGGAAGTGATTCTAGCTTATCTGGCGCTTCATAGGATTTGCCCTGTGTTCCGCGTACTCTCATACTGCTGAGACCTTGACCGGAGGGGGGGGGGTGGAAAATGCGAGGACGGGAATCAACCCAACACCCAGCCTTAACGATGCAACAGGGGACAGAATTGGGAAAGAAGGATAGTGTGCTCGAGCTGTAGCCGGTAGTTTATTGATATTTCTCCGGTATCCGTATTGCAATGAAGGCAGGAAAGCATGGAAGCGGTCGTTGAGAACACCCAGCCTCCGACATTCTCATGGCCAGGCAGAGGTAGATGTCGAAAACTCCACCGCTGTTGAATTTACAATCTAGATCTTCCCGGTCTTCGAAGGTTCATTTGCGAACACGCAACTTTATATGCTACCGCAGCCGGCGCGAGGTGAGATTAGAATTGGAAATCGCTAGGACGAGCGGACAGAGGTCGCTCCAGCTGGGGTCAACCCCCGCAAACACGGTCACGTGTGCATCCCCAACACTCGAGCAACTCCGTTACGCACTTATTGTATGCTTATGCAGCGAAAATTACCAAACCCGAAGAGTTGCGTTTCGTATGTTCGAAATTGCGAAAGCATTTCCGAACGAGCCGTGACAGGCAGTGATGTCAGATCGTGTGAACTGATATCAGCTCGATCTGGGCCGAAATATAAACAAGACAGAATAAACGTTCATGTTCTAAATTACACCTTTCCCTGTTTTCGAGTGCCGTTGTGTACCAAACTAAACATATATATTGTCTAACGTCATTGAAGTGAACTATCTCAAACCTGGACAGTAAACATTAGAACTGTCTTTTCATTTACCAGTCTTTTATTCATGAAAGTCATCTGAGACCTATTGTACTCGAGAAACAAATTCATAGAATATTCCGAAGTTAGTTAAGTTAGATATTTCATATTTTCTAGTAAGTCACAACAAATCATTCAAAATATTCCAGAGCCAACACAAACAGAAAATATCTATCCTCTCTATTAAATATGGACATACGATTATCTAATTCATTCGGCATTGTTTTGATAAAAAGCTTGTAATACAAGTTGGGAAGAAAGTTGAATACCAGTAGACATTTTAAATTGTACTTCCCTGCTCAAGTATTCTGGAAGTACGCAATTGCCAACGATACGTTAGAGAATGTTTCATTATCAAGCGAATATATGAAGTGACGTCTTTGAATACCTATCACCTTCGATCCGATGATTGGCATGTTCTGAGTAACCGCTTAATTTTAGGTCAAGATTCATACACATTCGATTTGTAAGCACGCAACTGCAGGCGAAAGAACGCGGAATAGCTTGGATGCACGAGAGAGGGCGCGCGTTATCAGACACGACCTTGAGAAACACGTCGCCAGGGTCATGAACGCTCTTACTTTCGCCATAAATTTTCCTGGGTCGACGCCAACCGGCCACAGCATGCCCCCTCTCAATGATTGGTACTGTTTAGAACCGGGCACTACAACAGGATAACTGACAGCGGCCAGAGGGAGCCTGCTTTGTGGAGGTTCAGAACACGAGGGCACAGGTCAAAGTTTATTTTTTTCAAGACAATATTTCTAAATAAGGCACGTTATGTTCCTTAATGAGGATCGACGTGTACAACGCTTCTGATTCAGTAATCAACAACACAATATTTGACGAAGATATACTAGTGGCCTATTGTTCTGAACCTCCACGTTTAATGTTCCGACCTCCCCTAAAATAGGTACACTCCTCGGATGAGATCAGATGTTGAGTAATGTCGTGCGAGAAGGCCAGGAACCACCAGCGATGACAGTTGGCAACGTAAGATAAATAAACAACAAAGCACTTCTGAAAGGAATGTGAAATTGTCTCTAAAGAAGATATGAATTCACATCTTTTATTGTACCGCATTTGCTTTTTTTTTTTGAGATCATCAACGTAATTTATTTTACCTAACAAAGTCGGGTCAAAAATTTGTTCAAACGCTATATTTCCTAATTTATTGCAATGATATTGTAACTGTGCATTAAGTTATTAAACATGTTAGATCACCAAAATATAAAAATAACATTAACTTACAAAACAAACACTTCTCATTTTTCTCCCACAAATCTAAGTTTTCAAAACCATTCAACTGTTTTAAATGAAAAAGATTTTTTACAGTTAATACACCTGAAAGTATGTTGGAAATATTGCTTTATGTTTACATGGTTCACACTAAACTATCTGTCGATTCTGCTTCTGAATTCCATCCTAAACGGGACGCTGTAACGTATTAACGCGGTGAAGTTTTAAACAAGGATGTATAATACCATTAAAATTTAGACTAACCTTACATATATATCAGAGAATCCCTTTATCTCACGTTGACTAAATTTTTATCAAACGCAAGGAAACAAACATTCGTGATACTACGAATAATAATTGGAGGCGACATCTCGAATGACGATGCCAAGGGATATCAATAGCGATGCCAAGCAATGGCCCGACGCCAAGTATATAAGAAAACGATATGTAAAACTTATAAAACTGCGAGTAACTGATAAGGAAACAATACTTATCTGCAAGCCTAGTATAGGATGTTGAAGTGTTTTCGTAGATTTTGTCGTTGTCATCGTAATGCCAATGACACAATGATTTTAAAGAACGTATCTGGCGAGCAACTTTCTCTGAAAACTTTTATCGATATTCCATCAGGATACCGGATGATACGGTTGGCATGGGTTCCTTGTAAACTAATAACAACATTATCTAAAATATCGGAGTCATCTATGCTCTTGAGAAAGTATTCTGTCAGGATATCGGTTGATACGGCTGTGTTGGATTTCTGATAAACAAATAACTACATTATGAAGAAAAACAGGAGGCGATTTATTTAATTTGAGACAGCTTTCCCCGAACAGAGATTGCGCTGCTAGGCAGAACGGAACGGAGAAACTCGCGCATCCCGAGCGAGCGTAAGCTTCCACGCAGACGACGTCCGGCCCGACCCCGAAGCGCAGTGACGATCTGAAACCGCCCACTCGCCCGCCAAGAGTTGCGCTTGGCGCCGGCCCACAAAGGGGGCGACACCACGAACCGCGTGACGGTTCCCACGTGACGGCTGCTTCGGGCAGTCGGCCCACGCGGCACGTGTGGCATGCGGCCAGCGCCCCGCGCCCCGGGCCAAGACGCCGCCCCGCGGGCGAAGACTCTCGAACGGGCTGGAGGCTTCTGTTGCATCGGGCAGGGGCGGACCCACAGGCAAATTTCGGTCTCGAATGGTGCACTGCTGCAAACATTTTATTTATACCCTCACTTATCTGTAGGCCAGGACCTGAAATCCTTATAAATGAAGTCATGAGCAGGCATTGATTTCCATCGTCTAAATTGCATAATCACTTTCCCCCGGAAGGGCAATTGAGAGACGTGAAGGTAACCACAATGGTATTCCCGCCAGATCAGCAACGCCTTGTTCACTGTTTGCAGCCGCTACCATGCCCGACACCGACACCGCCGCCGCCGCCGCCGCCGCCGCCGCCGCCGCCGCCGCCGCCGCCGCCGCCGCCGCCACCAGTGCCGCGTGCAGTCGCGTACTTCCAGGAACGCGGAGCTTTTTACCGAGAGCGATCGGCGGCGGCGAGGGCGTTGGCAACGAAAGGCCGGTCGCGCACCTCCATCCCACAATGGACGCGACATTTTACCCTCTTCCGTTAGCGCAAAAGCCGTAGCGTCTGCATACACATGACTAGGGTTCGCATTTTACAAAAGTCATTTGAGGTTTTTTGGAAAGTCCATTTAACCAAGATTTTTATATGTTTTAAAACAATGTTAGAATCAAACAACAATAATTACAATAGATAATATTGTTTGCTATGTATCGTATGTTTTAAATTCTGAGCTTAAGCAAAGATCTTCTTTAAAATGCACATAAAATTTAAGAACGATTTTTCAACGTCTTAAATATTATCTTACAACTCAATCCAAACCAAACCATAAAGCATCCAAACTTGAAAATGCGCTAATACAATAAATAACCACGTACAATACTAAAATATCTAGTGTGAAGAGCTTCCTATTGCCTCTCAACGATCATGAAATGAGAGTAGGATCGCTCAACGCAACATGAAATCAACGGCGCAATATCTAATGTTTCTTCTCCAGAAGAACAATGCGAGAAAGTAAAAATGTATATAACTGAGAGTGCACTGCGAAACCATACATTTTGCAGACATTTTTACTCGTACACTCGAGATGGCAACTATCGCAGGATACTATTTTCATATTTCGTATATAATCCATGTATGTGACAATTCATGTTTTAAAATAATGCCTATATTGAAGGAATCACCTCATTTAGAAAGTTCGTCTGAAAGTAAGTATTTTGTTTCTCACGTATCAATGAGTTTAGTCTGCAGTTGAACGGGTCATCCGTTGTAGGGCGGAAAAAACTATACGTGTCACGGGAAACCAAGGAATCTCACACCGTGACTACGTGACCAGAGCGAGATCACCAATGGAAAGAGGAAAAGATGCTAGAAGCGTATGGTGGAGGGTAAAATGAAACTTTCAGGAGGCAGTGTGAAGCTACGGAATCGAGGAAAGTGGGGCAGATCCTTTACTTGTGCTGAACGAATCACAAATCGTACGTTAAAATCGACACAATAAACACTTTCATCAACGTATTTATTTGCGTACCAATTAAAATGTTTTAGAAATAAAAGTATTTTAATTCATCAATCATAACAAAAAATATGATACTTCATAAAATTATTTTTATAAGAAATTACGTATTTAATATGGCGGCGTAAGTTAACAGAAGTGAGATTTGTGTCACCAAAATTGACAGTCGATAAGATTCTTTTTCCTATAAAAGTTTCTCCTCTTTAAGTTTAATTGGACTTTCAGTTTCTCAAAAAGAATGTAATAAATCATTTAGTATTTTTTTAAATAGTAAATGATTTTAAAAATAGTAGTTTAATTATTCTTGGCTAAGGCAATTACTAGTAATTGTATGAAGAAACAAGGAATGTGCTGAAGGAAATGTCAAGAGTGACCCTGCCCCCGTACAGGAAAACCGAACAGTCTGCGTTACTCAAGGGTCGGTGATTTCATGAATACATTGGGATGGAAAGTAAACAATGAAAGTGATATTCGTCGTCTCCAAGTTATCCGCCTGCGACCGATTCGTACACAAGCTTCTAGCACATGCCCAATATCAGGGAGAGAATTTACTTCTATGACAGGAAGGAGCGGGATTTTTATTGAATATCGATTTGTAGGTTAGTACGGTTTTACGTTTAGAAATGTATTCGAGTGTATTGTGCATGGTTTCAATTACACCGAAATGGCATTTTTAGTCTTTTACTGGACGAATAAGCATTTTTAGTCTCCAACAGTTATTTTTAGCTCTGTAAATGTGATTCCTTGTCATAATTTCCAGTCTACGTCAAAAAAAGTAAAAAACAAAAATAGTCATTAGCCTAAACTCCTTTCGACTTGGGATGGGTCAATAAATGTCCGAACATCGGTAGAACGGGAACTAGATTTGAGTCTTGAAATCATTGTTCGAGAGTGTTCTTATATCTTTCAGAATTATCCTCATATCTCATTCATAAAACTGTAACGGTCGTTAAAGACGCCTTGAACCTTCGGAGATGCCTCTAGAAGCTTTATCTTCTTCTTTATTACAAGCACTTGCCACGTATGATTAAAACCACCAATAATTAAATGATTATGACCATTAATAAGATCCCCAATACCCATGATTAAAACCATTAATAAGATTCCTCATTATCTTAACTTCTGACCATTTTACGGCCCATCGTTATGGTTAATCAAACGGGAAAAATGTTGATTTTTTCGGCTAGAGAAAGTTTAGTAAACTTTCCTTGTTTTTATTACTTGTTTCCTTGTTTTTACCTACTATTTTCTTACTTTACTCCCAAAAATTCACTATACTTTTTAATTATTTTTATCAGATACCCAATTCAGTACTAGAGAAGCATTTTACGGTGTTCTAACCTCATTTTAAGGCTCTCAATTAATGATTTATGAACTTGCAAAAGTATTATTATATATCAGTGTAAGCATCCTACGAGCTGATGTGACCGATCATAGCACTAGTATACATTGTATATTACGTGAGCCCATCGTGATGGTTCCTGCACTAGAGGACGAGGGCCAGGCTACACCTAGATGGCTTGACGTTGCCCGTAACATCGCCCTCGTCATTCTTATCCGAGTCCCCACAACTTGCCGGGGAAAAGAAAGGAATTAGTAAGTGAAGACTTAAGTACAAGGATGGAATATGGCATGCTAGGTATACAATGCCACTACTCGAAACATCCATGTCCTAGGCAGAATTGGATCCCACAGCCCGATGTAAGGCGTACCTGAGGGCAAGTGCCCCGAGCCACTGCGCCGCCTAGGCCGGCATCTTCCAAGTAAGTTTTCTTAGATCCGAGATATGAATGGCTTCGTCGCAGTTACTCGTAAGCAGCCTTAGGCGGCAACTCCATTGTCATCTTGGCCATATCGCCACTATCAGCTCCCTGGCAGATTGTGGGTAGACTGCTTGCGTGTGTAGTGCACATAGAGTTCTCGAGGCATGTAACGATGAAAGAAGGGTCTCCACTTCTGTGCCTGATACACTACAAATTTAAAAATAATAATAATAATAATAATAATAATAATAATAATAATAATAATAATAATAATAATAATAAACAACTGAATATTGCTATCTTGAAAATATTTTACTGATGAATTTCTTCAGTGATTTGGCTAGAGTGGTGTGTGAAAAGAAAGTGGAATTTTAGGGATTCAAATCTGAGGGACATGATTCATAGAACGATTAATGTGGAAATTCTTTGATATTGGAAGATACCGAACCTTTTGAATTGCTCATTATATAGTATAGAGTTGTCGAGTGCGTTCAGAACTTCTTTGAAATAAGCTGTTTACATCTATTTTGATTTTGCATCTTAATAACGTTCGTTATATTGAATTGTGGACATACTCGTACGTGAAAATCATGTTCTTCTTCCATGTTTCTCATTAGAATCAATAGCCTAGTCTACGACCGCAACGTTCAACAAATGAATACTTATTTGAAAACGCCTTATAATAGCTGACTTACATCAAGAATAGAGCTTTCTTTATATGAAAGAGCGTTACCACGGTGTATCATTTTATTGTGCTCGAATATAAAAACACTTTTTCTCTTTAAAAAAAAATACGTGAAACGAAAAGGAGAACACTAAGACTGATAATTTTGACTCTACATTTTTATGCGTGTCAACAAATTTATGCGTGTTATTTTCTCGTTTAATTAGCTTTTCTCTTTCCGAAACCTTTTAGGTGCTAAAGTTTTTATGAGCATAAACGTTGGTACAACGAAGAAGTTTTCTGTTCTGGCAGACGTTACAAACTTCGGACCGTTAGTTTATTAACATTATGGAATTATACAATATGGATGTGTTCTTTAATTTAATGTAATAATGACTTAAAAAATCGAAATATCCAGTTAAACTACTTTTTTATTTAAACGTTTGAATCAAATAGAATTTCATGAGAAGCATAATTTCCATGAAATTAACCAACAACGCAATAACTAGAGAACGTTGATTCCACATCGTGCAGCAACGAAAGCTCTTAAGAGAATTAGAGTTTGAATACGTGCACAGCATCACACGAAACATGGCGGCGTATGGGGGCTCCAGCTTTACCCGCCGCAGAAGAAGTGGCCTGCACCCAGCCGAACGCGAAAATCGAATTCACATACGGCCGATAACGCAACAGCCCATAAGGACGAGCGCGTCTGTAGTGCCGCCAAGCGCCACTTATGAGGGCGGAGTCGCCCATTGAGATAAATTGGCCAGCGGCCGACATATGGGCGAGCACGCCGCCATACTACACGCGCCGCGCCGCGACGTCAGCCGTCGTCCCTTGACCTGGGGGGCGGACGCGCGCGTCGCCAGCAAGGCCCAAAGCTCTTCCTGCAGTCAAGAGCGCGCCGAAAGTATATCCGGGAGAGGTGGCTCAGGGCATACTGATGTCACCGCAGTGCCTCTGACCGGAAGGTCCTACGTTAGCAGACCCGACGGCCGCAGGATTTTCAACACTAGCTACATGGCTAGATCGTATTCACCAGCTATCTGGAAAACAATTCGTGTGGCCAGCTGCTCTGATAGATAGTTTTCGGCTGTTTTTCCGATCAACACGCGATCTTTCCTTCCTCTTTCATGTTCACCCTTTACTTACTCACCCTTATACTCACATGCACTACACTACTACACCTGCCAGGAGACCGGTCGAGAGCTCAGAGATTGCCCCAGCTGGGGCGGTGCCCTGCTGGTGGGAAATACCTGGTAGGGAAAAACCCCGCTAGCGGACGGTACATCGGCGCCGGATCTCGCCATCCAGCGGGGTAAGATCACCGCCACCTCAAGGAGAAAACATGCTCTACACTTACAGGACTAACGACATTAGCCGTTCACGTGCCTGGAATCACTAACAATCGATCAATTACCGAAAAGATGCGTCTCCATGCCCGAAATTCGATATTTTTTTAGGATTCAGTGGCTTCGGGGAGTATCGATTAACGTTTCGTACTGGTATACCGAAGTTCGCGGGTTCAATCGAAGCCGTGGAGTTTTAAGGGCGAAAAAATCTTTCGTACGCCTTCCTTCCGATGGGAAGTAAAGCCGTCCGTCCCATGTTAGTAGATTTACTTGCATGTGAAAGATCCTCAAGCCTAAATGACGCCTCTGAGCTAAATTCAAATCGCCTGTGTCGTCGTCAGAGTGATACCTTCTTTCTCTGCTAGACGACGAAAGGAGCACAGAGAAATTTGCGTGGTCAGGCGAAGGGAAGGCCAGAAGGCCTGAGACTCATCATGTAAAATAGGGCATTACTATTGCACTGAATTGAATTGATTTAAGAGCTCTTCACCTGCTGAAGGTATTGACTTCCATGAGCCACTATCTGATGAATAGATGATTCGGTGATGATCCGGCGGGATGGAGAAGCGAGAGGCAGGGGAAGCGGAAAAATCACGAGTAACTTTTCCGAAGGCGCTCTTTGTCTACCACCAGTGTCACATGGATTGACACGAGGATCGAACCCGAGCCACAGCGCATGCGCTGGCCACTGTCACCACGAGCCTCCTCCTTGCAAGGAGCCCGGGCCGTAGTGAACTTTCCATGCTTTTTGCATCGATGTCAAAGGCCTCGTTCACGAGGGATCGGGATGCGTTGTTTTTCCGGGCACTTCAACTGATGTGGGCCCCGCAAGCACAGTGCATATTTTACCAGGGTAGGTGGTGGTGCGTCTCTCCTTCCAGAATGGAGATCCAGCGCAGACCTGCACGGTGGCTTGCGAGGGCTTCCCCCTTCAGGTATCTCCCACTAGCGAGTCCCCGTAGCAGTCGGGACAAGCTCGGATCTCGCGAGTGGTTGTGTAGTGCACGCAAGTGTGTGCAAGGGGAGACAATAGGGAAAGGGAGAGAAAGGGAAGATCAGGCCCTTTTTAAAGGTATTGCTCTCTGTCTTTCGTCTAGTACTGATCTGAGAAACCACGGAAAATTACCGACCAGAAGTGGCGGCCGTTATATCCTTCAGATAGCGGGTGAATTCAACATAGCAATCTAGCTAAAAATTATTATTAACAATTACGTGTATATTCCATCCCTTTGGTTGAATAGCAGTCGACACGTGAGCAATTTAGCTGACAATTCCCAATAAAGTCCTGTCAGAATAGAATGTGCACGTTATCCCATTTTCATTACTTAACGTGAATACACTTACCTCGTGTACTAGTATTTGATATATCCCTTTCCCCTGCCTTGTCGGAGTAAAGAAAGTGATTGTGGAGAATACTAAACGGAATAAAGTTATTTTGATATGTGTAGATAAACCCAATATATCGAACGTAAAGAATTTAAGGATCTGATAAAGAGTTGCTGCTATGAACCAGTTACGCCCCGAGAGAGGTAATTAATGTTATATTAATTACACAATTATGAAGAACTTTTTATAATCTGATGTTTTAAAGAAAATTATAAAGAGAAGTGCAAAGAGATTAACCAATTTGCAAAAGAATATAATTGACGAGTTGTAAGAAATATTTACAAAACAAACTTCCAATGTGCTACTGTCTGTGTCAACAGTAAAACGACGAATACAAAAGTTTTATTGATGTGCGAATTATAATTTACTCTTAGCGGCAAACGAATTATCATCGTTATTATATTATTATTAAGAAATACAGGATGGTGCCAATGAATACTAGCAAAAACTCAGTTTTATAATTTAATTCATTCTTTACGCAAGAAACTCCAGTAGGATCCATGCCCACACGCAAGACATAACATTTCTTTAAATATGCCCAGTTACAAATTTATCATTCCAAAATGACTCATCCCCCCCCCCTATCAGAATAGTATCATGACGAGACATCTGCATAGTTCTCCACGTATTTCCGCAAATACTCCGTTAGCTCGCCCCGTCCATTCATCAGCACAATCAGCATGCCACCGCCAGGAAACGCATCGCGCCGGTCATCTCGATGGCCACATAGTGAGCAGCCGACGCCGGTGGGTTGGCAGATGAGCTTCCCATACGCAACGATCGCGGCTCGCCAACCAGCGTGCTTCCGGCGACGTCTGGTCGAGGCCACGACTACAACACTGTAAAACAGGGCTCTCCAAGCCTTACAAGAGAAGGGTCAAACAGCTAAACGTGGCAACTGCAATAGGCCAAAGTGATCGAGTAATGTTAGTGGCCTGCAGAAACAAAATGTTACTGAGCGAAACCACACAAAATGATTTTCGAAAAAGTAATACACACGTTGCTCAAGAACAAAAATAAAATACTTTATTATAATTCGTATTAAGTTATACACTCTCCTATCAAATAGTTTACAAAAAAGTTCAGGAAATCAGCGTGTAGTATAATTTAATACCCAGTAGAAGAGATCTTTACGCACCACGAATATCAAAAATGTTCCATACGGCTATATGCGAATAGCAAATATTTCAGGAGTGGACGCACTCTTCTTTCGAACCTTCGTGTCGCATGATGTCAGCAGTCTCCTAAGTATTTGACACTCTGACTTCAGAGAATTAAGTCGGTATGCGTAGTATGAGAATTCGCAGAATAACACAATTAAATATTAGCATTTTAAAAAGAAACTGTTTGGAACTCTTTCATTGTTTTCGTATTTTTTCGGGGATCCTGGATATCTAAGGAAACCATTGACACCTCTCACATGGCCACAAACTGCTTACTTTTCTCTTAATTTCTGGGAGTACATGAAATTATTAATATACATAGTAGATACTTACAAACGTACGTACGAAATAAACTAGCAATAGCATTTTATGAAAAACACCTGAAAATTCTGTAAACTATCAACTTCCATTACCTTTACAACTCTTTCCAATCCAACCCAATTTAACTACTTTACAACTATTGGACAAGGATTTCATTTGAAACCACAACTAACAATACATGTCTGCATAGTTGGTTGATTCTTGGCAACACAGAATAACATACTAGCTAGATAATATGTAGTTCTGTACTAGATGTTATATACAGCATGTACATAACACATTATTTATTCTTTTTTAGGCAAGTAAACGTCTATGGTCAGTTTATAATGTTGATCTTCTCAGTATCAGTATTCTCTTCTGAGTATAATTCATTACCTTTTGATATGCCTTTCATGGTAATAGTTCCGAGCGTCCACTGTCACCTTGTGGTGGTAGTAATACTGGGAATTACTATCCTTAATACTTGTGATACTGTCCATCGAAGATGTAGGTTATCTAGAGGACGTTGTAAATTAATATTTATTTTGAATCAAGGTTGATTTATCACGACTTTGTTGCAACAGATTTTTAATACAGCGAGATACACGAGAAATTCCCCCCTCAGTGCACATTGAAAATACATGTTTGTATTTATTTAAGAAAACCTCAAAAATCATAAAGATAAGTTTTCGTAATCATTTGCTACATCACAAACTTTATTCGTCCATTTCCCTTAATTACAGTATACTTTTTGGTTTCACAGAATTACGACATTCATTTCCTAAAGCTTATCAGAAAAGCAGATTTGATAAGCACAGTCGGAACATGCATAACAGTTCAGCAACCCAGCAGTTCCATCAAGTTGTGAAGTAGTTGAGCATTTGGCCGATAGATGGCACTAGCATGAGCGTCGATGCACTGGAATGTTGGTAGTGCCGAATTTCGATATAACGTACCTCAAGTTTGAACGGCCTTCTATGAGATAATAAGAACGATAAATTCCCGGAGGTTTAGGTATGAAATATCTCATGGTAAAGATAAAAAATTTCCGAAGAGAAATCGGAAATAAATTAGTTACGTAAAGCAAACATGCAAATTCTACGAGAAAGGATAACTGCGTAAGATCATATGCCAGTCAGGATGGTACCTGACCATTTTTTTAAATGCTTAATGGTATTTTTTGAAATCTTAATTTTATGCTTTCGAGGGACTTGATGTTACTCAGCATAAGCATTTCACAAATTAGTTCCTGCTCAATTATTATCACAGAGGTTTTACTTTGCTTTACTTAACTTTACTTAAAATAGCCATGGCCTGTCTTTGGAACAGTACCGTCAGATATTGTACGTCATACAAGTTTCGGATGGCTACCATCTTATTTCTAGACTTCAGACTGTTTCCGCGTGCCTCAACGAGTGCCTGTTCCCAAGTCCAGCCTCATCGTCAAGCCACCAGTGTCGCCGTCGTTCCGCGCTGAGCGGCGGATGCGCATCGGCCGTGGCTCCCCAAGCGGGACGCGGTATCCGGCGCGGCCCCGTGCAGTCATTGGTTCCGCAAACAGGCCCTGGGCCAACACGCGGGAACGTCTGAATGATTTCCGCACTAGCGCCAGCCTCTCTCTCCCTCGTCCGCCTCCTTCATTTCCATTGCCGTCGCCTCCGCCACCCCATCGATGCCGCAGCCTTCGCCATCACCGTCTCCTCCACCCCACCACCGCCCCCTCCACCATCCAATTACGTCTTCATGCCTTCAACACTCGTTTCTACCTGTGTTCTTTGATCAACTTGTATATGAATTTGGGTAGGGTTCCCAGAATTCAAGAAAACATACGCACTTCTCTCCATAAAAGTCACACGAATTTTTACTTTTATTTGCCTTAAATAAATAATCTGATAGGGGCCTTCGCAGTAACCGCTGCTCTGCTGAGAATCAACTTGCTGCAAAACGACCTATTACCCTAGTGCCCTCTTTGTCGCAATAATTTGATAATAATGCTCGGTTTTACGCCCAGTTGATTCAGTGATCAACGATCTGAGACTTGCGTACCGCAGAGGTTATACTAATGTTTTTAGCAACCTCCTGCAATTAGTTCGTTGATTTGTAATGAAGATTAGTATTACCCATGGAATTGGCTGAGGGTAAAAGGAGGTTATTTTGCACAAGCTGGTTGAATTGAAAAATTAAACACAAGAATGCGAATCAATGATTTCCGACTCACGATTTGAACTTTCCTTTCATTATCCCACAACTACAGGCGGGTACATTACCATCAAAATTTTGACATTTCAAATGATTTACAAATAGTAATTTTTATTAAGTGCAAGGATTGCATACACAGATTTTCATTTTCCTGAATTGTTCTGGTCACAAAATTTGCAGCAAAAATCCACAAAGACATCCTGAAACTAAACGACCTTAATAGAAGCTCATTCAGACATTCAATAAAATATGCCTTTTATCTCAGGTAGAATTTGATAATATGAAACTCAGCACTTCTGCGAGCATTTATTACAAAAAAAAATCGTAATTTATGAACTCACATAAAAGATTATCTTGAAGAAAGGCTTGATCTAACTTTAACAGGCCTGTGAGTTTCGTGAACTCCACTCCCTAAATTGCAGAATAATCGACATGTGCATTATTAATGATTTAGTACAACACATTGCAAAATACGGGGGCGGGGTAAACACGTAAGGGACTAAATAACTGACTATTATTACTGATGTTACTAATATTTCTATGTGGAATGATTGTGTGCAACTCAAGGTTTGATTCCCGGCCGGAGCAAAATTATAACTGTGCGCTTTCGTTACAAATGTCCCAGTAGCCATTGCTGTGTGACGAAGAGAAAGCCCACCCTAAGGTTAAGAAGCCCAGTATATGGTGGAGGGATGTCATGACGCTATCCACACGAACCCCTTACCCCATGGGCGAGAGGCTGGGCCACTGCTAGTCGGCCATGGCCCACGTGGGATTGTCGAACAAAGCAGCGATGACAGTGAGAGGGAAGGAAGTCGTTAAGGTTTCGAAAAATATGCTGCGATATATCGAGGAAAATGATGTAGACATGCTAAGGTGACGATCACCAGAATCACCAGAAAAATATTGAGAGGTCGAATAAAGAATGTGTAAGATCATGTAAATTAACAATTAGCTCGAAATAAATGTGAAATTTTTAACAAACAATAATTAGAATTTTTTATTAGATATGTTAATAAATTAGTCAAAAGCTTTTACATCACTTGCAAATTGCAATTCACAAGCATAACTCATAGCTTTGCGCTGTATGCCATATAATGTTTTTGCAATCGCACTTGAGATTTCTAGCGTATCTGATACTCGGAATTGACGAGACAAGCATACAACTAAAACACCGGAAATACCAAGATAAGATGATACTTCAATACTAATGTTCTCAGGGGAATAATATTACATATATTGTGGCCGTTTTGCTAGCAGTACGCCACCGACACTACACGCCAGCAATGTGTAATATGTTCCACAATTTTGGGAACCCATCGATATAAGGAAATTAAATCGATTGAAAAATAGGAATGGAGAGAGGATTGTGCGCTGTCGCTTAGGGGTTTGTTGTTTACCCTAAGTGTACCGACAAATACTAGTAGGAAAATTGAATGGTCGCAGCACTATCAAAGGGGAATTTACATTACTTAGAACATCTTAATACTTGGTTCGATTTTCTGTAAATGATATTTGACTAGTTTTCATTGTAGAATTTACTCTACAGATCCAAAGGCAAAATTCATTTTACAAATAGCTTTCCATGCTTCCAAAATTATGTCTAACAGCGCGTTGGCTCCAGGCACACTGACCAAATCGGAAGGAAAGGTGCCACGTAAAGTGCATTTCGGGCTCTGGGGTGAGCCAGAAACAGACAGGACAAGACATGGAAAGGGCAGGCGAAAGAATTCAAGGAAAGCCAGTGGTCGGCATCGAGCAGCCATTTAGCCGGCTCACTGATTATTTCGCGTTCCCGGGCGCGTTAACTGCTACGGCTATCAGCCCCGAAAATGTAGTCCATGTTTTATCATGGAAGAGGCTGTTTTCCTCTCGCGCTGGATGGCGAGACACGACGCCGATCTACAGGTCGGCTTGCTAAGGTTTCCCCATCCAGATATCTCCCACAAGCAGGGCGGCGCCTCAGCCAGGACAAGCTTTAAGATCCCGATTGATCTCCTGTGGTAGAGAAGTAAGCGTAAGTTTATGTAGGAAAAGGGTGAAGATGGGACGAGGAAGAGGAAGGCAAGATCACGCGCGGTTCGTGGCCCATTTGTTAGGGTACTGCTCCTGCAACGGCACACTACTGATCAGACCAGCCAGCCGCTAGAATTCTCCTTTATACAGCGACTGACCTCACCTAGTTAATTTAACCAGTGTCGTAAGTCCTGCCAGCGTTGGGATTCGAACCCAAGGACCATCGAGTTGGAGGCACTGCAGTGAAAACATTTGATGCCCTTAACCACCTCAGCCAATATGTTCAGCCGATTTCGAAATTCCGTTGATATTACGTTCTTCCACGTTTAAGTTTCAGTTTCTACAAAATTACAAGTGTTAGTTGGGACACACCTGAATATGCTACAGCCGTCAGTTAGAAATTTCTAAATTGTGTTATTCTGTTCTTCTCAGAGAGAAGAAATATGGAATGAGTTGATTTTCCTCACCTTTCCCATTCGAATTGTGAGTTTCCATTGCATAGGCTCAGCAAAACGACTCGTCCCCGACCTGCATGTCGAAATACATTCCCAGTTGCGGTTCACAGCACGAAATGGTCGTCTTGCGAGAACGTTCTTGTCGTCCCGCGGCGCAAACCGTGAAAGCCTTGCGCCTCCACCGTACACGGCTTACGCCCGTGCCGCGGCAAAACCGCCGTTTGGGCGCGTATAATCGGACTGCTGCCACACGCCACAGCTGCCAGACATTCGGAGGTCGACGCGGGCCGACCTCATCGTGGCAAATGGAAAGCGACAGCTCGATGGGTTGGTGATAATCGGACAGTCGTTTCGGTGATGGAATAACAGCGATTCTTTAAGTTCAAGACAACGGTGCTGGATATTCAGAGGGGCGAGATGCAGTGGTGGAGTTGAGACCAAGCAAGGCAGTTGAAAAGGAGGATAGTGATAGTTCGGGCTGCCGATCGGGCAGTGCCGATCGGGCAGTGCCGATCGGGCAGTGCCGATCGGGCAGTGCCGATCGGGCAGTATCGATCGGGCAGTATCGATCGGGCAGTATCGATCGGGCAGTATCGATCGGGCAGTGCCGATCGGGCAGGGCAGTGCCGAGGAAATAAGATAACAGAAGCAAGCGCGCCGTTTAAGAGAAAGCGGGCTACCACCGCCAAAAGAACAGTATTCGTTCACTAATCCTTGAGTACCGGCGAACAATTATATCACATCTAGCGTACACACGAGGCGGATGGAGACAACACGTCACGCCATTGTTTAGTGCGGATACGGTGCGTCAGCGAAAGTTTGAGATACCATACGCCACCTTCTCACAGTAGCACGTGAGTTTAAGAACATACTACGAACGTAATACATTGATGATGCAAGATATGTATTGTATAATTCCTTTGTAGAGTTTTTTTCTTCAGGATCTACTCCAATTGTACGATACGGAATATTTCACAATTTCAAGTATTTGAATGAATATTTACATTCCAAGAAGACTATAAGGGAGACGGTTCACAAATTTGGAATTTAAATCGGTATTCAAAATCAAAAACAAAAATAAAGTACACATAACATTACTACATCATATATCTCTCTAATCAACAGATTATATTTCATTCCAAAGTTGATTGACTCTACTATTGTGAATACGCAAATACACACCGAATCAAGAGCAGTGTTAATTAAATAAAGAGAAAAATCATGGCTCCGGGTCTGTGGAAACTGCTAAAACACTCAAATGTACAATGCAATTGTCTAAATCTTAAAAGTACACAATGAATGAACATGCACTTTACAACACAATGCAGACGACACGAACGATAAACACTCAGCGTTATCTCTGGCACATGAGAAAACGATAGCGATGCCGAATGCAAGTAAAATTCCAAAACCAACACAAATACCGAGGTACGTGATACAAAGATCTATTTATTAGAAAATGGGAGAATAGTTAAATTAATTTACTTTCATTAATTAGTGTGTTGTAAGATATGCGAAGTATACATCTCAGTTGTCCATTTTAGTACTATCTGTTGTATCACAAATGAAAATTTTCCATTCTCAAAATGATTTGTGAATACAAAGTTATAGTAGTAATATTTTTATTGGGGCCTCATACGCAATCCGTCAATAATTTCGTCGTAGGCTGTGAAATTGTAAGAGAAGGAAAGTCTCCATTATCTCCGAATAAGCTGTCGTGACCTCGCTATTCGTGCGGTTTGTGATTCGAATCCTTGCTTACCGAGAATAATTCTAGGTTATTAGAGAAGTAGCGAAAACCACAGGCTCAAGGAAAATTTTACAATGTGAACTATTGCAGAATGCTTTAATCATATTACAGAAAACAATCGAATTTAAAAGATGACTACGCTTTTCTCACAATTTTTAGAGCTCAGATGTATCTTCAACAACCTAACAAAACTTTTTTCCCTAGGGTCAGGGATTTAGACATGACGTATTTCCCTGGGGTCAATAACGCAATAACAAAATATTTTCTCAACTAAAACTCGACAAATGAGGCCTGAAGGAAGTGTTAAAGTTTTATATTTGTACTTGAAATCATTTTAAAACACGTTACTGTATCTTCAAAAATATTAGTTCACTGACGATCTTTCAAATTACATATACCTCACTCAACTAATAAAAAAACGTCACATTGCCACAATTGATTCCTCTACGGTTGACGCACTAAGAATTATAAAAAGAGACACACTGAAACAATGCAGGTTTTGTCTTTATTTGTAAAGCCTGTAGCCCTAAAGACTCCACCAAATACCCGACTAGTACGAGTGCAAAGAATTTACATTAGCCCAAGCAAACGAATAAAATCACGTTCGCGAAGACGTCTTTTTTATACGAAACAAGAGCTGATGTGACAACGATGAGAAATGTATACGCATAAATGTTTAGAGATTCGTTGATCTGTCAATTCCCTTTCACTGTACCACGTACTCAGAGCTCCCATTCATTTTTAACGACGTGATTTCTCTAAATGTATTCGTAACCGTCGACACTTTTAAATTCAAGAAACTCCTCATTCACACTTTCGGTCAACACAAAACTACAGAATCAATCCGAAAATAAACTCATATCCACCGACGGCGGGGAAAGCAAGTGATTCCTCTCTGAGGATTCCAAATCAAATTACCATCTTCAGTGCTCACTCGCATTGTAAAATGGCGCGTGGAGAGCACAATTCTAAAACCAAAGTTCTGAGATACACGTGTTTAAAGTTTTCGCTGTCGGTTAAAATGCAAAATTTAAGCAATTATTAACTGTAGAATTGTGTAGTAAGCTTTTTCCGAAATGATCCATAACAGTTCTGTAAATAATTACTACTATAAAACATTATGTAGTAATAAGTCCTAATTCAAAATTCACATTTTTAATTGTGCTAGTATCGCAACTAATGGTCGAAGTAATTAACACGTTTCTTCCCCAGAAAATGATTCAACCCTCCTAATTGCGTGTGCCACGACGTAACTGAACTTTTAGTACGTCTTTTGCGAAGCAAAGAGTCTACTAGGCGTGGGGAGGTGTGCCGGAAAAAAAGGCAACTGACTTCGTGCTGGGCGCAGTTATCTAAGAGCACCTCCTGGAGTAAATCGGTGAGAGACAAACGAAACGCGATAGCGTCTGCGTCAGCAGCTAAGCGAAGAGGAAGGGGAAGGGGAAGAGGATGGGGGAAGGGAAAAATAGAGCCCGCCGTCTTAAGGTAACTGTTCCTAGAGGATGCAGTGCCCAGCACTAGATCCAGCCTAGATGATGGACACTTCGCAAATTACGCCGATCAGGAAGGCTAACTTAAAAATCGCGAACACACATAGCACACATAATACAATTTAAAAACGTCATTAATAATAATAATAATAATAATAATAATAAAATAATAATAATAAAATAATAATAATAATTATAATGACAAGTTTTACCGACAGGAGAAATCGATAACAGCAGACGTTGAAAGAACATTTACACCTAGATCGAGGAACAATATCCTACAGGAGCGTTCTACAGGAACAATTTTCAAAGGGCGAAAAATTCTTCCAGGTATCTCTCACGTCAGGTCAACTCTAAGCTCCCGGCCGGTTACCCGACACGTGTGGCAGTGTAGTACATGTAAGTATAGGAGCTTGACAGTGTTCGGGGTAACTTGAGTGAAGGGTGCACAACTCCCTCTTCCGCGTAGCCCCCTTCGCGCGAGGGCGCGGACGAGACGTCATCTCGGTCGTCACTTCAGCGGCGGCGCCTTGGGTGCCCTCTCAGGCAGCGGCGGCGCTGGGTTTCGGCGTCGCGACGCCCTTGCGTCATCGCCCGCCGCGCCGCGACGCCGACGCCGGGCGCACGCGCAGTGTCAAGGCCCCAAGGCGCCACCGCCACCACCGCCACCGCCGCCGTCGTCGTCACCATCGCCGCCGTTATCATAGTGAGCGGGCACATTAAAGAATGTCCAAGGGCCTCATAAGAGAGATTTGCGTTTTTTGATTGATTTATTAGAGATTCCGGGCGCGCCATCAGCCAAGGCCATTAATCCCGTAAGTGTAATGCGTGTTTTTTTCGCTGGAAGCTGCTGTAATCTTTCCCCGCTGAATGAAGAGGTCCTGTGCCAACATAACGTCCATCAAACGGGTTTCCCCTGGCCAGGTATCTCCCACCAGTTAGGCCCAGCCAGGACAACTCGGTCTCCTTACGTGTGTTCGTGGAGTGCTTGTAGTATACGTGTGTGTAATAAAGGGGAAGGATAGATCGCGTGCGAAGGATATATGGCTGTTTGTTAGGGTACTGCTCCGGCATTCGCGTGGTATTGATCGGGGAAACCACGGAAAAATACCTATCAGAGCATCCAACCGCTAAAATTTTACTCCACACAGCGACTGAATTCAACGTAGCCCTCTTGCGTTGTAAATCCTGCCCTCGTCGGACCTCGGAACCTAGGACCTCCAGGTCAGAGGCACTGCACTGCCATCAGTTGAAGCCCTGAGTCACCTCTGCCGCTAAGAGAGATTCGCAAGCTTCGCTTGTGTCGGTTTGTACCTGTTCTCACAACTCTGAAACAACCTTTGACAACGACGCGGCGTGGATATATTAACAATCGGCACAAGCCAAAGAGGATGGAACTATTTACATAATAATAGAAGCAAATAAACCAAACGAGGAAGATAGAAAAGTGAGAAGTGCATAAAGGAAAGGGATGTGAAGTAGGATGGGGGAAACGAATGAAAAAGAGAAAGAGCAAAGCCTTGTTTTCAAGGATACGTCGTCAGGGATACAACTTGATGGAGAATGCTCTATATCTCCAGGCACTGGTGTGCTCTTTCAACCGAGACAATCCTGCCCAATCGCTAATACGTTACTGCGACGTTATACTACCAACATAAAATAGAATACCACAAAAGCACACTATCATTACGTAGCGGGTTCACCTCGTTTTATAGACTTCCATACAAAAATCATTATCAATGTGCAGATCGCCACTGATACTCAAAAGTCCCCTGAACAATATTTTTTAAATATATTTTTGACATTTGATGTTACATATTTTGAGACATCACAGGCCACCTCATATGTTTCTTTCGTGCGCCAATTCAGCTCGTTGCAGGCTAGGGCACTCAGCCGCCTACGCCGTCTACGCGTCAGCCCGCAGCAGCATAACCCGGAAGCAGCACGTTGGATGTGGCGGGGCCCTCCCTTCGACCTTCCCTCCGATCAGAAGGGCACTTGCTTTCCGCGCGGAAGTTCTCGAAATCAATTACGAGTATTGTATTAACGCGATCTGGCAAACATCAGTTCTAGTCTCGCTTTCACGGCCTCGCTTCTCCTAGGCCTTTAACATTTATTATAAGACACAAAAATGACGAATGATATCGGGGTTTATAGGGATTGCTCTTTACGGCCCATTGTCGCATCACGTAAGTGAACATGAATCCGGACTTGAGAGAACTACGAGAAATAGGGGGAGGGAGTCAAGATTCCGGACGCATAAATGTCTACTGCTGAGGCCAATCATCCCGCAAGTGTGGTGCATTTTCAATGCCGGGAGACAGCAAAGTTCCTTCTCCGCAGGAACGCGAGATTCGGCGCTAGCCTACACGGCGACTTACGAGGGTGTTCCCCTCCAGGTAGCTGATTAAGCGGGACGATCTCCCAACTGGCATCCCGGCATGTGTGATAGCGTGGTGCGTATAATTAAGTGCGGCCAGGTGAGGTGGCTGAGGGCATCAAGCGACGTCACTGTAGAGCTTCCGACCGCGAGGTCTGATCGAGAGTCCCCGTGCTGCGCTGGAGGATTTTCGACACGAGTCGCATACATAGTTTGAATTCAGCAGTTGATCTAATCAGTAGCTTTCCGTGGTTTCTGCGATCAACAATACCCTATCAAATAGGCGCAAGATATTTCCTCCATCTTCCTTGTATCCTCACCCCTTACACTTACATTTTGTTACAATGACATGCTGTAACACCATTCTACACACATTGAGAGAGGTTTAAGCGCGTTCCGACCGGGGCGGTGATCTGCTTTCGGAAGATATCTGGATGAAGAAAATTCTGCAAGCCGACGTGTAGATTCCCGCGATATCACTAACCAATGGGGAAAGAACACCGCCACCTCCTCATAAAAACGTGCATTCACGAAACTAATAGTTGTGGCATTTCATGCGCACAGAAACATGAAATAATAAATCAAGTAAGTGTGTGTGTGAGCGAGAGAAAGAGAGAGAGAGAGAGAGTAAAGGAGAGAGGATGAAATAGAAAAGATCGCACGTTGCCAATGGTCCATTTGCCTGGTACTGAGTAAGAGTTCTGAGAACTTAGCACATCCTTTCTGTTAAACGCACTGTAACAAAACATGTCTTCCGACATTCATGCAATAACGTTCCTCCATATACGTTGACGAAGTACACAAGAACAAGTAGTAAAATTGCCCCGATATTATCTAATAAAGATTAACAAACTTCTCAACTGCTATCAAAAAGAGGCGAAGAAGCGGATACTACTGGAATATTTGTTGTAGATTTTTAAGTGCATTACGGAGCATACTAACGGCTATTTTTTCACAATATATACGAACTGGATTGGAATAAAAGATAAAATGATATTCGCGGACCCCTCAAGCGTAGTGCCCTGAATCCCAGCCTATTGCGCCTATACGTATGTCCAGCTCAGCATCCCATTTAAAATATCTCATATCCAAATTCAATTTTGACAGAAGTCTCCATGTTCGAAGAATGACAAAATGTAACTGCTTTACATCTTCATCACAAAAACAGGATTTTTTAATGTAATTCTTTATTCTGTAAAATGCAAAGGAGATCGTTCAACCATTTTTCGGACCAAGGGATCATCGTTTGAAAAAGTGTCAACATCCCAGTATAGACGTATCCGATATCACTATTTGTGTCTTTCAACGTCAAGTTGTAAAACTGGTGCCGTTGAGAGTCCTTTCTGCAGCGACTGCAAAGATTTCTCACGCAAAAGTGAAAGCACATTACTCAGGTCCTTCGCCCTGGTTGCCCGCGCGACAACCTTAACCTTCACGTCTACGACTGTAATTTAATACCAGCTGCCACTAATTGGCCTGAAGGAAATTACCTCTCGGTCTGTTGATCATCAGCAGTTTCCTTCCTTCCGGTCAACCTCGCGATTCACATCAAGCGATCACTTACTTCCCGGACATAAAAACGCGGAAATTTGGCTCGGGAGTCGACCTCGCGAACCGGGACGTTCGAATCCCGGGGCCAACGAGTAGCGCCGAGTGCTCGGCCCGTTCTTTTTTGTGGGATTTGTACATAAATGGCTCGGCATTACACGACTAAACCGCACTTCCCGGCTGCAACGGAGCGGAAGTACGTTGTTGATTTGTATGACGTCACGAACCCCTGATTGACCTTACAAAACATTCGGGGGACAAATAAGCACTTCAAAAAATGTAGTATTTCCGGTATTCAGTTTCAATCACAGGTGTATGGTGAATTGGTGTTTGAATATTAAAGTGAAGGAAATAACAGTGGCTTGATCTAGAGCTTAGGAATTTGGCTGTGTCTGCAATAGACTTGTTTCGGTTTACACTGGGCATGATTCATTAAAACATGAACGAACGGGTAAAAGGAAGAAATGAAAGAAAGAACGGACGAAGGAAATAACGAATGCACAAAGGAAGAAAGGAAAGACGGAAGGAGTGGATGAGTAAATGAATGAATGAATGAATGAATGAATGAATGAATGAATTAATGAATGAATGAATTAATGGCGTGAAAATAGTTGCACAAACCTGTGACCCTGAAGAATCACACGCGAACAATGTTTCGTGTCAGCAATTGAGCGCGACTGAAAAAGAGGTCCATTGATTAAAGACACACTGTACGTTCCCATAAACAATTCTACCGATGAAAGCCGATTGATTTCCTCTCTGAAGCCATATATCTATCTCATAACTGCCATTTTACCTACATCCTTTATTTAAAACACGTTTAGAAATAGAATTTGTTTCCACATTATTGGCGAATAGGAGTGTCATAATTAACAGACTCCCGACAGAACTTACCAATGTTGGTTCTCTATACAGACGCAGCGAATTCACAATCTAATTTAATACTGTGCAAATAAAGTGTTCCTGTGTAAGTTTACTGTGTAAAGTTCGTACCGTTCTCGTTAAAGATTGCAAGTTTGTTTTTTTTTGTTTTTTTTGTTTTGAAGATACACGGCCTGACTGGAGTATATAAGATGCATTTTTAAACGTTAAGTGTTAATGTCAGGAGTGGAATAGTCACCATGGCCGACCATTCTCATTAGAATCGAGAGCGTATTTTCCCGAAAGGAACGCTCCGTGCGGGAACACGCGCGACGGTAACGGGACGGGTTCTCCGGCAGCCTGCATCCGGCCTCCCGGGCGGCCGCTCGCCGTAAGCCGCTTACGCAAGGCCCCCATCGCCCACCCGGCCACTCACGGCCACACCTGCAGCCGCTCGCGTCGCCGGCATGGGGGCGCAGGAGAAGTGCACGCGGCCACGAGGCTTGGTAGTTATGAGGCGGACAACACAGGTGAGCAATGGCTGACGGAGTCAAGAAGCAATTTCTCGAATCCCATCACGGGTCGTTTTCTCGAATCCAATTCCGGGTCCTGATTTCCTCGAATCGCAGCCCGAGATTTTCCCGAGCCCAAAGTTTTCGAATTCTTTATGGTATAATGAAATTACGAGTAAAAGTAAGAAATTTTTTCAATTCTCGTTAAGAAGGCAAAAACATGGAAGGTTAAATCGATTCAAACGTTTTAGCATACTTAAATCAAAAAATATTATGTTTATAACTTCAAATTAACTCCTAGCGAAAATAAAATTAACTGTGACTGTGTAAGGTGCTTTACTTGCTATTTATTGAAAAATATGACTTTACTAATAAATATGTTCAGGGATTATTGCACAAGTAATAGTCATGAAACTCGTCAATGTAGGTAGTAGTTGTAGGTGAGATATAAAGGCACAGACAGTAGAGGTAAACCCAAGTTGACTTCATTGCGCGGGTCGAAACGAGATTGGTTAATACTTAAGCTTCGAAAATGTTCAGTCCTCTCGCGTTACTTTGCATGTATGCGTGTTTTAAGGGTATTGTTAAGAGTAAGCGGGAAAGCGAAAAAAAAAAATACGGAGACTATTGTAATAAACACAATAGTGAGTGTATATTAGAATTGTTCAACGCACCAATAACCAAAGTCCAGAAATTAATTGCACTGTAACCAATCATGAAGAAAATTCCATAACAAAACAATGGCCAAAACATAATTTGCAAAGTGCAGTGCAGACAAAATTCAGGTAGTTTTATTGGGATACCTAATGGATTCCATGAAGCCATTTCATCGTACATAGTGCCTGAGGAAACTGCAAATCAGGATTTCTGAGAATACACCTATGCAAGTTTCAGAGATTCTTCTTCAATTATATGCCGACGAGTTTATATTAGGATTGGAATTTCTCCTGCGGAGAGTTTTAGGAACTTGGACACCGTTATTCTCTTTCTCACACCGGTTTCATTCTTGCAACCTCGCAACCCACGAGAAGATGTAAATCTACACAGTGGTTCAACTTCCACCTTTGTGAACAATCTCTTTCCTGTAAGTCACTATCTTATCCTGATTTGAAAACGGTCCATTCATACGAGTGAAAAACAAGTCACAAAAATATATTTTGTACGTGCGCAGCAATTTAAAAAAAACAGATATTTAATAAATGGCAAGAAACATGTTTAAAAGAAAACGCGAAAGAATATCTTCAATATAAAAAAGGTTCGACATGCCGAAAACACGTAAATCAAAAACAGGAGCAGGAAACATTTATCCTGTTGGAAATGTAGACCATATGGGAATACCGTCCTGTCATTTACGTTCTGAAGAGTATTTTAAAGATGGCAGAAGGGGTTCAAATAGATCAAACGAAGAAGAAACCTCAAAGGAAATGATATTTAATTCATGTATGCACATTAGGCATTTTAATTATTTTTCCTCCCATTAGTTGAATTAATTTCCTTTAATGAACTGTCAACTTATTTCATCCTCATAGGAACATTTTTTCATGTCGACATGGATGGCCGAAATGACTAGAACGTGTGCAATTCAGCGCCTAGGTTTGAAGGGTCGCGGTTTCGAGTCCCGCCGTGGGCATGGTTGGTTGTCTTTCATGTGCGAAGGCCTTGTGAGTCTGCTGACCACAGACTAAAGAGCTCACAAGTGTGTCTAGTGCAGAAGGTTAAACCCGGCGCGGATGGACGAAATCCTGACTCTGAAATTGGAAAAAAGATCTTGTTCTTAATCAGATCACATATTACAGGTTGTGATGTAACCACGATAAACTGAGGATTAAGTAGAATCACAGTTTAAGATAAGAAGAGCTATTGGTTTAAGATAAGAAATTATATTGGAAAAGACCCTGAGATTGTTTGATTAAGCAAAATTAATACTATTTTACCGTCTTAATCAAATAATAGCTTCAACGAGAAATTCAGAAATCTGCGTATGTCTAGCGCGTGCGTCGGCGTACGTCTAGCGATTAATGCGTAAAAGCACAGGCTATCGGTATTCAGTTTATATTAAGCCAACAATACAAATATAGAGTGTGAACTGAAATTTGTAAAACCTAAAAATTTTTGTAATAAAAAACGATCATTTTAACTAATATTAAATAAACGTCCGTAATAATGCAAGTCACAAAGAAATCTAAATAACTTATATTTTAGATAGTCATGCTAATAGCTTATAATACTACTATTGGATAAGATAATGGCACGCGTTGTTTGCGAATATGACACGAATAATATTATAAGCCTTACATGTGCTTCAAACTTACCTGAACCGATTCACTTCGTAAAATTGTTCTTATTTAGTCGTCAGTCCTGTGTTTATTACCTATTTTTTGCTTCTAGCAAAAAAAAAAAACAATGACGATATGCAGTGGATCCCAATAAACTGGCCACAGACGTTTTCACGAGAAAGTGTTAAGTGGGGTCGTCGCGTATTCGTACAAGGTATTTCCCTAGTCTACATACATTACCTTATTCTTTATCCGCCTGCAAGGGATGTATTGTTACTTTACAAGCAACTACTACTAACATTATGAGAAATGAGACAAAAGCGACGAACGTGTGTGACACCAATCTCTCTCTACATGCCCACGTGTTTTTTTGAAGTGTAACAAGAAGAAATGCTTAACGTACACGAGCTACATGGCCATCTCCCTCAAACATTTAAACATACCAAATAGATTTATTCTAACTTCATTTTTTACTATTCTTGTAAACGACGCATTACGTAGACTAATTCTTCTCATTCTTCTCATCAGTACGCTTTTAGGTAAATGTATTATAGCGCTATACGAGAGTAGTTTTAGCTCTCTTCGCAGACTAATACGTTCAAAAGAAACAGATGGATTATGTTATCATCAGCCTCTCACATCATGATTTGCTGGTCCTTCTCCGCCAAGACAAATTAGCAGACAGAATTATTGCAATTATTGCAACACTCGCAGAACATTCTTTGTTCCAATCAGCAAAACAAAATTAACAGTATGTGGTGTCGGTGAAGACACTATTGCGTGTCATAATGCATGTTTTCGAAACTTGACCTTCTTTAATCTACCACATGAGCTTCATTATCATTAAATATAAATAAAAATATGGGCTTATAGTACAATTCGGGTATGGTCCTCAACTAATATTTATCTTCTTTTGATATACACCGAAAATTTTTATGTGCCACAGGCACCGGTCTGATCGGTCAATAGAACGCATGGTTCTCTGTGACACAACACACACGTGAGGCAACGGACAGCCAAAACCCCAAAAGAGTCGTACAAGGGACTCTTGACACGCGGCTCATCTAGACTAGCAACGTGTTATCCAGACAAATAGAATTAATTTCCACGCAAAATTGGTCAGGAATTCGGATAGCACTTTCCGATTCCATTTTGCAGTACCACCTCAAATTTGAGCTTCTACGATACATTCTAGTTTTTTCGTATATATCGGAAAATGAAGATTTAGCGTCAGTGAGGGTTATAAAATGAGTGGCGATGTCTCGTTAACGGTGAACAACTACTACTACTACTACTGGATATTTGGAAATTCCAAATCAATCTAGTCGTTTGGAGAAATCCGACGGCCCAAACGAGGACCGGATGACGTCTGAGAAGCATTAGGGAGACTTCTGAAACTGTGAGGATATCAAGAAAATGATTGCGATCCTACTTTCCGAAGCGAATAGGCAGGCGAAGGCGTAGATGAAATGGAAGACTAAGACGGAGGAATGAAGGAAAAGGACGAGATGAAGACGGAGACGAAGGGAAAGATGAAAACGGAAGCGAATTAGAAGATGAATGCGAAGACGAAGGACGAGGTGAAGGCGAAGGCGGAGACATAGCGAAGGCGGAGGCCCAGTCGACGGGAAGGCGAAGGCGGAGACATAGCGAAGGCGGAGGCCCAGTCGACGGGAAGGCGAAGGCGAAGGCCCAGTCGACAGGGAAGGCGGAGACATAGCGAAGGCGGAGGCCCAGCCGACGGGAAGGCGAAGGCGGAGACATAGCGAAGGCGGAGGC
Organism: Gryllus bimaculatus; assembly: GCA_017312745.1. Taxonomy (NCBI): domain Eukaryota; kingdom Metazoa; phylum Arthropoda; class Insecta; order Orthoptera; family Gryllidae; genus Gryllus; species Gryllus bimaculatus. Next base: position 755,224 of record BOPP01000149.1, on the reverse strand, counting down.
CCAGTCCACGGGAAGGCGAAGGAGGAGGCGGAGGCGAAGGCCGAAGACCGAGGCGTCCCGAAGGCTGACTGGGGGCGCGGCGCGTCGAGTGACGTCGCTTCCTGTGGCGCCTCGCGTACGCAGGAGGAAACGGAACCTGCCCCGAAGGCAGCCCCCGGCCAAGGCAACGGCCCAGCCCCTTTTGCCCCCCCCTCCCCCGATTCGCACTGACATTGGCACTGACAGTGACACACCTATTATACCTGAACCTGCCTGCCAATGCCACCGGCGCCACTTTCACTGCGTGCCGTTCCCGCTCGCCTCTCAGGCATGTAACAGGTTCTCTAACGACGTCCCCTCACATTAGCTGGTTTATTGTAAGGCATTTCCCTGCGTGAACTGCCACGTGTTTGCTAGCAGAGCCTGTCTTCAGGTCTGAATTTACATTTCAATAAAAGATAGCCAAACTTTTTTGTGCGAGCTACAGTAGGTCACAAGATTTCTAGTGCAAATCAATTTTGTGTGTACATGATGAAGCTAATAATAATTTTAAATATTTATTATTACAATCATTACTTAAGTCATTTTATGGTAAAAGGGACTACTATGTTCCCGACCTATGCGTCCTCGCTGTGAAAAAAAATCGACTGAAGGGGAGAGGATCATCAGGGTTGCTAGCGGTCAGCCTAATGCTCGAAGTCAAGGTTGAAAAAGGAATGGATATGGTAAGATCCCGGTCTGTCCTCGTCGAGTTAGAGAGCACGCGTCCCAATACAAATCCAACACGCATACATGCTTACATACAACATATATGATAACACATATTTACAAAGGGCGTTGGATTTTTCAGTAGCGCTACACCGATATTACAACACCACAACATTACGTACTATGCAATTTGCAGACAATTTTCTGGTGCAGTGAACAAGATGTCGTTTCTAGCTAGGTCAAAAATGACCACAAATACCAGTAAAAAAATATTAAGCCAGTTTTGGAAATTTCAAATATCAATTTTCTTTAATTTTTATATTTAATAATCATTAATAAACAATAATTAAATACGTATTATTCCGCCCAAAAATTTCGTAACTCTTCGATTCCTAATTTATACAACCCTTATTCTCTTACTTCGAAGAAATTCAACAAAAAAAATCGAAAAATTTGACAGAAGTACAAAGAACAAAGCGCTTTAGAGAGATACCCAAAGGCACAAAAAGGAAATTTCTTGAAATGGTGAAACAAACGCACGCTGCAAGACACCAAACACGCGAATTCCCTCTATTCACCTTCTATAGTACATAATGTCTTAGAGCAGAAGGTTCCGAGAGAAGGCACGCGCCTTCTACCATAAATCCTATAAAGCTCTTGCCAATAGTTGGTCCGTTCTCCGTTGTTCCGGTTCCGTCTCGCATCGAAGGACGGAAATCCGTTGAGAATGAGACTTCCGCCGTTCTCACATTAAGAAGGAACAGCGGCAGAACGATGAGTTAGTTGTCAGCATCACATCTTATGATCTTTGAAAAGGACAATAACACAATTTCTAAAGGGCTTTTGCGAAAGACAATAAAGAGGAAGGAAATTAATTGGTTTCTAATAAAAAAAACAAATTATCGAAAACCAAATAGAACTTTAGACAAATACTATAAGGACAAAACCAACCATAGGATCATACTAACTCAAATCAAGAATCATAATGTCTCAAAAAATATTAGGTCGATGAGTAATGAAGGAATTCACTTTTTAGAAATTATTAATGATTAGGATTCTAAAAAAGTTTGAAATTCTAGGGAAAATAATGGCAAAACTGTAATGCAACCTACTATGGGAAACTCCTCAATCGTTGTCTCCTCAAAACTATTTCGGCAAGTCATGTAAATCATACAAAACACATTTCTAACCTAAGAATGGCGAACTATGTGTTCAGTTACCTATGAAGAAACAGACAGCAAACTATTTGGTTTGTTAGTCAGGCATTCTAGGAAGTCAGGATTCCGCATTCATTCCGTATGAACCGTTCATCCTGATTTTGAGCAATGATACTGTGAAGGCTTCTTCAGGTCATAAGGCAAAAGAAAAGGTAAGTATTACATGGAGAGGGCTCTCTCAAAGATGAAGCTCCATATATACCAAACGTTGTTGGGCATTTATTAATCATAATCATCCTGTTTCTGACCGGCCCTTCGCCTCCCTAACCTGCCGTACTTGTTACGATCATTACTGTTAATATCAACGGAGCTACGGACAGCTGTAAACAGATGTATTGATGCATACTCCCCGCAAATGTTCAGAAAGAATTCTGATGTTCGATTACCTAATTGCACTATTGAAACGAATTAAAATGTATTTAATAGTAAATTTTATAGGAATTTTAGAAACGTTTAATCCCATTCGGTAGAATTATTCACTGTTTTAGCACTATTTTCCATAATCCGAAAGAGTTCAAACTAAAATATTGCTTTAAAGGTTAGAAAAGTAAGGTGAAAATAAGTTCCACCGTATCTCTCATACACAGCAATTGTTTTCAAGGCCAGGTGTACAACATTTCATTAAGATGAGATTTGATTCAGACTGAGTCGGAGATTTAAACTCTTCAAACCAAAAATTTTGTGACAATGTTTGGAAGTAATAGAAAATGATATTAGAGATGGATTAGAGAATAAAGTTGAAGAACAGTTTACAGCTGATCTTTTAATGTTCTTTTTTAAAAAAAATAGTTTTCAAGGTTTGCATTACGAAATACCTTTATTGACGGTTTCTATCACGTATTCTCTCGATGAAAATATTTTTTTCTTCATATATTTAAATATATGTGTCAGGACTAAGTATTTTCCCCGTTTTCAGATATTAAAAATATCGGTATCTTTATTCTTAGATGCGGTTGGAGTTTTCGACATTATTGCACATTTTTTAGCAAAATATTAAAAATATCCATCCTATCCAAAATATCCATTATGCCCCATTTATTAGAAAAAATATTCAAAATATCCCAAATATTCCAACATCAGTTAGCAGTAGTGGAGAAAACTAGTTTAACAAGATATTTGTAAAATTTCGTTGTGATACAACATTGAAATCAGATATATTTTATTTGATGTTTCTACTGAATAAACTAAACACCATTCCACAGAGTGGAAATAAAATATGGTACTTACGAATGACCAAGTTTGGTTAGGACACTCAGAAAACTTACCTGAAAACAAAACAGAACAAATTGATCAAATTTATGATATGTGATTATATGATTTGGTATTGATTTATCATAACACACAACAGAAAATTAAATTTCAAATGCAGCACACATTAAATAGGATATCATACAAGCAATGTTGTTTGCATTCATTCTATCGACATTTCTGATTCACGAGAGATTTAATGTTATTCTATATTAATATTATTAAATTCAATGTATTAATATTACATATATTATGAAGGAATTACATCAAAGAAATATAATATAAGAATATTTCTATACAATACTGAAATAAAACCTTTTGAAAGCACGCATTTTAACCTTACATTACTATGAACTGACGAAATTAGTGGAGCTACTAAAGCACATAATTTCTCGCAGAATTTGTAACACTTACAATTTTCGAAAATTCAGTTCGAGTTCAACGATAACTGAACTTATTCCGTGTTTTATAGGTGCTCTTATTCTATACGAAAAAAAATTGGAGTCGTTTTGAATTTTAATTTTTTTATTTACCCTCACATTAAGCAAACATTATGCGAAAACTTATCATAATATCAAACAATTGTACATACGTTTATATTACAACATTTATTTTTAGAACAGATTTCAATAAGGAAAAAATCTATCATCAATATTATAGTTTTGTAATTTTAAACTTTTTCAATTTTCGAAAATTAGGAGAGTTCAACCCAAAACGGGACCTGCACCGTGTTTGCTCACGTACTTGGCTCTATTTGAGAGAGAGAAAAATAAAGAAAAACATTTCGCAGCATTTCAACACATTCTCTTCTGTGCGTTTGTTCATGTGACAAAGAAAAGCTATCATTTAGGAAATATTGCTCAAAGATTCGAAATCATGATATTTCTTCCAGAAAGAATTAAATTAGTTTAAAGAGTAATGCTGAATTAACAAAATCGTATATATAAAGTCAAAAAGGAAGTGATTAAATGCGACTATTTAAATGTTCCAGAAGATAACGACACTTCATCAATCGTTCCGCGTTCTGAAGATCAGAGACAATTTTTCTGTATCATCACACGAAACATTCCTGACAATAGATCCTATCAATTTAAGATTTTGACTCAACTTGTCATGAGTCACAATGACTATGTCAATTCGAATGACAAAGCAAAGAAATGTAATACGTATTTCCTTTCAAAACAACTGCGGGAAATCTTTCACATTAAGTTTCAATATACATACAAGATGATAAAATAACTATTCAAATACAACGGTAAGCGATCCCTCTGGGCAGACATTATAGCCGGAAAACTACTATTAATAAGAACAGTCTAATAATTGAAGTTTTACGAATAAGTTTCTACACGCCATGCTCGAACGGCCACACACGGAGAAAACTGAACTTCTCTTTTCCACTAAGAAAAGAAAATCGTGGCATTTGGTCAAGCTATCTTGGTGTGCTAAGAGAGTCACTGTAACAGTGCAAGAATCGATTTACCAATCTTCCTGCAGTCGGCCGTGCACTCAAATGCTTTCGATGAAAACGAATCTGTAGTGATTCACGCCGCTACGAGCTTGAACGATCACATACCGAGCAACTGATTCCAAGCGGAAGGCAATAAACAAAGCAAAATCGTTAGTTATTTTTTACATTAACGATTACATTAATTTCATTTTCAATTAGAACACTCATTCACTTTAATACTCACGATAAAACAATATTTTCGTATTACATCGAAACTCAACAAAAGGAGACTCTATAGGAGGTATGCGTTATCCTGTCAAATTAAATTAAAATTTCTCACTTGAAATGAGAATTTTCATCGTTCAATGAATTTCACAACATTCATCCACAATTTCAGTGTTTTCAAACCATTAACATTATCAATTTTATAGTCTATTCAGAATTCACAATAGAGACATAGAATTAACAAGAAAGCAATTAACATTCCTGATCTATTTGTTGGGTGGTTCTTTGTTAGTGATTCCGGACGCGTCAACTAACGGGGTTATTAGTCCCCTAAGTGTAGTGATTTTTTTTCTCGGAAATCGACTGTGATCTTCCCCCGCTCAATGCCGAGGTCCGGCGCCGACCTACCGTCGGCTACTAGGTTTGTTCCCCAACAAGGTATCTCACCAGCGGGGCACCGCCCCAGCTGTGACAAGCTCTAAGCTCCAGACAGGTATCAGGTATGTGTGAGGTAATGTAGTATATGTTAGAGTAAGTGTGTGTAAGGTTGAGGATGGGACAAGGAAGAGGAAGGAATGATCACGTGCGGTCCTTGACTCGTTTGTTAGGATATTTCGGTGTTAGCCGGGCGTTGATCGGAGAAACCACGGAAAACTACCGATCAAAGTAGGCGGCCTCCTCGATAGAGACTAAATTCGATCTAGCTGAGAAGCTAGTGTCGACAATTTTGCCACTGTCGGGTCTCAAACCTAGGACCTTCTTTCTGATCGTGAAAATTGCTTTCGGGATTCGCTTCCCCAAAGGGAACTTTATTTCACTGGCATCGCTTAGGAAAAGTCAGTGAGAGGCATCTGGTAGTGGTTCTCAATTCCAGTATATTTGAGATTAGGCAAGCAGAGCACATTATGTATTCTGACGTCGTGCGTCTTTCCAGTTCACAAAAACCTGCCCATGACGCACGACGTTGTAGGTATTATCTTAGGTCAAATCCATCTATTTTCCCACAAGATTTCCATAAAATATGTGAGCGGAGTTAAGAAACGTCACCTCGAAAAAACATGAAACGCAGCAACTCTTAGTAGCACCTTTTTAAACAAACATTTTGAGACTTAAAATTATCAGTTGTGAAATTTCGTTGTTATAGCTAAATTCAAATTCTAAAATAACGTCAAGTAGCTTGTCTTTGGACGACGCAGAATTGGACGAAGGTAATGAAAAAAGTAAAAGACTTATTGTATCTTTAATTTTGGCACGTTTCCTATTTTTTTTTATTCCAGGTCCACGTTTCCAACGATAAAAACAAATATTCTAGAACGGATCCAGCACGTACTTGCTCGTATTTCCGTCAGTCAATTGAACAAAATACGACAAACCTTTCTGTTTAATCAATTGCCTAATCGCGCTTTCTCGACAACCCATAGGTAAGCACTCTACACTCGAAACTACCCATGACCCACCACAACCTCTGATAGTTTCACGACAACGGCTTGTCTCTTGCCTTGAACCTCCATCTTGAGCTATGTACAGTCGCTAGAGCTCTGTAAAAACAACCTCCCGGGGTCGACAGGCTGCGACCGTTCTGTCGTCTAGCAGTGGACGCTAGCTCGAGAGTTTTCAGCAATCGACAGCCCAAGTCGAGCGCTGAGACCCGTTCTGGTTCGACGATAGTTAATGCTCTTTCCTTTCTCAACGCTGCCGCCGAATTCCCTCACATGGGAAAATCTTGCCCTCGAATGCGCCGAATAAACTCGGCTGCGGATTCTTTTACAAATTCTGTCATTCATGGCGTTGGCAGGAGGTATCTTGGTAGCGTTCATTAATTAAAGAGTACTGGTAATATATACTTCCCCCTTGGCTATTTCCTGCGGCTGTCCTTCACTGACTAAGATGAGTAAAAGTATTACCGTATTAAATTAGTATGAAATATTACTTCCTTACACATATTTTAATTCCTACACTCGATCATTGTAAATCAAATAACGCAAAACGTCATCAATCACTTACTTCCTTACGTGTCTGTAATCAATTGTTATGCGCTCTTAATACAAATACAAAGCGGTTCATAGTCGCAAAATAAAAACCAATTTTTAATGGCAAAATCTTGTTTGTTTGTTTTTTTATTTACTCAGAAAGGTCTACAAAGTGCACGAGTTCTTTCCATATATTTCCAAATAGGTTTTATGACAGACGTGGATCAACATAGTCGACTACAATAAGTATGTACTATGTATTTACGTATGCATGTGTGTGTGTGTATTGGTAATTTTAGGGTCTGATAAGACAACAGCTATCTGAGTTCCCACGCTTGGTCCCAGTTTTTAATTAACATCCATGCCTGAAGGTAGGGGAACACGTGGCAAGCATGATGAATTCCTTTCGCCATATCTGTAAAAACTAAGTAACCACGAAAATATATAAAGCACGAAATGCTCCAGTGTAGAGTGTTCCTTTTGCGGCGGCGGCGGCGACTGCGTGTTATCTCAGCCGGTTGACCGCCAAGTCTCCCCTCCCCCCCTCGGGTTAGAGCACTGTAAACAGCCTACTGGCTTTGCTTCTCGTGCTGCCAACACCGCAACAGGGCAACTGTTGATGCGTGTGTCGGTAGAGCTCCAAAAACACGAGTTTGTCTGTTCGACGTCTCGCAGTGCTGTCTCAGCAGCGATATGACGAATTTACAAAACGAATACAGAAAGGGTGGAGCCAGGGTTCAATACCATACAGCCAAGGTTCAATCGATTGTAAGTGTGAGACCTATAAAGAGAACTCTTATTTGTTTGTGTCATAAAATACTCTTTGGGAGACTTAATAGTAATCGGAAAGGTTTCATATATTATTAGTTGGTACGTCACAAACATTTTAACTGTTTTTTGACTTCAAATGAATAAAATTAAGACAGCTTTTTTTTTCTATAACACAAATAAAAAGAAGAAATGGAGTGAATGCGCCTTGGTAGGCCCAAACATCGCAAAATACTTCACGGCCATTCCTTACGCAATGAGCTTTATTTGCTTCCCTATCGGACAAAGTTCGTCAAAACAAACCGCTGGCATGAGCACTATTGACGTCTCACCCATTACTAGCGAAAGACGACGCTGTACAATTCGTGCACACGACAAGAGATACATATAAAGATGTCATTTTTTGAATAAGTGAAAAAATGTAAGAGTAGTATTTCAAATTTACAAAAAGACAATTCACAACACAACCGTAAACACAGTTTATGTTAGCAAAATAAACGGATCCATTCAAATTAAAACCGTTCTCCTGTAAAATGACACTTATTTTAGATGTGTGCATCAACAAATTTTGAAGCTCCTATTTTGTTTACTAGATGAGAATCGGCATCCCTTTTGTCGCATTCGACTCATGTAAACTGCACTTCCCTAATGCAGTAATTTGTCTAAATACCATTTACCATTCATGTGCGAACAGTTTTCACAGTTAGCAAAAGTTATGTTCACACAATTTTAATTAATTTTCTTTTCTGTCAAAGTTATTTCTTTCAGCATAAAAATTTCAAAATTCGAATGAAAACGAAATAATGAAACTTGCTTGTAGGTAGGAAAGATGACAGTATTAATATTCTTAGGTTCATGAGATGAAAATAACTTCCTCATAAATACGAAACCGTTTTATCAAGTGAAGTGGCCAAATTTTATTTTCAATATTGTTCTAAATACTTGAGATTTTGAAATACAAGTCAAAATTGTTAATCATACGCCCTTCACTGTAATTGCAGTAATACCATCCCCATACCTACCACTGAACGTTGCAGACTGTTTTATAAAATATAAATGAATGAATACTTGTTTGAATCAATTAACGAATTTTGGAGTCTTATGTTTAATATTTGAACTCATGTTATATTTTCAGTACATTTTAATCATATTGTCTAATTGTAATTAAAACAAAGCTTTAGAATATTCAGATTATTATCACTCACCGATTCTCTGCCAATCTTTTTAGCTCTCTCCCCCCGGAAAAGAAACTGATTGCATTATCTTCGTAAGAGACGCACGTTCTGCCCTACTCGAACAGTCACTCTTTCTGGAGTACTTGATATCGAAAGAGCTGGTGGGCGGACGTGGCGATAATTGGGAATCGAGGCTGATGCGTGAGTGCGGAGCGCGCACTCGCTGGGGGAGGATAAGAAACATACGAATCACGCCACACACGCATAGTAATAAAACCCACCGACTAAATGGGTCGCACCACGAAATCGCTTTGCACACTGTTAGCTTTCATTTGATTGCGCGAAAAGTGTGTTCACGCACTATTTCATCGCGTCGTACATGTATTATAAGATCGTACGAATAGTATGGTGTTAAATGCATCACACTAAGCACTTCAAACACTACTATTCCACAAACTTTAGCTTACTTAGTGGCGACATTGTTAGGAGAACGCCATTGGTCACAAGAAACTAATATGACGAAAAGACACATTGAATTACTTACAGTTAATGCGTTAAATTACAGCTTAATTATTTCATTAGCTGTCAAAATGACATTTCTATCTTGTATTGGTTTGAATCTTTGATCTAGTCTCCTGATGTACTACATTGTAAACAACGGAATTATCTTTTGATGGGCCTTTGACAATAAAATGAATTATTATTCATCGCAAAACACTTTCAGACATTTACGAAAAATATTTTCGTAATTACATAAAAATTACGTTCAATAAATATATTTTAAATATTTACCACCCAACGTGCGCGTTTTAGTAAATTATTTGTATGCAATTAGGGACACACATGGCGACTATAGAGATTACAATTCTGTAGCCTTTCGCCTTTCATGAGAGTACCAGAAACATATTTAGTAAAACTTGCATTAAAATATTTGCTTTTCATAATTTGCGTGATTACAATTTTGGTAGTAATAAAAATCAATTTGTTTTTTGCAGTAATTTTTGTTGCATACCCATATCACCAAAGCCTTTGGAAATGTGGGTGAAATTTCGGAGAGCTTAAAATAACTGAAGTAACTTAAATAGTTTTCTTTGCCCCGAACATTTTATTATAAATGTTTTTAATGAAATTAACACATTCTCAGAAGTAGACAGTTGAAACATTGCGGTGCCAACTTTACAACAAACAATATTACCACTGCAATGTCGAAAAACATTTTAAATTGTGTGTTAACACGTAAGTCAACAGGTGTGTCGACGGAATTTCGACATAGTGTTAGTGCCACGTTCAAGGGTAAACCTACGACTAACCTCCGGGATGTGGCAAAGTTTCACTAGAATAGTCATGGTAATAGTAAAATGTCTTTCTGCTCGTAGAAACACAATCATTCACCTAATTCTTTCAGGCGTACTTCATTTGCAGGGGTACTTTCTATATTTCCAATTTCCAATGCACGCAGAAATTGAAAGAAAACTATGAAGCCTTCGACCACATTTTCAGAACGATTATATTCTCATATTCACAACGACTCAGCTGACGCCAAGGGAACAGGGAGAAACAAGCTTCAGGATTCACGTGTGCAGTTTCTTCTTTTTTCTCCTTTTCTTACCCGTTCAGCCTTTCGAGAGTTATTATTTACAAATTATACAATTCTACATTACCCGTAAACATAAGTCTACTTCATTGCATTAGGGCACATGTACACTTACTTGAGCCAATGTTTTAATATATAGTTTATGCGACTACGATCTAAAATATTTTATGCAACTTACTAAAATAAAAAAACAAGCCCCAGCGGTAAGAGAGGTTATTACACTGGCTTCATAAACTCAAGTTCATGGGATTAAAGTGTACTCAGAGTGGTGGATTTTCGAAGAAAAGATATTTCTTACAGAGTGCTATCAAACGTTTGTGTCATGAGGAAAAAATATGGCAAACGTTAGTCCACCAACTGCCAAGTGACTCTAGTAAAGGATAAATATGAGGAGATCGGACCCGATGTTTTCGGACGTTGTCGGAAGATGTCGTTTAGGTTCACTTTACCCCATTTCATTTTACCGTCACGTGCTTCAACGAATACGACACATCGGACACGAACGTGCGACGTCGAGCGACCGAAATATCGACCAAAATCGGCCTCACTGTGCTGCCCGCCGCCTTAGGGCTCTCCGCCATTCGACTTGTATTGATGGAAGAAACCACCAACATGTACCGATCCACGACCACCCGGCTGCTAGAATTATCATTCAGTCTGAGGAAGAATAAGACTGCCTGATTCTAACGAAAAGTGTCTCTGCTTCCAGTATTGAAAGTCTCGCAATATCCTAGAACCCCTAGATACAGAGAGTAGATCATTCCTTTGCGTGCCGAGACCATTTTATATCCAGTTGAACAGTGCAGTGATGTGGATGCATAGAGAACCACCCATTGATAATGTACTTGAAAGTCTCCATAAAGCCTTCGATTGTCGTCATTGCTCCTGAATGCTGTCTGGCGGAGCTGGGATGTTAAATGTTACTGTGCACGCAGGGACTAGCAATATCCCTGGAGCCAGCGCGCGGTGTCCTCAGCGGTGGCGAACGAACGACCGCCCGCGTTTCCCGCGCTTTCATCTGCTCCTCCGCTGCTCTCGGCGGGCGCTGCGCGGAACGGGATTGAGCACGCGGGCAGCCGTCTCGAAACTTTCCGAGCAGCTCGTGACCCGCTGTCGTTGCACGTGAACGAATGCAGAGCTGGACAGCTGTAGCTCATTTAATCCGGTAGCCTGTAATTATTAGCAGCACGTCCAGAAGGACGGGTGGGGGCTACATGCCCGACTTAAATAAGGCCCCGAGATTTTCTTCATTCAAAAGACATGAAAAATACATTTATCTCTAATACAAATTTAACGCTACAAGTCATTTCTGATGCAAAAAGAAATAAATTCTGTTAATGAATTCGGGGAGGAAGGTATTTTGTGTTTGAAATAAAAGGATCAACTGCCCTGGGCCCCCTGTTTATTACAGAATATTAAATTTAATACTCACGTAATTCGCCGTATCACTGAGTTGGGTACAATTTTTGCGTTTTTACAGTTTTTGAGATATCATAGAGTCCACACTTTTATCTTGGGGTGGAAACGATTTCCGGGTAGATCACGACAGATGATACTTGATTTACAAGCCTATGCATTTTATTAGTTAGCTATTCATCACGATTTCAGACAATAATAGGAACGTTGTGCTCAGTGTGATAATGTGCTTTTTTGACTAAAACTACATCGCTTTTAAGCTAGAAAATATAACGAAACTGCTGTACAATACCTCTGTAGCTAAAGATATTCTATATCGTAATATTTCGTGTAAGTTGTGCTGCGAAAGTTACTCCAGAGGCCAAAAGATGAACGTGGGGACAAAGTAAGGGATATAGAGACAGATGGAACGAAAAGTAATTAGAAATACGAGGAATAAAAGAAAAGAATAAAAGAAATATAAAAGTAAGGAAAATCATCTTTCGAATTTAGATATAATTTTCACGATCAAAATGATAACATACCGTTTAAAATCTAACCTAATTCTCACGGAAAGAAAGAGGAGGCCTTGATTAAGTTAATGACGTCACAACAATGTGATTCCCACCTAGGACGAACGAACGCCAGTCGACGGCTGAAAGTAGGCCATGAAATCTGTGGTCTCACACAACTTGCCTTGCGCACGCTGCCACAAGTAGCACATTCTTACGTTTATGGGTTTTCTCCCTGCCTGTCACTGAAGTTTCATAAATCAGACAATGACACGTTACTTGGAGGACAAGCTCATTAGATTAAGGAAATGACTCGGAGACTTTTCTAACACTTAATTGTTTTACTGCGTCAAGGATGCCCAATTAGATACTCGTAAACGCACAACTTCCTAGATAAGTACATATACATGAAGTAAGTTTCTAAATTGAATATTATTCAGAAATGTTTTCGTAAACTAATATATTAATTTGTGTCTTTCTTTCCTTTGTTAAAATAGCAAATGTTTTATTATTACTGGATTTTAACATACCAACTTTCGTATTCATTATTATAATTGGACTATCTCACCGCCGTCCTCTCATTCGTAACACACTCAGTATCCACATCTTAGATTTATAGTTGTTTTTCATCCACACATTGGATGATCATTTACTCCTAAAACGTAGACAGCGAGTTATTATTTCATCACTGCCTCCCACGAGACAGTGCGATTACTACACCCCATATTCACGTTCTGCGATATTCCCAAGCAGTAGCTTCAATACATTTCCGATTTTAATACAACGCTATTGAGAGTTGAAACAAATACGTTAGCATTTCATTCTTCCCAGCCTTCAAATATTTCAATTCATTGCATTTTCTAAGCTCTACAGAATTTAAAAGTGACGCTTTCTGTCCACAAAGTATCGCCAGTGTAATGCAAGTAGAACGCGAAACGCGACTTTTGTAAAAGGATACCTGAAGAATTTGCCAACTGTAATAGACCGCATTTTCTCTTCTAGTGAACCAGTATTCGCGTGAGGTTTTAGAATTTGCAAAGTAACCTGAACATTTGCAAAGTGCAGAACTTGCAAACATTTAGAGAGATTTTTGTTTCTAATTTACACTCTGGAGACAAAACCACTCATACAATTGTGTAAAACGAGAATGAACAGTTGGATGTTGAAAAACAATGAAAGGTACAAAACTGTTTAACCTTTCTGATCTATAAACATTAGTATTTGTTATTCTGTAATCGTAAACATTAATTTTTAAAACTCAGAAAACATGAAACTTATACTCTTGTGACACACTCTTGTGGTATACTTTTTTTTTTTTTTTTTTCCCCTTCAATTCTGTTAATTTACAATCTGTTCACTTGGAACAATTAGTAAATGGTATACATGATAGAAGTTACTATGAAGAGAATCTAAAGGGTAAGTCTAGTATATGTTCACGCTTTAGCCTATACACATGTTCACTATTGTCCAACATGTTCACTGAGTGTTCATTCGGGTGGCATCCCAGTCTCTTCTGATGCCTCTTGCTTCTCTCCGAGATAGTCTCTGTCATTGTTGAGATGTTCAAATCTTTGTACAAATTATTGTTGGTGACGAACCACGGAGCGTTGCATATATATCTCAGGGTTTTTGTTTCGAATCTTCTCAGGATCTCCAGGTTTGACTTGCTGGCAGTTCCCCAGAGTTCGATGCCGTAAGTCCATATTGGTTTGATTATTGTCTTGTACACTAAAATTTTGTTGTATAAGGAGAGCTTAGACCTTCGGTTAAGTAGCCATGCTAATTTGCTTAATTTCAGTTGTGATTCTTTCCTCTTTTTCAAGATGTGAGGTTTTCAGGTTAAGTAACTGTCTAGATGTAAACCATACTTGTGGTATACTTGTGATACAGAAACAATAAGAACCCAGTTGAGACAAAACCTTTGCATTTTCTTTCCAACACATTCAAGAAAAGCTCCTCGTAAACAAACACAGAGAAAAACATTGTCGAGAGGTTGAAATAACACCTTCTCCGACATTATTTTGCTGTGTAACCATCAGACATCAAGATGCACGCACATGTTCGCACATATGCATGTCTTCGCTCATAATGAAGTTTTAAATTACTGAATTAACACATCTACGCACTTCAAATCTATCAGCCCTCATATTTAAAAAAAATTAAATGATTAGCGCGAAATAGGTAAGAAATTTGTAGATTTCTTCAACTGTGCGCGAGGCTAACGTAAAACTAGAAGAATCCTGGATAGTGGTCAAACAGGTTTGTTAGATTACATATTCATTTGACCTTATGATTTTGAAATGGAAACCAATACATAATAAAAATTGTATTAATTTAATCGAAAAAGAGAGGTAGATAAAGAGAGAGAGAGAGAGAGAGAGAGAGAGAGATATGACAGAAACATAGTGAAGAGGAATGCGGGGAGAGAAAAGGAGAGAAAGCATGAATAAAAGGAGGGAGAATGAAAAAAGGGGTCCAAGAAGGCAGAGAGGAAATTAGGAGAGAGAGAAAATGAAAAAAAAAAATAAAGAAATCCGGAGATGAGGAGACGGGTAAGCACGTCTGTCAGGCAGGGCATCTGCTCAATGACAAGCCAGGTCCCGCATGACGACCATTCAGAGCCCCTCCCCTTCCGTGATGACATCCGCCCCCCCCCCCAAAGCGCGCACACCTCGCGGCGCCGCGCCGCACGCTCGTATTGATCCTCGCGACCTTGAGTGCGCGCATGACAGCGGCTCCTACGCTCTCGCGAGCATCAAGATGCAGCTGCGCCGCGCCGCGCCACGCCATGCCACGGCTCCGCCGCTCCCGCCCTTGGCGAGGAACAGATCCATGGCGAATTAAAGAAGAGAAGAAAGAACGCCGACAGCAAGGAAGAAAACAGACAGAAGAAACGGAGACTGAAAAGGAAGGTGAATAGGAAAATGAAACGGAGGACAGTGAATAGGAAGAAGAAACGAAGAAGGAAAGTAAAAAGGAAGACAAGACAGAAGGGAAGGGAGAAGGACAACCAGACGGAAAAGGAAAGAGGAACACAAGACGGAGAAGGAGAAGTAACAAATGAGGAGGCCGACAAAGAAGGAAAAGGAAGAGACGGAGAAAGAGACGAAAAATGAAAGAGAGAAGAAAAACCAAGAGGCAGAGGATCGTAAGGAAAAGAAGAAGAAACGGAGAATAGCAAAAGAAAAGAAGACAGACGGAAAACAAATAACGGAGAAAGAGAAGGAAAAGAAAGAAAACAGAAAGAGAAGAAAAATAAGGAAGGCAGGAACAGAAGGAAAAATAAGCTAAGATACTGCATGAACAGGGAGAGGAGAATGAGAAAGGAAAGGAAAAGGGGAAACAATTTCCGCTCCTAACGCAAACCAACACTGGCCACCCTTCTTTCCGACTTCGTGGAAAGGCATCACTCTCCAAGAGGGCTCCCCCGTTGTGCAGCAGGCAGGCAGCACGCTCCCCCCACCACGCCCCCTTCGCAGCCTCCGTCGCCGCCGCCGGCGCCGCCGCGCGGAAATGCGAGCGGTCGCGGGCCTGGCCCGGAGCCGCGCTGCTCTTCTCCGCTCCGCGCCGACGCGTTATAAATACGCGTGCTCGCGCCCGCGCCTGCGTGCGTGCCAGGACGGCCCATGCGAGAACGCCGCGCCACAGTCGCCTCTGCTGCCGCCTTCTCGCCCCTTCAAGTGGCCGCACAGTGGGAGGCGGGGTGAACGCGGCGGGACACACATCGCAGCGCTCTGTACTGGATGCATTAGCCCAGGCACCGTCTCTTAATTTGCTTTTCTTTTCTTTTTGACCTTCGTGTTAGGTTACTTTGTTTGCCCATGGCATCCTTTTCCTTATTTCTACTATCAAGAAGGTTGCACAGAGGAAGGCGGAGTGTATCCATCAGGACAAACCTTTATCTAGCATGAGAAGTACTTTTTATTAGTTTTTGCATAAATTATGTTAGAATGCATACAAGTGATATTCTTACAATCTGACAATACACAAATGTCGCAGTTGTGGCTTCTTTCTCTAGTTAGAAGAGTTAGCAGTTGGCTGTTAAGCTGCACATTGAAATATTCTTGGTAGAGTGGGGGAAAAGTTACCACGAAAAGTGTTTCATTTTGTTAGGAGAAATACGTATTCAAAATTCGCAGTCGGCGGTACCTGACAAATAAACCGTGTCATTTCAGCAGAAGGTGAAAGGGGCTTAGCTGGAGGTAACTGCGCGCCTACCTGCGTGCGTGAGCGCCAATCCACCTACCTACCGACCTAACGGCAGGTACCTCTGGCAGGACAGTCTGCTAAGTTCTCGAAAATTTCTTCCTGCAATGGCACCTCCCAAGATGACGGAAAATTCCATGACATTCCCCTGATCCTTCTCTCAGCGTGATGTAATACATAATCACGATATTCATATTTGCTATTTCATATACTATCGTATAGATCAATATTACTTTACAATTCGGAAATTATTTGTCCGTTATATACAGTGCCGCAACCAAGAGGAGAAGGAGAGTAATGTGGCTTCAGCTTGCCACACGCCAATGACACGTATTCAAAAATTAGGTGGGTTTCACAAATTTTTTATCGAAAGTCAATA
Organism: Gryllus bimaculatus; assembly: GCA_017312745.1. Lineage (NCBI taxonomy): Eukaryota > Metazoa > Arthropoda > Insecta > Orthoptera > Gryllidae > Gryllus > Gryllus bimaculatus. Next base: position 738,401 of record BOPP01000149.1, on the reverse strand, counting down.
TATACGTTTTAAAGATATAAATATTAACTATAAGACAACAAAAATAAATTTTAAATTCAGCGTAACTGATTATTTTTAAATAACTGTGCGAATGTAATTTGATAAAAAAATCTAAGTGTAAGTGCATTTACGTCCAAAACAACTTCATTCACAATTGGTTTTAAATATGCATTGGCGAGCCACACATATCGTAAACATCTCAACCGAATTCAAATGATAAGTTTATCGCTTTCGCAAAGGCTACTTCAAAAGTAGTTGGTAGACGTGCATTACCAAGTGGTGTCCAATTTATATGATGCACACACCCTTCACTTACGTCAGATTTCCAAGAGGCCATCACAGGAGCGCTGGGCACGTGACATCCAAGTATTATCGTTTCTCTTCAGACTGTCAAGAGCATGATGACTGTTGAAAGGCGCAAACTCATGTAACTTTAGAACCCGAATTACCCAATTGGGAAATAAACTAGAACGTAAAGAGTTGGAAAAAATTGCAATAGATATGTCGCCAGAGCGTTGGTTTATTCTGGAATGTGTGGATAAGCGTAAGAAATAGAAAGTATTTTTGACCGAAATCTGCAAGTAGGAGTTATTGTCCTGTTGTGATTGTATATTAACTATATTTTCTACCACTAGCCACAATTGTTGCATTGAAGGCTGCTAGTAAGGTCCACCATTTCGCAACAGTATTTCCAAGGATTCCTAACGGATTAGTAGAAATACGCAGACAGCGTCGAGTCTACAAAGTAGTGTTGACTACTCACACGATAAATTTGGCTAGCAGAATATTTGGCTAGCAGAATCTGTATCAACTGAACAGCAGGCTCATCTCTTCTATGCGATCACGCAGAAAGACATCCGGCATCAGCCGAACAGGGGTTACTGAGAACTTTAACCATGCTTCCTCAGAAGAGAGATTTTGGAAGTTGATTACGTTGTCAAAAATAAACAGGAGAAATCCTTTACGTATAGACCAATGTCAATGTAACACTGACAAGAGATAAGACTTAAAACAATTTCAGTTCCTTATTATCTTCTTCGAAACTGCGACACATACTTATGAATGAAATGTCACTAAGAGTTTATCAGAATGCAAGCAAGCTATCTAAGTAATGTTCACTGGGTCAGAAAGTGACCCATTTCCTTTTTTCATTCATGAAAATTGAGACTAAATTCGACGCCGCTTAAAACTACTAGTAATTCCTGCGATATCTAACATTGTACAACGTAACTAGATCAGACCAGTTTCATCCACAATTTACCATCGCAAAAAAATAAGCGGTCATTGTGTCAAATTCGTCACTTTGGTACTTCACGTACATACAAAAGGGATGGTGAAACATTAAGCAACTCTCGATGTAACGTTGAGGACCTTCAAGACCTATCATAGTAACAAAATGTTGTGTAATTGCAGCTGAGAAACTCGACCAAGTGGTGGTATTTTCCAAATGCGGCCATGTTGTACACTATAAATATTTATAATATTACAGATCCATTAAATACGATGTAACATTCGCTGCCGCAAAAGGGCAACAATATTACAGACATTATTTTTTGTCACATTAAGTTTACATATGGTGCCCAAGACACATCAACATACCAGGGAATATTCAGATCAAACGGCATCCCTGCTCTCTGACAACACGTCTCAATGTAGTGTTGGTATCTCGATTGCAACAATTTCTTCAGATTTTTCTATTTCTAGTAAAAAAGGAGAGTGTCCTGTAGAAATTTGGTCGACGAATTGAGACTCTCGCTATTGTTAAGAACATAATTAATGTGGCTTAAGTCACATAAATTGTTTTTAATTTGCGCTTGTGTTATCAAATAAAATGATGCTTTGAAAAGTTTCCTTATTATGTTTTATCGTGAGGCAATTCCTGACGCAGCAAGATCTCGCTTACCAAGCCTGAAGTAGCTGTAATTCTTTCGAATCCTCACTCAAAATGTGTTACGTGTTGATGGACGTACCGAGATAACGCGTCTTTGAAAAAAAAAGGGGAGAGCTTCGAAAAAGTTATTCAATACTCTTAACACCCATATCCATAAAGATATGAGACATCGAGTACTTCGCACAAAACTGCTCTTTAGTTCAGAGCGATATTTCATCCACGTAGTAGGCATTGCAAACATTTGATCCAGTCTCTCATATTGGGTCATTACAGTTATCACAGAATGACGCAAGCCGAGATGAATATAGAGAGTAGTAGAATAGCATACGAGGAAAAAATAGTGGTCAACAGCAATTACTTTAAGAAAATGGTATCGCCTCCATACGTGATGCAGACGAGAATTGCGAAATAATGTAAATCATTATCAAAATTAATATGCTCTGTTTTATTAATTTTTGATTTATAACTCATCCGGACGTTGCTGAGATTTTTTATTGCATCTTACTATCAGATGCATAGCTCTATTTTCACATAAAATATACTCGCCTAACTCTCATATTCCGTAATGGAGTAAAAAAATATATGAAGAAAGGCAAAATGAGTGGATTGAATCTGCGTAAATAATTTTTGATTGATCAACTTGGATGAGCTTTAGATAAATCTGAAAACCTTATATCTCAGCAAACAAAATTGGTTCGTCAGTCATTTCCCCACAATTCAAGAGCAGTCGTGTCTGGAAATTATCCTTCGGGTCCAACCCAGACCATGACCTTTCAGAAGTATAAACCAACTTCATCAGAAACGCAGACCTTTGACTCTTAACTTTTGCAGTACGATAAAGGCATTTAAAATTACAAGATTGAAAATGTGTACCCGGAAAGACTTGAACTTGCAGTAAATTGAACAGTAAATTGAACAATGTTAACAACAATAACAAGTTACATTGAAAACTAAAAGGGCTCAACTTCTTGTCAGAGCACCGCCCTCAGAATATTCTAGAACGTAATTGACAGAAACCTCACCCCACCTTAGATGTAGAAAATATTTTTGTCATTTTTTCAATACTTGAATGGGGCGTTTTACAAAGACATAAAGTTAGATACTTATTTTCTTCAACATTAACAGGCCGACTTTAAAACATACCACAATTCACAATACACCACTGCGATGAAGATAATATAATTTTCAAATTTATTTTTCAATTCGTCCAAATGTCTCATTATAAATAACAGCATATGACATCACCAGCAAGGCAATTTCAATATCTGCGATACATGAAAACAAGTGGCTTATTATTCTCATCGGCTACTATTAGGTCGTTAATTATAAAGAGTTACACACATCCAGTATGATACCAGCTATTACAAAATTATACTGTCACATATTTCTGGTCCCCTTTGTCAAAATCCAAGGCCAAACAGCTGGTGCGATCCAGCTTCTGGCTGGACCTGCTCAAAACCAGCTCCAGACCAGCTCGGCTGCGCTCAAAATATTTCTTCGTATGCTACACGCACGACCACACCGGGGAAACGCCGTCTCCGCGAGGTGTCGCGCAAATTACATCGGCTTCTGATGGCCGGCGCGTCAGGTCGGGTCGGGTCGGTCCAGTTCCAGTTCGGACGGCCGTCTAGACGACCTCCAGACGCAGGCGCCCCGCCACGCCACGCGGCGCGGCGCGGCGGAGACGATGCGTGAGGCATATGCACTCGGTGCACGCCCCAGTCTCATTAGCGGCGTGACGTGCCTTGAATTGCAGAGATAACGAACGGAGAAAGCGTTATTTACGACAGGCATTTTCTAGAAGTAGGGTTTTCTTTCTTGCATTATATCTCAATTATTTCTTGTATTTGTTGATTTATAGTTATTTATAACATATTGAATGATTCGTAATTACAGAAAGTTAGCCAAAATTATATTTGTGGTATATAAATTATAGTATTTAAATTATATTAGTAGTATTTCTGGGGGGCGAAGTTTACTTAAGCATCATGAAGCAGTCCCCTCTCGGGTCCGCCAATGATTTACAAATCCACTTTTTAAAAAAAGTGAGTATGATGCAGATTACTGGTGTGTTTCCTGACTTTTTAGATTTAAATATAGAAGCCGGTCGGGAGCTTAGAGCTTGGTCCGTCTGGGCCGGTGTTAATCCTTCGCATGTTTTGTGAGAAATCAACCGTTCATGCTTTTGGTGTTGTCAGTTTCTTAATATATGTTTCCAGATAAGCACTGACGAAAAATATCAGAATTAAAAAAGTAAACTTTAACCCACAGTGATTAATATATGAAAACCGATGATTTAGAAGGATCTCAATAATGTGATACGGTTGTGACCCCTTCCATCCATTAGGACATTTTTCAGCGATTTTACTTCTATGTTAGTGGCGTAACTGAGGCAATTTGAGCGAAGACTTTTAAAAAGCCCCTCAGGGTACGATACTCCGAGGTTGGCAACACCAAGAGCGCCCAGCTCCTGGACAAGTGCTTCCTTTGAACAGCGGTGCCTCCCTGCTACGTTCCGCGCGAATTGCCGCCCACACCGCCCCTTCATTTGTTCTCAAGATCTTCCTTGGCAGCTAAAGCTCCTCCAACCCCATATAATCTTTTCATTTACCTGTCTTTCGCTGTCCCTACATTGAACACAAATTTGAAATAGTACTGCCAATAAAGATAAATGAAAATTTGGACAGTGTAAGTTCCAGTAAAGGGGGGAACTGTTTTAGAAATGATGTAGTTGTTTTGGGGATAAAATCAATTTCATTCTCTGAAAATCCAAACAGTTAATATCTGAAAAAGCGATAAAATCTATCACCTCAAACAATTCTAGATTTTAAGAATATATCTTGTACCAAAACATTACAAGCATAGTTGTAGAATTGCAACCTTCTCACTCCCACCCAAAAAAATTAATATCCCCTCAAAAATGGCTTCAATTTTTCTCAGATAGAACAAAGTATGTTTATAAAAATGACATGGTGACCCTTTTCGTTGAACTCTCCAAAATTTCGAAAGAGTTGCAAGAATTATAAGTTATGCGAGAAAGAATGTGCGTGTAGCACCGCTAATTATATTCTTTAGAGTACTTTAGGGTAGGTTGATGCCCAGAGTACCCCTCGCATTAAGCGTTTAATACATCACTATGTTTCCCAGAGATACAATCCTTTTACTTTCAGTGACCATTACCATGTTTTCTTCAGCCAGCTGATTATGAAAAACGTATATTCCCTTGATTTCGTCATGTTACTATTCATCCATTATCTTTGGAAATAACACAGTAAAAAGATCAGCCTGTGAACATTTCTAAGGTAATTCTCATCGCTTCTTCCTGAACAGTTTAAGTTTTTTTGAACACAATGAAACGCTGTACCCAAGTGTTGGGCAATTAATTAATTATTCCTGTTGTATTAATTTGTCTTTCAATGAAAATGCCAACGGATAGTTAGTGCGAATGCCAGTAAAGTTTTCGAAACGCAATATTTGTCATGTCCCGTCGCAAATATTGACTTGCTCCGTCATCATATGTCAAGATTTCTTCTTTGATTACACCCCCACGTGCTGAACAAAAATATTACACATTGCTACATAACTAACGAAAATAATACTATGTACCTTTAACCCTAAGGTTTACTTCAAGGTACATGATAGACGAAAGTAAAGTAGGAACTCAGGAGGTTGAGCTAAAGATAACTTCGGATACAGTGATCGATTAGTATCGGAATTATAACCGGGATCGATAATAATTATTAGAAGCGTGGGTAATTTTGTAGATTTGACGTTCGATCATAAATAAAATAATGACGTGTATATATTTTAGAAATATTGCTAAGCAGTGCAATGGAAAGAACACTATCAAAACAAAAAATGATTTAGTTGCATGATTACATTCAAACAATGTCGCTTACATTGATGATTATGATGACGATGATAAAAACCCAAGGGAAAACAATAGAGTTGTGATTATATTCCCATTCCCCGCACGGTCGTGATACTTTAGAAATTGAATCTAAAAGGGTTGAATCTTCTACAGTCTTCAAAGTTTATTTTCTGATCCGATTGTTTTCTTCAGAGAGCGAACTGTGTTTGCAAGTCCAACCTGCCAATAACATTACTTTTCGCGAAAACCGATCGGGTTTGACTCACCTTCAGTTAATGGTATCTCTGCTGCATTTGAAGAAACACAATTTTCTATCTCCTCTAACATTCTAAACGTAATAAAAAATAAATTAATTTAAAACAGAAAACTCATTCAATATTGCATCCCTCGATTTCAGTGTCGCCAGCTCAGTAAGTAATAAGTCTAACTCCTATTTCTTAACATGCGGAATTTTAAACGAGTAATCTACCAACTCAAGCCAGTCGGCACTGTTGAATTTCGTGTAACAAATGTTCCTGAAAAGACCATTGATAAGTATAAATATCTCCTCGCGCGTCCTTAGAGAAAACCCGGACTTTGTCCCCCTGGTCTACGTGCGTCTTGCCATTCAAAGCCCCGCGAGGTGGAGAGAGCAAATAAAAGCAGCAAACAGTTGGTCAAGTCCACTCTTCTCCACCCACTCCACAAAGCGGCATGACGTAATTCTCGACCCACACCTTATGTTTAGTCAAAGATTCACTATTCTTACGGTCGTGGGAACAGCGCCTTGAAAGTGAAAGTAAACATTTTCTCCTCTTTATTTATCCAGCCACTCCAATATGAGTAACATTTTTCAATGGAATATTCACCAGGTGACGTCATGTGCTCTCCTTGCTGCCACGAGCTGATAAAAAAGCGTCCGTTATCAGGTTCGTCACCGCAAAGTAGATCCACACTACAAAAACCTAAGAAGTAACCCAGCAACGATGGAACCCAGGTAACGAAGAAAGTTCCGAGTAATTCCATCAATTACGGAATGACGGTAATGAAGTCACTAGGCCAAATTACTCGTCCCGTATCTTATCGAGGGAAGACCTGCCTGCGCTTAAGCTCTATCGGTCAATGTCTCACGATCCTCTCCCAGGCAATCGCAATTTACACGCGAACTCGTACTCGGTGAGCTAATCCACGCGAGGCTCGCTCAATGGAATGTCAAGCTTCCTGAGCCGTCCGAGGTTTTGGTTTCACCTCGTCGACTAATTCTTCCAGAAACAGGGATTACAATAAACAGAAATCAACGCTGACAGAACTTCAGAACGCTGACAGAACTTCAACGCTGAGAAACGAGTAATATGTGTGATCAACTTTAAAATTCCCTCTGACATTTCTTTCAGGGCGCGTCACGCGGACTCTGGATTGCTTACTTCCTGATCTGTTTGAGAATCTGTAAACACAGGTACAGCAAGAACAGGTGGAGAAACGTGCGCTTCGTAAGCGGTTAAAGGCGTCTTCGCATTCTGCCGATGTTTGTCCTCACGTGCGCACATCACCGCACTGGACAGAGTGCAGCATGAAAGGGGAAAAAGGGAGAATGTTTTTACTGAGTCATCAATCACAAGTGTTGCTAGTAGTTCGGTCTGAATAGAATGCCATAAATTCGAAGTGTGACAAAAAAGTGCATTAAAAAAAAGAACATGACATAAATTATTTTTGTGTAAATCATAAAATGTTTGCTTTAAACCACTTGATTAGATCACGAGATTATAATTACGTTTTTAGTACATCTCTTAATAACCTGTAACGTAACAAGGATTGATAGTATACCCTTTTAATAATTACCAAATTGAAGCTAGTGCAACAGCTAGAGCTGAGGTTATGGCTTGCGCCAAAGCGAACGCTAGAGCTAGGGGATAGAGAGAAGGCTAGAGCTAGGGCTAGAGCAAGGCCTAAAATCAAGGCTAAATCCATATCTAGAGCTAGAGAGATTGTAGGGATTAAGGTGAGAGGCTGTCAGCGAAGACAGCTGTGTGGGCGGGGTGCATGCGATGGTGGCGGCAGCGAAGGCGAGGGGGTGACTGGGGTCGACAGGGAGGGTGAAGGGAAGTACCAGGGGTACCAGGGCGCCTTCCCACGTCGCGACGGCGGAGCGCTTCCGTCAAGCAGCAATGCCAGCCTTCCGACGCAACCACCGCTGCAGCCTGCAGCCACGACCGCACCGCCACCCGCCGAGGAAGGGGCTGGGTTCTGCAGGGGTAGGTTTCGCCGAGCCTCCGGCGACGTCGAACAAAGGGACCGCAAGAGGTAAAACGCAGGGACCGGCGGCACAGAGGGAAGGCTAATATTTAAAGCTGTATTCTGCTAGCGGTGGTGCGTACGCCCTCCTCCGCTTCGCGTAGCGAGAGTTCTCCGCTGCTTGCCGCAGCAGCGCCCGCCCGCCGCACGTGGAAGGTCTCATTCAAAGCAATGCTCTGCTACGAGCCGCGCCGCTCTGAAGCGCGCTGCCATCGCGACGTGAGAAGGGGCCCTAAGGGCGGCAAGCGGCGGCGGGCTCTCGCTACGCGAAGCGGAGGAGGCTAGCAGAACACCGATTTAAATAGTAGCTTTCTCACTGCGTCACGGTCGCATCGTAGAGCTGCTGTTTATACCTGCTGCGGTCCCTTTGTCCGTCGTCGCCGGAGGGTCGGCAAAGAGCCGCGGGGCGAGGAGCAAACGAGAGTTCGGTGGCGAGGGCGGGGTTGTCGGGGCGGTGGGGACGGAGTTCGCCAGTCAGCAGAGCGCGGCGTGGCCACGGCCGCTGGGCGAGCTCTCGCCGCGTGCGGGGCTCCCACGTGCATCGCTGTCTACGCAGCACGCGCACGAGGTGACTACCTCCCCCCAACTGCGCACCGCACACACACCACCGGCGCGTGGACAGCGGCCGGCCAGCGCTTTCATGGCCACCGGCATTTCACACTTCTCAGCTGCCGTTCTTTTATTATGATTTTTAACTCTTTCCGCCCATCAATCGCTGTTTTCAATTACCTCCCTTCAACATTTTACTTATGTATGAAAAACTTTAATGGGAATATATCAAGACAAGTGCTTCGTTTGTCCTTAAATTTAAAAGACTCTCTGTATAATTCCTTCTCCTCCCCGAAGATTCTATAAAAGTTTTACAACTTTTAAAAACATCAAAAATTGATACATTAATATAATGGCCCTCCTTTACCTATATCTCACATACAATAATCCTTCAATCATGTTGTTAATATCCAAAACTTGTGAAACGTAAATAAATAAATATGTGTATCCATCCCAATTATGAAAGTACCCACAATATTAATACATTTCGATAATTTATATGCTTGTATGAATTGTATGTAGTTGTATTTATAACTGTAATATATATATATATATATATATATATATATATATATATATATATATTCTTTGTTATTTATTATTGATTCTCGTGGTCGCTTATGACCCGGTTGATGAAAAGCGACTTTAAATAAATAAACTAAAAAAAGTGTTTCGTTTATAAATAAGGGCTGGCTTCATACAAACATTGAAGAATGAGACCTCCCTTGCCTACAAGAAATTGATGCAACAACGATTTCGTTTACAATGCACTGTTTCCGAAACAGCCTTGCATCGCCTGTCTCCACAGAAGTTTTCTGTCAACGCCTAAATTGTATTCTTTCACACAACGAATGGCGTGGACGGAATACCCCATAGACACAAAATTTCTTAAGCATGATTACAGATGAGAAAAAGAACACAACTGACATATTCTGAAACATGCCTCCTAAAGGTAACTTTTCTGAGTTAACGAGTTTGAAATTAAATAAAGGGAAAATATTAAAAGTTATTTTGCTTTCGTCACTACTTGCAAATTAGGTACAAATTGTATGAAAATAACTGCGATTCGTCACAGTGTCACAAGGCACGTCATTAGAAATGGAAAAAAAAATATGTAAATCGGGGATTGGCGAATCCACTCTTGCGTTAACGTTTTGAATTTCAAAAGATTTTCTGACGGAGAACGCCAGTTGCTTTGAAAGTCTGATAACAGGCTCACGTGAAATCACATGAACCATTGGGTGAAGCAAACAAGAGCGTTTTAAATTAGACCAGAATATGGTCAACATATTTAAATGTGGAGATTTACTTCAATAAAATATGAACCCACTTCTAAAATAACGTAAATATTCTAATCAGAATATGATTACATTTCTACGTACACTTTAGTTAATTACGTAAGCTTAGATAGCATTCCTATTTTTTTTAAACTCCTTCACAAATCGTGTGTTCAAAATCACTTTTTTCAGACCTTTTTCATCTCCCTTTTTTAAACTGTGCTTTGAATTGAAATGGTTAAGAAACACTAGACGTCAGCCCACAGCTTTGATCAGACCGTGCAGACCACGGCTGTACAGCATGCCCTTCCCTTTGACGTCCTTAGGGAAACCCAGGGCAAAGCAAAAGAATGTTGTTACGATCGGCCTAAGAACGCCAGAAAGGAGACGGATGTTACAGACCCAGAACTTAACATCCAGAGAAACTTTACACAACGGGCTCAATAAACGTCAGACTTAAAAGACAAAACGGGCGGAATAGGCAACTTAGAAAAAACATATTTTGAATTTCTAATGGTGAAATATCTTTAGAAACTAAATTCCTTTGAAAAAGTAAAGAATAGATAAGTCACGCAAAAAAATTTTTTTTATTCACTCTTAATTACATGGTTGACCTGTGAAATGATAAATTAGTGGTGCTACAACAGGACATACTTTCTAACATTATTTGTAGCAATCGCATTTTCGAAAATTCAGAGTTCAATGCAAATTGGACTTGCGCAATTTTTATAAGCGTACTTCGCAATAGCAGATAAAAAATTAAAGAAAAAACTGGAACCTCTTTTGAAATTTTATTTTTAAAATTGCTTTTATTTCCAGTAGAAATTATGCGAAAACTACTCACACATAGAAAACATTGAACATGACGTCATTTAAAGAATTAATATTTAAGAACAGATTTAATTCAGAAGAATTTATCTTCAATGTAATTGTAGGAAGAGGGCAATTCTTTTTAAGCTTTCGCTATTTTCGAAAATTCTTAGAATTTGACGAAAATCTGGGTTGTGCCAGTTTTATAACTTTGCTCTAACAAAAATTGATCAAAACATTTGGAGCTCTTTTTGAGGGAAAAACTTAAATGTATCCAAGAAGCTTCATGTAAAGTTCCCCCCAAAAGTAAAGCATCTGTTTTAATTTCAAGGGAACGAAGCCAAAGTGGTGAAAAACCATAACAGATGAAACACCGATTTTGGCATTTTATTAACTGAGTTATTATTTATCATAAATATCGTAATCATTCTCAAAATTTAGAACTGTCAATTTAATTCATTTACACATTAATTGCATTTTTTGTGTTATTATTTGAAATGATTTCCCGCTCTTTCATGTGGCGCACTCTGGCGATGGCCATGTCTGCCACACGTTCCTGACCTCTGGTGGCCAGAAAAGGAACCATCAACAAGATGGAAGAAAACCATGCAATAAAAACTTAAACAAGTTACTAGTTACGTGGCCATTGTACGTTCTACCGTATCTCTAGTGTAATGCTCCATTAAGCGTTCAAACAATAGTCTATACATTGCATAGAGGAGAATCTGCATTGGGTGATAATGTACTGGTTAGAGTGCTATAGCGAAATCAAAATATCCCATGTAAACATTTTAAACGTGAATATTTTGAACTTGCAATTCCGATGCACTCTTGGTTGCAATTTCCCTTTTTCCAATAAATTAATGATTTCACCTCTCACTACAAGGCCTATTTCGATCACTTCCCTTCTAATTTTATTCTTGTTTTTCTTGATTCTCGTTATCAGGACTTATCAAGTATCGTTTACGAAGTTTCTGAGTTTCAACTTCTGACTTGAAAACATAGTATTCTTCCTAAAATAAGAGGAGGGAGGTCGAGATACATAGAGAAAGATCGCTGGTTAAAACTCTCAACTGCGTGAAACATAGAGGTCGCTGATGAAGGTAATAGTCCTTCATACTACCGCACGATCTATACACATTATTTTAAAAAGTTTACCCAAAATATCTATCTAAGAAACCGCACGATCACATCTACAGAGAGAATATATACATTGGTAGTCATACAATTGTATCATACAAGTGCGTCTTAGCGGAATGGTATTCAGGACAATTGTTCTGAATACGTAGCAGCACTGCAAACGAACAGACAAGCGTCAATTTAGTAGTACTATCTGCCAACTGATTGTCAATATTATGAAACATTTTTTAATATGTTACAAATTCTTACAGATTGAAAGAAATTAACGCTCTGTCGCAATAAGAAATTATCGCAAAAATATTTTATTTTTTTTCGAAACAGGAAACTTATCGAATTAAGCACAGTAATTAGTGAGAACAATGGCTGACGCACAATTCTCAGCTACTTTTCGAAATAGGAAACTATTCACGTTAGGTAGAGTAATTACTGACAACAGCTGATGCACAGTTCTCTTCTATTCTCACACTTCAAGTTCATTTTTTTCCGTGCTTAACACATATCTAGTTATCAGGAGGATAAACATTCTTAATGTTAACATCAGAGCCAAGGTCACCAAAACATATATATAGAACAGTATATCTGTGCTTACTATGCGAAGTACTAAATTTTCAGACATTGCACAAACAACGAAATGATGTTTATAACGAATGAGTTCTAATAGCAATAGTAAAGTTATGCAAGGGTACGGTGAGTAGGCTGCCGAAGGATTCATTTCTTAGACGCTGTAGTACAATATTAAAACGTACATTGAATGCCTAATATATTACTTATATTTACAACTCTGCGTAACCTACGTTTGGCGTAAACAAAACTCTGAATAATTTGGAATCGGGATACACAAACTACGTCAGCAACGAAATTACGTTTGGTAGCTTCGCACGAAACCTGTAATTTTCAAACGAACCTTTTAAAATTAATCGATTCCAGTCAAATAGATAAATCATAAAAAAATATTAACACGTAAAAAGCTGTAAGATTGCTTGTATCGGTCATTGGCAAGCTCATGCATTATTCGTAGATAATATTCAAGGCATTTCACACTGAACACATCCACAAAGAACGTCACTTCGCTGAACGTAAGTTCTCTAAGCTCATGGTATTGCATTCCTTGAATGTTTATAGTTCTTTCGATCGCAGGTTATTCGCATGAACGTGCAGGTGCTACGCACTATCTCTTGCTTAAAGGAACGTCACCACTCAGAAGTACCCAGAAAAAATGCGATAACGCGTTTTCAAAGCAAAGATAACCCCGTCCCTTAGAAGCCTTCACGCGAGAAAATTTGTAGGTCACCCAAGGCCAGAAACAGCTCCAAGCGGTAGGTGGTTTCAGACTCCATCCCGCAACACACACACACACACACACACACACACACACACACACACACACACACACACACACACACACACACTATTAGTTTAATGTCATTCATTCATGTTATTATAAGCAATATCTTTAACAGTAATAATTGTTAAATGTACCAATTTAAAATTGACAGTACAAAAATACCATAAATATGTAGAGCTGCTTCACATTTCGCCAAGAAGAAAATGTCAAAATATTGAGAAATGATCCGTGATTAGTTTCCGACAATTCAACACAGTTCCTCCCCCAGTGCCCCCTTTTGCAGGAATGTATAAGTGAATATTCATTTGTGGAAGAAGAAAAAGTTACAGAAAAGTAAATTAGGAAGAAGCGTATAATCATTTTCATTCGCGATGGCATTACAAGAAAAAAATAAACCTCGAGAAAATTGATGAGCGCCGTATTTATTTCCGAGTGAAGATGAAGTTTGGCCCTTCATGTCCTCCCCTTCCCTGATGATGCATGTGATGCATGCACCGCAAATGATCTCAGCGGTGAAATTGGTAGATATGAGTTCCCTTTCAACTGTTTGAAGGATGGATGATCATGATTAGAAATGAATTATCATGAATGGCATGAGAGTATGGATGAGTTATAGGGTGGTTCGAGAAGCAGACAGGTACCACAAGATGAATGCAGTGAACGCCTTACGAAGGAATCGCACACGCACGGTTCCGCATATTTGGACGCTGCTCCAAGCTCCAATCGGTGTATCTCCGATCGGTGCATCACCGGGGATTACGTGCAAAGGCTCACGCATTGGGTGCGAAAGCCAAGAACATCGGCCCACTGGTCGGACAAGCCGTTCCAAAATTAACTTCACTATCGCCCGACTCGACTGCCTGCAGAGACTTTTCAAATGTCATAGGAACTTCCACTTGCGCCTTGGCAACAACCGGCCCTGCAAGTAAAGGTTTCCAAGAGTCCAGAGAACACAATGACCAATAATTACAGCTCCTTTTAGAACGAGCAAAGGTGACGGAAGCTTCGGCAGTATAATGTAATGCAGAACATTTAACCAAAGTAAATTTTACCACAGACAGGTTTTCTTATCTATGGGTTTCTGCATAAAAACGGGCAATACGAAAGTTTAATGCTTGTACTTACCTCATAAATACGTGAGAGGCATTTCATTTTGTGCCAAGTTTCTGTAGACTAGATGTTCTGACATTATAAGACCATCACAATTATTTTTCTATTATTTTCAATATTACATAAAATGAAAATGTACACGCGTCACGGTACACGTCATCTATGACGCACATTACCGGGGCATGAAACAATCGTCCGTCCAAAATGAGTGCAGTTAGTTTTCACGAAAGAAAAATAAATACAGAAATAGACAACTTACTGGACAATATTGTTTTCGTATGTGTGTCATACTCATAAGTCACTTATTATAAGATCCTACGATCGAAATTACCGATCACTTGCTTTTTAAGAATATCGATTTTAATCAAATCGTCTTTGGATTTTTCGTAACGGAGCAGATTCTTCCCTACTTCCTGCCATTGTAAGACACTCATTGTAATTCTCGCTATTCGGGGCAGCACACTACCATACTTCGTTACGCATAAATGTATAGATATTTTTGTATCTTTTGACCTTCAACTGGGACACTTCACCTTCGCAGTGTTTTAGGGAAAATCTACAAACTTTTGTGGTTCCTAATTTTGACACGCACGCACAAACTAATGCACTCACACCTCCAACAAATATATAATTCGCAATGACACTCTCGATCTCTTGACACTCAAATGCGGCTCTACGTGTGAAGGTATGTCTGACATGGGTTGTGGGCGGAGACAATAATTTGCACGTACATTGGTGAGTAGTTTATGTCAATGGCACATACGCCGTAAAAATGCAAGTGAATAGTGAATCGTGGAGTGTGCTCAGAATGAACATTCGAAGACCCCCTGTGTACAACTAGCAGAAGTTGTAATTGAATTTGTCACAAAGAATATCAATGTTCCTTCGCAATTTCCCTGCTCATGTATCAAGATTTAACAAAGACAGTCATTTAATTGAATAACATTTAAATTTTAACCCAACATATCTGATATAGCCAGCACCTATATCCATTTCCCATTTACACATACACTGCTTCACTCATTTGTACACTAACATAGAGACATGCATTTCTCTTTATATTATTATTATTATTATTATTATTATTATTATTATTATTATTATTATTATTATTATTATCATTATTAATTTCCCTCTGTCCCTCTGGGGATTTACGTCGTTATTTATTCCTTTCGTAGTTTACTAAAGGCCACTCTACATGCAACATCTAAAAGGTACTGTCCAACGTAAATAGCAGCTCTTCCATCAGAAACAGCGAACTCCAGTGAATAAGTACGAGGGGCCTAGTAAGTTTCCTTAGGTAGACAAGAAAGAGAAAACACTATTTAATGGGAAAGTTTATTTCGGCAGATATAACACAGGTTTTTTTCCCACACGTATGTTTTTCCATATAAACACCAGAATTGAAACATTTATCATGCCATGGGATCAAATTGTAACCGTCTGTGTGGACGTCTGCCTCCTCGGATAAGTTCTAGTGTTTGACAGCCCCCTGTAACTCTGCGACCCTGTGATAGCAACAATGCTGTCCATGCAGGGATTTCTTGAGATATAAAAAAGAAGTGTTCCTTTCATCCTCTTATCCGCCCCAATTGTTTCGTGCCAAACGGCCATATGCTAGTGTGTATTTCAACCATTGACGTCGCACGAGAGATGAAAAAATACACCCACCTTACATGAAAGCAAAACATTTCTTTAAAACATATTCAATTCCAATAATCTTTCCAAGTATATGGGTCAAGAAATCGTGCCGATGTGGTGCTCTGTCAGAGAAGAGACTAGGAGCACAAGAGAGGAGAATCATCGCAGACTGATCCTCATCTCTTAAGAATCTCCTAAGGATATTTTGCACGCCCATTGCGGTGAATTAAGACATCCCGTGAAGACGCAAACCCCAATGAGGGGCATACTTTTGAGCGTATAAAGGCATATAAAGGTCCATTCACAATGCAGACATAAACATAACGCATACACGTAAACATTAACATACGTGATAGACTCAAGTATTCACAACGTCTAACATAAAACGCACGCAAAATAAGAGTTTCTATTGGCTGAGTCATTCTAGTTTATTAGTTGGATGTCAGAACCGATTTCGAGATATCGGCTGTGTCCATGGCCTATGGGTTCGATTAAAACTAGTGCCAACGCTGCACGCAATCAGTAGAACCAAACCACGGCCTTTTACAAAGAGTTCTATACAGTACACTTCTGTAGTACTTTTTGGTATTTTGTTCGTCCAACACCATCTAGCGTAAATGGCGTTCGTCTATCGACTTCGATCATATTTCGATACTCGATTTTGAGTTAACGTACTGTGATTGGTCCATTTCTTATGTCTTAATTAAGCATAAACACCGAAGCTTGAAGCTCGTACGTTAACGTCTTACGTGTTATGCTTATGTGAATGCATTGTGAATGACTCCGCTTTTGGACGTAGTCCTAATTCTCATGTTAACGCGATGCTTTTTTTCATGTTTACATTGTGAATGGGTCGTAACTTTGTGGGCCAACGCTTTGGCGTACAATGAAACCAGCACACATGGCCACCCCCATTAAACAGTCACCTCTACAAACGGCTATTTTTTCGTGAAACTGATTTTTCGGTAAGATGCGAGTAAATATTCGTTCTCCAGCGACCAGGTTGACTAAGAGACTATCGGCCATGGACATTTCGAAATTGTCCTTTAATAAACCGTCATTATAAGCTATTTTGAACTGTATTGCCTCAAGAAGCGGAAAAGTGGTTAAGAATAAATATCTTCCTACGATGGGATGCGTTGACAGATAACTTTGAATACTGACGATCAGGGTTTATCAGTCAGGACAACTACTTTTCTTCACGTAACAACAGGAGTTTTAATACATTTTTTGTTTATGAAATAATAAAGCATTCGTTTCGCCCATTTCACATCATTCCTATGGCTCGTTACGCTTATTCCCTTCGGAGAGAATCTGTTAAGGACATTCTAGGATTTCGCCTCGTGCGCAAATCCGATCTAACGGTATTTCCCAAACTCCTTCGGTAGACCGCCCTGCTGTAAAGTTTCTATAGAATGTGACTTTCAAGTTCAGTTTGTCTTTTTGATAGGACGAAGACAGAAAACGGGTTTTTCGACTAAGAGAAACAGTGACCAGTTTTTGTGAGTGTGTTTTGATGTTAGCCTAGAGGAGGCATTTTTTTGACGGAAACGTTGACGTCCCTTAGGTTAGGTTTTACTGTAGTAGTATTGCATTTGAACATTTTCTTAACAATGCGGGTTTTGAGTGATTCAACCGAAAACCTTCTGTGGATCAATTCAAACCAACTTGTTCCCCCAATGTTACTTTTATAGATTTCGCCCTATCGCAGCCACACTAGTGGTCTCTAATACACTATATTACGAGACAACCCGCCTTCTTGATTGTGTTGGTTTGGCTGCTGCTGGCTTCTTGCTGGTGCCACTTTTACTCATGTTATCTCTTTCCAACATCCCAATCCACACACACCGGCTTAGGTGGCTCGATGTTATTGCAGCCCCTCTGAACTGGAGGACCTAGTGTTCGAGTCGAGAATTTCGACACTAGGTCGGCAGCTAGGTCCAAATCAGCCACTGTCTTGGGGAGAATTTCCAGCGGCCGGCTGCTCTGATCGCAAGTTTTTCGTGATTTCTCCAATCAACACCAAGCGAATGCCGGAGCAGTACCCTAACAAACGGGCCACAAACCGCGCGCGATCTTTACTTCACCTTCTTCGTCCTCTTCTCACCCCTTACACACTTACACTAATATGCACCACAATACCAAACACCTCGAAAGCTTAGAGCTTGTCCCGGCTGCGGCGGTACTCCATTATTGGGAGATACTTTGTTGGGGAAAACCGAAGGGTAGGTCGGTGCCGGATATCGCCATCCAGCGAAAGGGAGATCACCGCCACCTCCCGCGATAAAAACATGCACTACACACTAATGACCTTAGCAGTTTACGCGCCTGGAATGAATGAATCGGCCAAGCCATCCACATCCGCGGCGGTCCCAAACCCCGACGGCAGCGCCGCCCATCTGTTGTCCGCCCGGCCACCTGTGCTTGCCTTGCCGTCTGCGCCTCTCCACCCACCCCCTCCACCAGCGCGGAAGCACCACGCGACCGCAGCGGAAGAGCGGGGGGTGGGGAGGAAGGGAAGGAAGGGAGGGAGGGAGAAACGGAGGGCGCCCGCGCGCAGGCGGACGTGCAGCCCGCAGGACCCTCCATGGCGCCACGAGGCGCGCAATTCACGCCCGCTCCGCCCGGCACGTGCCGCCACCCGGGGGGGCCGGCGAGCGGTATATACGAAGAAAGGGCGGATGGCCGCCTGGGCGAACTAGGCACCTGCCTAGGGGCCCCAACCTCTGAGGGGGAACCCGGATGATAGTACAAGAAACCTTCATTCATGCGAAATCCGGGACCGACGTTCTGTTCGTGTTAAGGCGAAATTCGTGTTGACTTCGTGCTAAAAAGGGTTTACTGTATTAAAATGCAATGTCAAAGCCGAATTTCACATTGTTTAGTTTATTATTATGAAAAAGCAATTTCTATTTCAATAGTTCTTCATTTCTTTCAAATACATTTATTTAATTCAGATATTAAAATGTTTGAATTACTGGAACAATAATTAGAAATAAGAGGAAATCATCAAACAACACATAATAAGCGTGCGCAGCCGAAAACAAGGAGGCAACTACGTTTCTCGAACCCCATTAACATTTATTATTATTATTATTATTATTATTATTATTATTATTATTATTATTATTATTATATAATAGTGTGTATTTTACTAACAATATTAATAAAACGTACAAGGAAAATGAAATTTTTTTTTTCTTTTTTCCAATTCTGAACCATGAAATAAGTTTGCAGATGCCTTGGAGAGCCTCTTTTCCAAGTGTCTACATTAATTCCCCAAATTCTAGAGTTAGAAAAGGGGAAAATCAAAGATTGGGCATATTTAAGGAAATAAAATGTACTATATCGTCAGTGTACGGGAACCTTTTTTTAAAGGGAGGCACAGGCCTCCTTGCCCCTCCTCTGAGCGTACGTCTAACATACAACTATTTCCCAGGATAAAGACCAAAGGTGTTTGGGAAACAACGATGCTCTCTTTCGGCTCCTATGCTTCTATGAAGACTTCCAGACATTTGGCATTCGACAAGTACTGAACGACCGAGCGCCACATCGAGAGTTGCGTGGGTGCGATAATTGCTATTTGACATCGCTAGGCGAACGTACGAATTCCTTTTTAGGAGTTTTTAGGAGTTTTTTCATGATCATTTTATAAGACAGTAATGCATGTTGGTCATTGAGGATAAATAGATGATAGAATATTTGCAAATTCACGCCGCTTGAAAGTATTCACTTCCGCAATGTTTCTTATTTTATTCCATAAATGAAACCATCCTCTTCCGTCCATGGTTATAAAAATGTTGGTCCTCAGAGGAAATCTATAGCTCGCACAGGTTTCGGTCGCGAAATCCCCGAAATGCACCACTGTATCCGCCCCCGTTGTAGCGTTTGAACATTCGCGC
Organism: Gryllus bimaculatus; assembly: GCA_017312745.1. Classification (NCBI taxonomy): domain Eukaryota; kingdom Metazoa; phylum Arthropoda; class Insecta; order Orthoptera; family Gryllidae; genus Gryllus; species Gryllus bimaculatus. Next base: position 718,594 of record BOPP01000149.1, on the reverse strand, counting down.
GCTCAACATCGGTGGCTCCCGCCTATTGCCCCGCCTGGGTAAAAGCGGCCCATACACCGCCAACGACCGCTGGTGAGCCCAGCTTACGCCGATTGCAAATCCACCGCCACCGCACCCGTTACATGTTTATTTGTTCGCATAACGGAAAACAATATTGTACTATCAATTGTACTAAACAACCGCACCGCCGCAATGTTTCCCGCAGTACAAACAAACAGCAAGGAAGAACTCGCAATCCAAGCTCGTCAAGCCAGGCTTGCCCGTGAGTGCCGAGCTCTTGCGCATTAGGAACTCGACACAGCATTAGTCCCGCGCCACATTCCTGATTTTCTTCTGAAGACGGCTTTGTCGTTTCCAATATCCTCACGATAAGTGGGCGAACACCTGCACCATAAACAAGTTAACACTGAAGGTGAAAGATCTTCCGTTGAGCACGCGTCGCTGTAAATGCGGACAGGTAAAACCGAACAAATGTGTGCGCATTAGGTTCAATGCGAGAAAAGCAACCACGAGCGCATAAAACGAATTCCTACGACTACAGCAACCACCGCAGTTGCCAAGAGATTCGAATTTCGAGATGCAGTACGACGAAACTGTTCCAATACCGTCGGTAAAATATTCGACTGGTTGGTGATATTTTTTCTTCTTCATGATCTCTTACAAAACCTCCCACATGATTAAAATAACGTATTAAGACGATTTTTTTTCAGAGAGCGTGTCCCATCAGAGATTGGCTAAGAGTGACGTTAACTGGACATGGAGAAAACAGTGGGATATCACATTCTTTCAAAGAAAGGCCATACGTCTATCAATTTCCAGTATCCTCTTTTCTTTGGGTGGCCAGGCTGCGGCTCTCGAATTACAAGAGCGGACCAGAGTGGACCTCTCTGCCAGCATAACCAATAACCTCACGGGGACCATATGACGCATTGTAGGCCCCGAGTAGGAGGGAATTTCAAAAGTGGTTAAAGGATGGACACGATTTTGTTCACTTTATAAAATGGAAGTTCACATTTCAATGTCTCTGAATGGCTAGGTTCCACCTGATATTTTATGGTGAAAATGATGTTCAAACATGTTCGAATTCATATCACATCTTACAAGTACAACACTTTTCAAATTAAGCATGTAGAAAAACTTGTGAACAACGTTACGCAATAGCATTTGTTGTTTTTGATCGCATTGGCTTTTTGATCGTACCTGTGCATCAAAGGAATACCACAAGCAGATACACTTCAATTTCGTTAAAAGAAAAACTTATACAATATTCAGCAACTACGAATTTTATTTACCATGGGAAAAATGATCTTGCTTATCAAATTTTCAAACGTTATTCTAACAATAAGTACATTCACCGCACATATTTAGGACTTGGTAGAAAGTAATGCCTGTTCTACGATATTTTCAACTAAAATTGCATTTACTGACACCTACATTAACATAACAATAAAGACGTCCAAAATATTTCTTTACAGATGGGACAATTATTTTTTAAGTGTCTTCGATTAAGCGATAAACTACACGCAAGCGCCATGAAAGTGGAAAACAACCTCAAGTAGATTATGCTCCTGTACCATGTACTAAATTCATTTATTTTTTGTGAGTTGCGAAATGAAGTGTTAAACATTGTTTTCGCACATATTACTCTGGAGTCTCGAATAAATGTCTGGGTTAAGGTGCAAATTTATAACATGTTTTATAGAAATTACCTCACCATTATACGAGCAAAACGTTTTCACCTTCTACGAGCAGGTCCAACGATAATAAAACAGGCAGACAAAATCGCACGCGGCCGCTTTCTGTAACTAATGAGACTTTCCCTATTGCAGGAGTTGCATTCCCAGGTTCTATATTTACAAGTATGCTGACATTTAGGTCAATGCCAAAATCCAAATTATGCACGATTTTTTTGTCACTGAAACCTTAAGCATCCGTGGGGTGAAACTGACGCAAAAGATACGACGAGGGAAATAAAAACCCAGAGGTTTGACATGGAACAAACGCGAACAGCACGTGGTCACAACGAACATGCCGCGTACAATTTCAAATTACGAAAGTTATACGACAGAAAGAATCCGTGAAAAATTACACTTCTACACGGTTTATACACGTTGATCCATGGTAGTTTTATGTACAATAAATACATCAAACATCAAACTTCCGAATGTTGCGAGATTAAAATAGAAATTTGTGATTAAATATTTAAAAATATTTAACTTTAAGAAACTTATATTTAATACATTGTGCACGAAAATAGAGGAATGTATCTAAGAACATTATTTGCACAAACACTAACGTTTTAATTTTGATACGAAATCATTCACTTTTTACCAATATGAAAAGTTTTAGACAGAAGTACTAAAATTTTCGGGGAGTTAATTTTCGACACGCCTTATATCTCAAAAAGTATTTTAATGCGTAAAAAAGTATAACCAACAATACTGGTTTTCTTTAATTGTCGCATATTTTTAAAAAATGACAAACTATTGTCCCAGGATTTAGGGCTGAAAAAAGGGGGAGTTTGTAGTTTATGACAGTATGGTAACTTATGACTACTACACATTACAGAAACATTTAACAAAAATTACAGTACCCACTTCAACTTACAGTACAAGTTTCACAAATTCAGGGTCCTACATCAAGCAAATTTTAACCGCTTTCGCTTGTTTTCGTACGAAGAATGTGAAAAGACGTGCGCCCATTGCTCAGCCGATTCCCTTTCTCGCCCAAAAACTTTGAAAGAAAAACTTCACTTAAGATGAGTACAAGCACGTTAAGCGTATATGACGACTTGCAGCGTATATTATCACACTGCTTACTTAAGAAGTTATGTAATGTGTTTATTAATACGTTTTTGCCGTCCTTCCTGCAGTGTCAAAAAATAAACACAGCCAGACGAAAAAGGATGTGCCAATAGATAAAATTGTATGCAATCGAAGTTTGTATAGGGGAGACTTCCTTATTCATCGTCATGTAGTGGCAAGAATATAATAGAGATGTATTTTCGCCTCAGGGGTCGTTCTACTCGATTATTTTTAGACAGGTGAAAGAAAACTGATTATTCTCCCATGCCGGATATCTGGACTGCAAGGAAGGCCCCATATCTAGCGTACGAGTGTAATCACAACACTGGTGAGAAACGAAGTGCTAGAAGCAACGTGTGCTTTTATCAGAGCAATTTCGCGCCAACATCAGCGCACTGCATCTCCGAAGCGACGTTAATTGCTATCATTGCACCGGGCTGCGAGGCCTACGTGACCAGTACTCGAACCCTCATGGCAGAAATCGTGGCCTGGATTTTCGGCGATTACCTTAGTGAAAATGACATACACAATAACATCACTGGCTCGAGAGAACCATGTATGGATGAAAAGATGACTTACCCCAGGCTGTCGATATGTGCGGCAGGTGAAACAGGAAAATCAAAGATAATAACCTAAACATCCCCACGGTTGGCTCGGTTCACCGAACGTTCCCTACCACACACCGAACACTCATGCGCCCCGACGACTGGCGAACTACATTTTAGCTTCAGCGCTGCCCGAACCTGAGCGGTACGTACGCAACGGGAGGGGGCACCACGTTGGCTTCAAAGGGGCGCGCTAGCGCTATCTCTTAATAACGTTGCAAACTTCCAGGAACCGCTACTACAATCAATACTCCACGACACCACGGCGAGGAAGAAGCAGAGTTGCATCCAGAAGTAAAGTTGGCCAAGTTGGCTTTCCTTGATGCTGGGAGTGGAAATGGATGCCTCTGGATGGTTTTCTGGCGCCATATTGTTCCTCCACTGCCGGGCGCCTGATTTGAAAGTGTATTTTATTTATTTTATTAAGTAATTTAAAAAAAAAAAATTTAATAAGGGAATGTCACTACAGCCTATGACAAAAATTTTACGTCGAACGTTGATTGTATATAAAACAGCAAAGAATATTGACAATCATATTTTTAAACTCTAGCATGTTAATATTGTTTTGAACAGTATTTATTAGTTAAAAAGTTAATCTAAAAAATATAAAATAACACTAGAAATAATATATTTCTAATGTGGAACTCATAGTTTATCAATAAAAAGACTTTTTTTGTCAGAATATTATGGAAAACTTTTGTCTTAACTAGATATGTTGTAATTCTATGTGTGATTGATCTTTATGTTCTTATCCAATTTGAAATAATAAAAGAGCATGCTTGACATAATTCAGATGGAAATACATATTTTTTACTGGAAAATATACGCTATGCCTACTTATCACATCTCTGATATTAAAGGAGTACAGTTCAAACAAATATTTGTTATATTAAAAAATATCCATACATTTCTTGTGCTCATGACAGTTTTTCAGTCAAAGTACATTGCTTGTAGAAAGAAATATGCTGCATATATCCCAGATATTAATTATTCTATTTATAGTCACCAGTAATTAATGTGAACAATATTTATAATTATCAATTCTCACCATTAACCTGGCAATATACGCAGGTGGTCTGACAGACCTGGGAAGCTTTACTCTTACACTGTGATTGCAGATTGGCCGCTCCTGACCACTGCTTCTAGTTACCTTTTCCTTCACCAGATATGAGTCACATCTCATCTGAGAAAGTGAGTATTGTTATCCTTTCTAGTGGTGAGACATTCCAAAATGTTGCACGGGCCTCAGGGACCACTTGCATGCATTCATGCAACAGTTTTCTTTCAGTACTTTACTCAACATAACAAAATATTAGTGCCAAATATGCAAAAAAGTTTATTTGTTTGGAGCATACACTAACAGTTTTGAAAGCACACAATGAAGGAAAGTTGTCAGATACGTAAAATATACCAAATACAATGAAAATAATGTTTCACCCTATTTCATTTTTTCAATTTTGTTAATTTGCAATTCACTAAATACAGTAATCAATTATTTAAAAATATATCTCATTATTGAAAATAATATCGATCTTTTTTCGGGGTACACTTCTTTGATCGAAATTATAAGGGGAAATTGAACTAATGGAACTGTAAGAAGAATGGTCTGTGAGACCAGGTACAGGCACTGACACTACAGAAAGAGTGTGAGTGCACTGCGTGGTTAAAAAGCAAATGAACATGAATACTATATATAATTAATAAAATTACTAAACACAAAGAAACTGATCAGAATATTGGTTTGTTGGTCAAGGGCAGGACTGAATGGGGAAGGGATGCATTAGAATAGATAGAAGAGGGAGAATAGGGCAGGAATAGATAGAAGTATGTGTAAAAGATAGTGAAAAATTAATATCAGGGCAATGTGGGGCACTTCAGTTTGATATTATCAGATTAAAACATTTTTTTCAATAAAAACTGTAAATTTTAATACAGGGTGCACGGCCAAAATCCGGACAAATTGAACATTTTTCTTTACACTATATTTTTTGTTGCCCAACATAGAAAAATTAAACAAAAATGTTTTTACCACTTAATGTCATAGGACTCATACATAGGAATAAATTTCCTCTGTATGTCGTATACACTCACCCCACTTGCTTGAACGGACCGCCTCCGAATCTGGCGTCTTGAACCGCTCGCAGGCACGGTGCAAGGCATTACGGCCATTTCGGCGAATGCTGCTTCACTAAGCGACTCGGAGAGATGCTACGTTCCTACATATACGCGCGTCGTCTCGACTTGTTTGTCAACTCTCTCAACCCGACAGCTCCCATACCATAATAATCCAACGGATTTAAATCTCTGGCTGTTGGGAGGCCAGAATTCCTTCGACCAAAACATGTCGATATTGTCCGATAACCAATTCTGCACCAAATGACTCGTATGGGCGGGCCGCACTCCTGTCGCGAACACATATGGCCTTCCAAATGCTACGTTGCTCCATCCACGGCTTCACAACGTTTAAAAGACATCTCTCAACACTTAAACCTTCCCTTCGCGTTCCACCCATTCTTCCCCTTTTGGAAGAAATGAGGTGGCATAACATCACCTTCGCGACAAACAACTCTAGCACGTGCACATTGGCGGAAATTTTGTTCTCACGTACCACAGGGACATCCTCAGGGTCCGCGGGCAAGCCAGCCGCGTCATTTCTTCGACTTAATTTCCTTGCGTCTACCGTAAAAATTTTCTCCGTCGAAAAAAAATCTGATTCGTCCAGCCGCCTTGTTACCGTAAGGAGCACAAAAAGAAGATTGCACCGTTTCAACTCTCTTCGTCCTGGCGCGCTTCAGCAAGACAGGCATCTGTCGACACTTTAATGGTGCTGAGGACTGTAACGGAGGTCTTCCTGGACCCAATCTGACGCATAGTTGTCTCACTTATTCCGACAAGCGACGCAATTTTTCCGGACCTCGATCTCGTCCCTGGATCCTCTCAAAAATCAGTTCTTGAAGCGCGCGCTTGAATGACTTCCTTGAGCATGTCCTGAACTTACGCGCTCCTTCGAGTGCACTTTTCTCGCGGCGCGTGTTAGCAGACCTTTCCTCCTGAGCTTCTCCGCACTCCCTCCTGTATTTTGCCACGACATCACTACAACTGTCCGATCTTCGGATATCCGCCAAAGAATGCACTGATTAATCTCCGTCGCTGCAGCGACCAGCGCGCAACACTTTCAATATCGCTGCTTCTTCGATTGTATTCTTCGCTTGAGTCTCAACATTGCGACATGTTTTAGCGTCTTATGTCTGCTTAGTAGATGGAGCTATACGAATATTTCATGTAACAATCGCGACTATTTAGGATCGAGCATAAGCAAGCGCGGGAGATTCAAATCTAATTTTGTCCGGATTTTGACCGCGGACCCTGTACACTTCATGTTTTTTCACTTAAATATGAGAACAAATATGCAGTTACTGGACAAGTTGTAAAGCATTGTGATGATAAAACTCGGCAATGCCACACATGCCAGCGATTGAGATAAATGAGCACTCATACAATGCTGGCTTCCTTAAGCTAACATCTTATATTTAATTAAAAATCAACAAATAAAAATAAATTTTAACTTCAGCGTAAATGAAAAAATCTTAATAAGCAAACAACAAGTCAGCTGAACATTAGACCTATAGCCCTTCCTCATATCCTGGTTATGCACTGAATAAAAGTTATTACCTTTGCTAATGTTTTTATGCATTGAATTCTCAGCATTAACTTTGCTTTGTCTTCAGATCTGGTGGAAAATTATTACAAACATTTGGTACAGAAGTAGAAAATAATAAACAGAAGTGACATTATAACGACATTTATTTTGCAAAAAAGTCTTTGTACTATAATTTTTACTGATTCTCTTTTTCTATACTTAATTTTTTTTATTATTTTGTGTCATATCCAATGAGAAGGTTCAGCCCTCAAAAACTACTAATTTGATGAATAAAGCCTTTTGGACACTTCCAAGTCATCTGCACTTTTTTTTATTTGATAATAACATTACAGTATAAGAATCATTTAATAAATTATAATGTAAATAATTTTAAAATTAAGTGTATGTGTATATGTATTTATATATAGTTATATGTGTGTATAATACACGATATGCGTGTGGAGCATCTCCTCAAACATCTGGGAAAGCGAATAAACTAATGTTTTGAAACTAATATTTTCTAAAGTAGTTTTGTCATCAAAATATTTGAATCATTCATTATTGTTATATTTCAGTGGTTTATTTGGTAATGCGTTCTTGAATAGAAATGCTTTCTGTTTTGTTTTTTAGTCTAAATCCTTTTTTTATCATAATCAATATTTTTTTCTGATATTATAGAATCTTCAGCCATTCTTCATGTTAGAAACACTACTGAACAAAGTTTGAGGAATTTTCATTTAAAAATTTCAAAATGAAGAATAATTGAATCATATCAGCAACAATTTTTTTAAATTTTTGTTGATGATGTGATTTGATTGTTCTAAGATGATCTAAAATCTTCTAAGATGCAATGCAAAATGACATCACATTTTCCAAAATTAGCAGCATCCACATCTTTTTCTGATTGCAGATTACATGAAGCTTGTTTTTTCTTGATACCAATTTCACTTATTATTTGTTAAAAATTTGAGAAGTAATTTGAGAAATTTTCATTTCAAAAATTACTAAAGGAAGAACAATCAAATCAAATCATCAACAATTTCTTTTAAAAAAGCATGCAGGAAATTGTTGGAACTCATATGCAAATGATTTCACAGAGAGAGAGGAAACAATAAACTCAAATATTTGTCTTATACATTCTCATTATTAGTCTAAATATCAGACTTACATATTCAATCATGTCTCTATTATTCTGCTCAATAATGCTGCATATTTTTTGTATAAATAGTGTATCATGATCAAGAGGAATTATCACACCTTAAATCACTTATCATCTCACATCATTGTTAATATTAGAGTTAACTTACTCATATCATGCTTAATCACTTTTTGTTTGCTAATATTTGCTTTTGGTGCTATTTCATTGATAAAGAAATATTGTATATTTGTTTCTGTAATTATCAATATGTAAGTTTTGTCATTTTTCTTACATGATTTTTATATTGGCCTTATTAGGATATCTTCAGACCCTCCAGGTGGGCCATTATCTTCTTTTTCTACACTTCAGAGGTTAGGCTTACGCCTGTTCCGTCTCCACTGTATCTTTCCATCTTTTCTTGGGTCTTCCCATATCTCTTTTCCCCCTCGGTTCATAAGCATATGCTAATCTTCGCAGTCTTGTTTCTTCCATTCTTTCTAAGTGCTGCAGCCACTTCTTCCTATTCATATCCATTATATTATTTATGCTATTCACATTCAATTCTTGCCTGATTTCTTTATTTCTTATCTGGACTTCTAAGATGTAGCATTTTGTTCTCCGAAGGCTCTGAGTTATGAATTTTGCTTCCTCTTTTCTGCATTAGAACTCAGCACTCACTGCCATAAAACAATATCGAGAGAGCTAATGTTTTATAATATTTGATTCTAGTATATTTTCAGGTCTTGTTTTTCACAGTTGTGTGAATGGTCCCACAATGGTTTGAAATCATGCTAAATTTTTATCACTGTCTTTTTGACCTTCTGTGTCACATTCTAGGTAATAAAAATGTAGAACTTATTCTAGGCTTACATTGTCTAGAATTATTTTTGAACAGATAATATCTTTTCCCAAAAACACTAATATTTTGGTTTTGTTTTTTGAGATGGTTAGGTTGTAAGAGCTGCATAGCTTATTTAAGTGGTGCAAGACATATTGTAGATCATTTTCAGTTTCTTGAATTATGAAAGCATCATCTGCATAAAGTAGAAGGTTTAATTATTTTTCTTAGTCAATTTTATTCCTATGCTAATATTTTGTTTCCATCTCAGAAATGTGTCGTTTACATATATGTTAAAAAGTGCCAGTGACATTGAACATCATTGTCAAACTTCTTTGTTAATTAAAATATCTTCTGTCTTTATGCAATCTATCTTAATAATTATTTTTGATTTAATATACATGCTTTTAATTGTTTCTATGAGATGGCTAGGATGGCCATAATTTTCCATAATGTCTCAAGTTTTCTTTTATCAACATTATCAAAGGCTTTAACGAAATCAATAAATGCCATATGTGTTTGTAGATTGAATTCTCTTCATTTCTCCATGGTTTGCTGTAGAACAAATACATTGTCAGTAGCTGACCTTAATTTTCAAAAGCCAGTTTGTTCTTCATCCACTAGCAGGTCTGCTATTTTTAGATGACTTTTGTTTATAATTCTGGCATATACCTTATATATTGAATTAAGCAAGCCATTAAGCCTCTGTAGGGCCATTAATTGGTCCCTAATCAAAAATATTTTATGCATTCCAGGAAAGGAGACACGACATTACAAAATTTAGTAATATCTTCTGATAATTTCAATTACACTATAGGTTGTGGGCCCAGAAACTATCAATGTGAGGCCAAATGTAGCAAAACTGTTTTTTCTTTAAAGAATAGTTTTTTTTATGAATGTCAAAAAGAGAATAAAAACTATGTGTTACTATGGGGAGAAGTGCAACCTGCACATTTCTTGAGTTCTGGGATCTCTACCCAAACTCATATACTATACTTATGAAAATGTATTATAAATACAGGTAGCAAGAGTGCAGTTTGGCAAGATTTTGTACTAAAATATTCAGTCCCATCCAATAAAAAAGATTTACAAAGACAAATCAGCTACAGAATTTAGCTATTAACCCTTGGCATGCCCTCGATGGAATCGACTTACTGCTGCGAGAACATGGAGAACAATTATCTGAATAACTACATTCTCCACTGAGCTCAAGAAAATGTGCACAGATAGGAAAGCCACGTGCATGCCCAGAAGCAAAACAAGGAGCCATCTCTGCGTTTGCTCAATGGGTCAGAGAACATGGATAAAAAACCTAATCAAGATGGAGATCCAGATGCTGAGGTGTAATTCTTTTGACAGGCCTATTTAGTATTTTACAATTATACATTCTGAATGGAAACCAGTACATTAAATATCTTTTTTTAAATCAATATTATTTTCTTTTTTAATGTTCAGTGTAGTCTCTAATTGTATAGAAACAGTTCTGCAGCAGAATAGATTGTTTTTAGCACTTAAACTTGTATGGAATCAATTTCAATCATTTAATGTTATCTGGCAATGTCAGGCACAGATCCAAATAAGGGAACTTTCCCTTCCCAAAATTTTGTAGTAACTATTAATTTTAACTTCTCACAAAATTTTTAAGCAAAAATATATTCCTATAAACCTTAAAACGAAAAAAATTGCATCGCAACAGGAGCAGAGTTTAGCCTGCGTCATTTTACATCATCTGTAATATGACACATTCAACCAAAATATTTTGAATAAAAAAATGTCCCCTCCCAAACTTCATCTCTGGATCTGCCCCTGGGAAATTGGTTGTGAAATAATGATCATATATTTTAAGTAAATGTTTTGTAGTGAGATGTTGATTCACACACCTGATGAATATGATTACTATATCAAGCATTGCAAGATACTTCAAATGGATGGCACCCTTGAGTACCAGTAAGACATTTTTGACAAAAGACACTGATCAGTAAATCAAGAGGCAAGGCAATGTTAGAATCCCAAGCTTAATAAGGAGAGGCTTACAAGAATCCCATGGATAGTATTTACTTAATATTTGTACAATTCTTTTCTGTTGATCTTATAATATAATTTTGGAGTTTCAGGATCAGTTTTCCCAGAAGATTATGAAATATCTGAATCAGGAATGCATATTCGCAAAATATACTTAACAATCACTATGATGGCTAACTGAATTTGAAAGAATTCTCAATGCATAACATAAAGAACTTCATTTTGTGCTCATTTTATTTAAATAGATGTTCCATTTGAGTTTTGATAACCATTTGACAGCTTCATTTATGATTATAGTAGATTATCATATTATTATCTCTTGTAATAATACAAATATTTATCAACATATACAACAAACTAATATTATTTTAATTTTAAATAATAAATTTGATAATACATATTGAAACATGTTAGGTTCAGACAGTGTATCACATCCCCAGGCTATAAAGTAGTTACTACCAACTAAACTTTTTTTTTTTTTTTCCATTTCAAATTATCAATTGCATGCTCCATTGAAAATAAACAATATGCAGTTCGCTGATGTTAAGGTAACAATATTTCTAGGTCTCTCAATTCAGTCAAACCTCTGATGGAATTTACATATAACATAATTAAACACTAAATTAAGTTCATTATGTTATGCATTCAGAATTCTTTCAAATTCTGTCACTCTTCATGCAGCTCATTGCGTGTATTTTGCAAGAGTGCATTCCCGCCTGAGATATGGCATAAACTTCTGGGGAAACTCATCATGTAGTACTCAGACCTTTAGATTGCAAAAGAAAATTATTCGAATAATGAACAAATGCCATCCGCATGATCCCTGAAAGCCTGTCTTCATTGAAATTGGAATTTTACCACTGCCTTGCCTGTATATTTACGAATCAGTAATATTCGTCGAAAGTGACTTTCTTAACGGTGGGAACATATTTTCATGCAATACTGATGTTTATAATTACAACACACTTCGTAAAATTCACGTTAATCAAGTATCATTATCATTAGCTCTCTATCAGAAATCCACCTACATTACATGTACGTTACTTTAGAACGCATTGCCAGATGACATTAAACAATTGAAATCGGTTCACAAATTTATGTTAAAAGTAAAGTCTTTTCTACTGCATAACTGTTTCTATACAATTAGAGTATACTGATATTTTAACTATTACTATTTTGACTAACTCGAATACAGGTGAATAAATCTAAAAGATCCCTGCCTATATTTTCTAACGCAGTACTTAGTCTAACCCCCTGTTGTCTTTCACAGGCCGAAATATTTTGGCCTAAATAAAGAAGAATTTAGGTTCTGATTGTATTCTTCTTCATTTTGTCGCGTCAACGTTAGAAAGAAAGCAAGAACTAGTGGTGCTACAGAATGGCACAGACGTTCCCGTATTAGTGTTATATTTCCTTTGGTATCGGCTAGCTATTCGGACTTGCCAAATACTGTAGCCAGCTGCCATCTACCGCCGCCCTAAGTACATTTTTTGACATTTTCTTAATCTCTCGGTTTCCATATAATAGAACCGAAATATTATTTTATGAATATTTAAGTAGTAAAACCTCGTCCGAAATTGCAATTTTCTTTGAAAAATTTGCAGCTGTTTTAAAACTAAGGGCGCTTAAGCGCTGCTGTATTTTCGAAATTTGAAGCTCTTTTTCACAGAAATTTTTTGAAACACTTTAACTCACTCGTTTGAAACACTTTAACTCGCAAATACAATAGTGTTTACAAATTGCTGGAAATATGCATATTAACGATGTGAACGATCTTTCAAAAGAAAGTACATTTGTGTAATTTTTGAAAAAAAACCAAAAAGTATCCCGAAATGAACTTTAGGTCATATTAAAGAGTAATTAGCACTATCCGTTCAAAAAGTTTGAAGAAAAAATTTGGAGGAGTTTTTGATAAAATTGCGTTTGGGCGTTTCTAAAAATGGGAAATTTAGAGCTAGTTTTCACAGAAAACGGTTCTGTTTCCGAGAAAATTTATATGACATTATTTAATGTACATGTACTCATAAATAGAATGTGAACAAATCGCCCCTAATATAAATATTAACGACGTAAGAGAAGTCAAATAAATATTTTTTTGTAATTTTTGAAAAAAGTAAACAATTGAACAATATGACGTTTATGTTATCTCACAAAGTGCCTTTATCACTATCCCTATCAAAAGTTTTAGAAAATTGAAACCGTTTTCGATAAAATATTTTGTTATTTTTTAAAACTGCACGTATTGCACGCAATATTACGCGAAAAAAACTAAAATTATCAAAAAAATGAACAGAACCTTAATGAAAGAACTAATTATAGACAACAAATTTCATTTGAAAGAAAAATCTCTATCTTCAATTTTGTAGTTGTAGGAAGACATCGAAAAAATCCATTTTTTTTACATTTTCGAAAATTAAGAGTTAACTCTGAAATTTGAACCTAGGCCACTTTTATAAGTTATTTTACTCTATACATACAAGAAATTTAAAGAAAAAAATGGAGCCGTTAATTTTGATAATGTCCCAGGGTCTTGTAATGTAAAACGTTCACAGTGTTCACCGACGGATGGATGGACAAACAGACAGTCGGATGGACGGTAAAGAAAAAACACTTTTTTGGTATCAGGGTATCCCAAAATGCGTATTTCCGCTGAAATCTCGAAATCAATTTTCCGCAACATTACAGAACCTTTCCTATACTACGTATATTACTCCATATAATACGTACGTATACGGGAAAGTAAAAATGAAATGAGCTATCTCCTTCTTCTGAGTTAAATCAAAATGTACATATTGAAGAATGTTCATTGCAAGAAAATGGATAATTCCGCCGATTGGAGATTGTTTTTCGTGAAAAGTAGTTTCAAACTTTCGAATTTCAAGCAAATTAAGTACTATTTAGTTGCTGTTTTTATTTATTGAATATATATCATACATTATAATTTTTCTCAGTATCACGAAAGTCGCATCGCACTTAAATCTTAAACACTGAAGAATGACTGATTTATGACTACGAGATTATAGCATGAGCTATCGATATTGGCTGTCAAACCTATACAGCATCTTTCATTTGAAAAGCCACGGAAAAGGGATCATACGATTTAGAACAATAAAAATTAAATAATTAATTAATGTTAAAACCTAAATTAATGTTAAAACCTAAAAGTATGTCTTCGAAGAGTCAATTGGGAATTTGCCAGCTTTACTACTTGAAACCAATCTGAAACCATGCTCCAGGATGACATTTCACAGATGTAAACAACCAAGAGTTTAGGCCGTAGTTACTCGAATAACCACTTGTCGCGCCACTGCACAGTCTCCGAAGTGGGTGTGGCATTGGTTTGCATCTTGCAAACAATGTAGTGTACCATTAATAAACTACCATTTACCAGACCAATTACTGACATATTCCGCAGAGGATAGGTGTGTGGTCCAAGATCTTGTCAAGTAGGCGAAGAGCACCATCCTTCAAGAACGAGAATCACGAAAATCGTCAGGAGTAACTTCCGTATTGTGCACTGCGCAAGATCGCGCGACGCGAGACTGGCATCTAAAGAGGAAACAACGACAAATTGGAGCAGTCAGTCACGTGTGTGACTTCAGAGATAACTCGTGTCATAAGTCCATTTATAGTTCGAAGAAATGTTGCTGGGAATATTCCTTATTGTCTGCCAATTATCTCTCGAGTTACAAGTTATTAGAAAAACCATTTGTTTATTATGATTTACGACACTTTTCGAACATTTACTGTCGAGAGCTCCAGAATTATTTTATATAAAATATGAAATAATATAATATAATATAATATAATATAATATAATATAATATAATATAATATAATATAATATAATATAAAATATAAAATATGAAAATATGAAATTGTTGAAAACGTAAGTTATTAAACATGTTTTGCTTAAACACATTTTTGCCTGATATCCTTTATAACTTTTTTGGAAGCAACGACATTTTTTGTTTGTTTGAGGAAAACAGTGGAACGGTGACACTGGTAACATGTGTGTTCTGTAGAAACTTACAAAAGCATCTACATGCGCGTAGGTAAATCCTATAAACATAATGGTTATCACTATAATATTCTAAACACTATTATAATAACTCTCATTTTAATACTGTCCTTACGAAAATTACTGATGGTGTTATTTGCTTGTCGATTGTTAATTTTATTTGAATTACCCTGTAAATGTTGATAGTAAATATTAAGAAGTGGGGTCGCGGATTTATGTATGCGTGTTAGGTCTGATACGTTTGCTAGGCCTTGCACCATGACATGACTAGAAATGCTCACTTGTGCCCTAATACGTCAAAAATATTTTGCTAACGCCTTTTTGTGTTCTTAAATGGACGACAGAGTGCAACGGTACTATTTATTCCTTAAATGAGAAGCATAATATTTCATTATGTAACTCCATTCCAGTTTCTGATTGCGAATTAGGAGTTGTGGTATAATAATCGTGTGTCCTAATAATCGCATTCATTTCCTTTCTCCTGAATCTTTTTTTTAAAATCTTTTGCGTCTAGAGTCTCGTTATCTCCTTAAGGAGCGTTGAGCGCACTGTGGAGTAATCCTTCATTAACATTTACAATTGGAGTAATCCCCCGTTACAAGCACCCTCTAGGGGCCATCTCGCACGCACCTGCGTCATCTACCCATCGGCCAGAATGAGGAAGGAATAGGGGTAGCGTTTAGGACACTTCGCAGGGGTTGGACTAGACCCTCTGAAGCAGGCAAACTCGTTTTGTCGTAACAAACTTCACAGGGCTCTACGGGGATTCTTTCGGCTTAAATTATTGCAAACTGCTGCGTGTACGAGCGATTTGCAATCATCAGAATTTAAATTCTTGTGTAAGAGACGTCTTTCACTTTGATAACGGAATATAAAATTGTTCTCAAAAAAATAGAGTTAAAAAATCTATGCAGCAAAGAAAATATAAAAGATTGAAAGGATCGATTTTCATAGCTTAGTTAATAAGGATAAAATCCTACTAGGAACACTCTGTCCCACTCAACTCCCAGGACCACATCTCTTGTACACGGATCCCTTTTTAGCATACGTCTATCTGTTTACGGGCCACTCTAAAATGAGCAACAATCTCTTAGAACGCTGCACTTGCTAGATTGAGCATGCTTCCCTTGCGAAAAATTAGTCCGAAGTCATATTAATTCAGGCTTTAATGGATGATATTCCTGGTGTTTTAATGCGTTTATATAACACAAAATGCGACTGCGAAATTGTATCGACAACTGTATTATTATTATTATTATTATTATTATTATTATTATTATTATTATTATTATTATTATTATTATTATTATTATTGAAAAAATATTATTGATATAATAATAATAATAATAATAATAATAATAATAATAATAATAATAATAATAATAATAATATGGCCTAATTAGTTTTTAATTCTTTGAAATTAAATTAATTATTTTCTATTATTGTATTAAATAATATTTTTTCTTACTAATATTCTAGACACTTTGTTTCCACCTTGAGCATAATGAACTATTCTGAAACGTTTATTTCCCCCGACTTCTATTTTTTTGATCGTTGTTTCACACAGCCACTTGTTTCGGGCGGCGAACAAGGAAGCGCGGGCTCCACGGTCTATTTCGGAGGTGGTCGCGCTGCCGGCAAAACGCCTCCTGTCCCAGCCACAACAAACCGCAACAAACCACAACATGCGCTCGCCGCCCGTTTGTGCCCCCTCCAACGCAGCGCCGTGCGTGCATGCAGAGCACGTAGATCTATTTAAAAAAAAAAAAAAAAAAAAAAAAAAAAAAAAAAAAAAAAAAAAAAAAAAAAAAAAAAAAAAGTATTAGACGTGTTGGACTCGTGCGATCTTTCCTGTTTTAAAACTGAAACTATCTTCTTCATTCCACTGCGAACGGTTTCTGACAACTGCTACGAAGTGTTGGTACTAGCCAAAACGCAATAGAAGGTTCAAAAAGGTCTCATTCGTAGGGAACATAAATACCGTAGCTCGTCTTCCGAAAACCGAGTTGTTAGTGGAACTTGGCGTTTGCCATTGTCCGTTCGCTCTTGGAAAAATTCTGATGTACACAATTACACAGTAGCAATTACGCATGATCGGGACGTGTCCAAATGTCAATTAACTGAGAATGGCCATCTCTTAATTTAGTGGATGTAGGTAATCGTTCAAACTGATGAAAGCCAAAGAATTCCGAGCATGCATCAATAATGATAATAAAATAATAATAGTAATAATAATAATAATAATAATAATAATAATAATAATAATAATAATAATAATAATAATAATAATTGATTACAGGTTATTTTTCTCTCCATTCCTCTTTGTTAACGCAATCGCCATCCAGTAGCGGCTGGTGCCCCAACAGACTGGTGGTTGCACCTCCATCGAATGACGGAAATGGACTTTCCAAAATTCAATAAACGAATCTAAAATAAAAATGTAAGCAATTCAAATTAATAAGAAGTAAGTGAAATGAAAGTCTATATTGTAACATTACTTATGTGATTGTCGTGTCCATTCAGGTATATACACCTCCCTCGCACGTTGTCTCGTTGATTTTCACCGGACCCTAAAGTTCGCCTCCAGCACATTGCACATTTTACACAAATAAAATTATTTTTCGAAAATCTCACTATCCTTGTATATTTTGTAATAAAGATCCTTCTATACACACACGCTTGTATTCATACCAGCGTTCTCCATGCAGGCTACTGCAAGCAGAAATATTATCTTCCGAGAAAGGGGCTTCCTTCCAGAACGGCCATCATTACACAAAGAATTCATCAAGGGTACATTTTAAATCAATAAATCTAATATCAAATTAAAACTAATTCTCTAAACATAATACATAATCCATCAAATGCCGTCAATAATTGACTGAACGTTTGTACTTTCAATAACAAGCGAAATTCACAAAATTACATTGCAGCAAGTCGTGTGAAGACAGAAAATTGGGATTTCCTGGAGCCTCCCTCGGTCGCCGCACAGCGCTAGACAGCGCCACCCGCCTGGTTGCACAACCAAACAGGTCTATATTTACGGTGTTAAATCAATACCTAGTAATACTTAGTATATTAGTAATAATATTAGCAGGTATTGGTGAAATCTAAGGGCCAAAGAGTGAATACATTAAACCCAGTTCCACAGCCAAGAGCGAAGAGCACGGTGCAATTCCCAGCAAAGCACCGGAGACAGCGGCAGTTGGACGCACTTTGGTTTCAAAATGATTTCATATATATCGATATTGATGCAATGTCTTGAATATTGAATGCCATTAAAAGGAAAATGTATATTCTTAACATATTATGAGATCTTATTTGATTATCTAGGTGCAACCGTGCAACCTAATCCCGAGCTGCCATCATCTAATCATCTGCTTTTTAAAGTGATTTACACTATTAAATCATGAGGTAAACTACCATGTTATTATTGTATTATAACGTTTCAATTTGCATTATGCGCATGTTTCATTCTCCCCGGACTTCTTGGGGTAATTAAAAAAATACTATTTTACGTATAAATAATATCTACCTTCACGAGAAACTCTCACACATCCACAAGTTTCATGCAGAAAAATTGTAAAATTGAATTGAAGCATTTATCCATTACTAGTATCACTGTAATCATGGTAATCATAGTAATAACTGAAGTATATATACATACACGATTCTTATTTTGGTACAAAAATTGTAGCATTATACTGAATAAAGATATTGTTTTCTTTCTCGTATATATATTCGTCTTAGGTCATGATCATGAGATCGATGTCATTTATAGTCCGAAAATGCTTCCATCATATCAGAATGTTTCACTTGTTTTAATCACGTGGAGAAATTGTGAGGAGCGGTCAGGTGGATTACGAAGCGATTGTAGCCTGTCCCGTACAGTGGCGCTGCCATTCGGCCAACTGCCCAACTCCCTCGGCGGCAACAGCGGACGCGTGGCGACTGCTAGCGCGGGCCATTAACTGACGGCCATTTCGTATTTTTACCGGTGACGGTCGGCGCAGCACATCAGGCCAACAGATGGGAGGCAGATAAAGCTGATTTATGTATAACTTTCGCGATGCACATGCAACCCAGAACTGTTACACACCAGGAGCCTTTTGATGATATTGGCTGTGCAGGAATTAGGTATAATACTAAAAAAAATGCGAAGGAGATTTACGTATTCCTTCCGCCACTACGTATATTATTTGGATTTTTTTCTATGACCTGCCCACCACTCTGTCACTTTAGTGTTTTACAATTTCGGCATTTCAACAACCTAATTTTACCCAAGATAAGTAGTAGTAAGATGTATCCATTGTTTAAAAAGAAAAACAACTGAGTGGCTGTAAAAAGGTTCTTTAAGTGATAAAAATTCCGGTATGTACCGAAGACTGGAAGACGATGGGACGGGGGATGTGAGTGACGAGAAATGAAATTTGTTTTAAATCAGGGAGAGCGTTATTGCTTTTTTTATTGATCAGGTGATTGCTGTTGTATTATCAGTTTTAAAGGAATAAATATCACATTTTCAAATATTCGTTCCGGCAAGCGGGTACGCATTATCGTGTTGAACGTAATTAACACAAATAGTTATATTAATGTTTTCAACAGTTAGAGTGACCCGTGATTAAAAGTTTACCTCATACTCCGCTGAGAAACTAGGTATGTGAACTAATCTGCGTAGACTCATTTTTTCTACTGTATGAGTGTATAAACTCTATGTTTCATTTCATTATTGCTCCCGTAGGAGCTTCCAAAAATTGCCATAGCCGTCGGTATTTCACGACGCCTAGGCGGGGTATTGGGAAAAGTTTTCAACTAGCAATAATCGCACCTCAGATAAACTTCATTGGTTACGATATTGCCACTGCGCAAAGCTAACGACCTTGATGACCCTATGAAACCCTATGAAAACTTTCTTCAAAGTGTGTATGTGCTGAAACAAAGTATATGTACAACTAAAATTTTATTTTACAATATATTTGTTTAAGTGTTAATCTAAAACAATTTATATATTTTTATGCATCGTCTTTATTGTTGTACATAACGTTTTATGTTATTCTTAGGTTATTAGTAGCATTTTGTGTTCATTATTTCCTGTTTCAAATGAATTCTTGACATTAGCACTGTCTAGCGGCGAGCGGAAGACCTACGAGGAAGCCATGTTGATTCAAATTTGGGCGCGAAAAACCTGTTTGAAAAAAAATGTAAATACCGTTTACTTTTTCATCTATTTGTTAAAAGAATAATTAATAATGAAAATATCAAATATCAATAATTTATTTTGCAGAGAAATAATTCGACAAATGCATGTACTTTTACATAGTTATTTTAAACTTTTGTTGAAGATCGCGTAAGAATGTTCGTTACAAAGAATGAAGAATTTTAGTTCATTAAACAACATTTAATACAATATACAATTCTTTCAAATTTTCAAAGTTTGTATTTAATTTTTGTATTTTATAAACTGAAATATCTCACCCGGAGATTTCCATAAGCGGGGGGGAGGGGGAGGAGGAGGGTATGTTTTATTTAACGTTTACACATTTTTTTAATTGTACAATCATAATTTTAGTTTATTAGTTTAGAAACAATCAAATAAATTACATTTCCATAGTCAACAATCTATAAAACAAATAATAAATAATTACATTAAAAATAGAATATCTATATTACTTCTCTGTAATATTTATTTTTAAAAACTAACTTTTCTTCCAAGTAATTTCTCATTTGAAACGGCTTTCTTTAGTAAGCATACTTGCTTCTTATTGTTTATGAATTTGTGAAATTCGGCGCAAGACATAATATCATAGTTTAGTTTTGTAAAGAGTTCTGCTTTGACTAATTCGACTCTCATCCTGTTTCTCAAATGGGACCAAATATTTCCCGTAATTAAAAAAATCCGTGTCTTGAATGTCTTGAATTTCTCTTTTGGAAAGAGTTTTTGATACTATTTGTATTTCATCGTACAAATTATATTCGTTAATATTTGCATTTACTATTCCCGCAAACTTGTACAAATTTGTCAAAGCTAATCTCTTCACCATTCTTCAAATTGAGAATATTAAAATACTGAAAGGGACTGTGATCGTAATTGTACCATTTTTCTATATCTAGAAAATACAGAAAATGCATGTAAATGCTTGAAATCTAAGAATCAGAAACATTTGAACGCGTAGTACATTCAATATTGTGCATGACCCGGAGATGAAAGTAGTAAACCCGGAGCCCGGAGATTGGTCACGAAACCCGAAGTCTCCGGGTGAAACCCGAAGAGGTGGCAACTTTAAATATCTGTAAAAACATTCCTAATCTTTGTCCATACATTCAATACTCCCTCTCTGAATCAAAAATGTGTTTAATTGTGTTTGACGTAGTGTTAGTTTTTGTCTATTTACAACATTCTACATAATACAATATACTTCTCTAGAATTATGTCAGTATATCACTTACTACATTAATTTAAATATATATTTCAGCAACACATAATTTCTTCGCCGTGTATTTCATTATTGTTGCATTAACCAGCATGCCCACTATTTAACAAGTTATTGTTTTATTTAGTTACTTTAATACCATTGTAACTAAAAATTTACTAAACAACACATATTTCTTCCGGCAGTACTTGTCAACAACGGTCCTTAGTGTGTGTGAATCATGAATACTTTTGAACGAGTAAAATTCTACTACTTGGATTGCTTTTAAGAATGTATTAGCTAAATTATGAACATATTATAACCACAAAGATTCAATCTGTTACAAATTTAGTTTATTGGACAACTTTGCGAACTTTCCGCACATGGAAACGAACGATGCATCGGTTATGAAAATAGCTTCATGCATGATATATACTCTTTGGCTTCATGCTGAAACCCAACTTCGATTGTTTGTGACAATGCGTTTTACAGAGTGGGACACGAAAATATGTTTTTAAGGACTTATGACTATCGTTTCTAAGTTACGCAGCATAAGTTATGCCGAATTGCAGCGAACGCTCAGGATTAGGGATGGGCAAAGCCGTTCTTTTATGTGAACCGTTCTTTTTAGTGAATTAGAGAACGAGAGAGTTCATTTATTTTGGGGACGTAAAGAGGGATGCCATTTTGGGCGGAATACCGCCAATTGGGCGGAAAACAAGTGTCGACTTGCGGGAAGAAGTGCATTTTGCGGGATTCAGCCCAATAAACGGAAACCGTTTTTTACTGGGAGGATTTTCGGAGGTATGCTGTTTTGCTCACATGAATCGTCAGTAATATATTTTCTCACAAATTATTCTAGAATTGATGGCTTCTGAAAGAATGTTATAGTTTTGAACAGCTTGTAAATATGTTGCTATTATGAACATTTGTGAGGGCCCGATTTTTTTTTATCATGCATTTCGTTCCCTTTTCTAAAATTTGTGCAAGTATTTAGGTAAAAGGTCTAGACTTAGTAAGTAGGCTTTATGCACAAGAGTATTTTGTTTTAAACATGTGAATGTGAAGCTATTTTGAAATTATCAGTCAAAGTGTCAGATTCAGCTTTCTTCACCTCTTACTGTTCTTCCCACTAGGTTATTTGGCGATATTGGGCGGATGTGTACAAGGCGTAATAACTCACATATGTTTTTCCACAATGTGTGAACGTGGGCAATAAAATCTAGCTTGTAACTAGTGATGGCAAATTTTACCAAAAGATCGATAATTCGATACATCACCAAAAGGTTTTCAAACGCCGATGAAAACATCGATGTTTAAAATTTCGAAGTTTTATATATGATGAAACCAATTTTTCTCTATGATTCCATTTTTAATAGAACGTAAATGAGATACATTTTGTTGTGAAAATGCTGATGTGTCGTAGACATTATTCAGGGATAAAATAATGGAAGACATCTTTGTACATGAATATTTATTAAGATTCTTGGGAACTTAATTAAAAATGTTTAATTCCCAAAGAATCGTAAATTAAAGTACATATATAGATGTAGATATATTGCCGATACAAATTTTTTGCAGCAATCTATGTTATTAATAGTTTTCGAAAGCATTTCTGTTAAAACTTTAATTTTTTAGAACAATATTTTCTGTAACAAAATGAATAGTGAAAAACATTAAAATATCAAAAAGGAGGACAGGTAGGAGGACACTTTTCGAGGAAGGAGGACAATTGGTCACCTTAGTGAATACTCATGTGTACAGAATGTAAAGAAGGAAATTAATAAATGAAGGGTATTGTGTTTGAATATTTTTCCGTTTATTTGCTTCCATTCTTGAAACATCAATGTAAAACGTCTTGGATCTTATATGATACACAATATTTAAACATTAGTTTTAGGTATATTCGGTGTTAAATTTAATTGTTTTAATTTTCTAATGAATATACTACATAAACAAGGTTCGAAATGCAGTTAAACGATATTTCCACAAACAAAATCATAAAGAAGATAACGTAAACATACTTATTAAAATAACGCCAACCATAATAGTGCTGGAGCTTTTTTTGCACAAGAACATTTTTCTGCCTCAAACATTTCTTTAACATATTACGTACACGTTTTCTGAATATTAATAGAAATGCATCGCTGGCTTCAAAATGATTGTACCATCCCTTCAGTGGGTTCGACAAACTAAACATTTTTCATGATAATATAAGCATTAGAAATAAGTGATGTACACATTTAAAATAATTTTAGATTTCGAGCCGATTCCTGATTTAACGCTGTAATCATGATTCAAAACTAGCCAGTGTGAGAAAAGAAAACAGTTCACGTCATTATTTATGCAACATTCTATGACTTCGGTACCAAAGCAGATAGTGAAAAACTTTTTCGACTTTTTGACTCTAAATAGAGATGTTGATTAGAACCGTATTGACCGTAAGATCGTATACCTTTTGAGGATCATTCTGTATATGTAGAGGGAACATCAGCAATAATTAAAAAATACAAAAAAATCATTAAGAATAACATGGTATTTCATCTTGATTGTATTACTGTGGTATTATTATAAATAAATCGTATAACGAGGTATTATTTCGTTTTCCTTCATTTCCGCGTGAAGGGTTAAGCATTAACAGATCACAGGTTTTTAATTCGCGACTGTCTTTGCCATTCCCTGGCACTCTTATACCTCGAGCAACCTTGGCCGCCTCCCAGAGCTGTGGAATTCGGAGCTGGGAGGTCCGGGTTTGATCCCCAACTCAGAACATTGGGCTTGGCGCGACAGCGAGTCAAGAACAAACGAAGGAAAGATGAAACGTGATCGTTAAGGTTGTTGTAGTGTTGCAATGCGCAGAATGACAAACTGATCGTTAGGATATTTCATCAATATTTTACCTTCACTTAAATACAATGAAAGTTGTTTACAACTAACTTGTTTGTTTGGTTGATGGGTTTACCTTATACATTGATAAATTCTCTCCATAACAAGATCCTCTCTACAAAGAAAGTCAGTACTTGAACCCTTGAGTGAACCATTGAGCCGACAGGACAGGGGTCCTATTCCGGTCAAATAATTTCAATGCTTTCCACGTTCTTTCCGTAATATGTATGATTTTTTCTATGAACAACGTTCTAAATGATGTAACAATAATTGTAAGTTGCCAGCCATTAGATAAATCTTACATTGCAAAAATTATTTTTGAACTGCTTTTGTAAATATTGAAAATGAGAATGGGAGTTTATTAAATGGAAAAAAGGAGAAAATTTTCATCAAGGAAGACTGACGTAGTATATATTTAAATTTAGTACACTATCTTTTCTTCCCTCCCAGTTTTGAAAAGTTATTAAATTGTTTTATGTATTGACGACTGCTGTATTGTAGTATAGTTCGCTCGAATAAAAACAAAAATTATTGAGGCTTCCTCTCACCACCATTCGTAAATTTAAAGACAGAAACATCTTCTTTACTCTGCCGCATAACAATATTTTGGCATCTAAAAGCAAGGAAGCAAACATCAATAGGAAGAAATAGAATATACGAAAAATAATTACGTTAGTGTATATTTTATTTATTTATTTACTTCAAAAAGTTAAAAACTGTGTGTGACGTGCTATGGGGAGAAGTTAATTTGAAGTTACATTTATGTTCAGAAGCAAAACAAGGGGCCATCTCAGCATTTGCTCAAGGATCAGGGAAAATCGACGAAGGGGAGGTGGGGGTATATAAATATATTCAGTATTAATTCTGAATTTAAATTCACAACACGTAAAGACATCGTTTTACAACTCACATGTAAATGAGGAAAGGAAGTAAGAAACTTTTTCCTTTTAAAAACCAATACTAAATTGTGGGATTCTGGGATGATCATCTGACGAAACACTGTTACGTTACATAACTTTAAGAACAAACAATGGACAGAACCAATTAAAGGCAGGCTATTTAACATTATGTATCACACACAAAACAAATTGACAATCGTAAACCGGTTTTCTAGATATAAATAGCACATTTTCTCTAAAAGGACAGCAATATTTTACGGCTCGATACGTCCTCACATGTACAACGTGTTGAGCACGGCAGCTCTCGCAAACATATATCTCAGCTCATATGTACTATTCAGATCGTAAGATCGTAGCCACGTTAAAACCGTCTGGAACGTAATGGAAACCACCAGCAACTTTGCTAGCGCGAGGCCCTTATTGGACCCCGTAACCTGTTGTCAAATCAGTGTTACGGCCTTTAGTAGATGATGACCATACCTTTGGTTATGTTTGGCTATTGTATTTTCTTCGATCAACAAACCAAAATAGTATGTACAATACTTTGTCATTTCCGTAAATGTCCTCCATAACCTTAAATTCTAATAGCTGAATTACATAAGTTCTGAAATGCCTACAACCATGGGGAGGTATGTTGGTAAACCTTGATGTTGTGTTCCGGCTGTGTTGATGTTCTTGATGTGGTGGCTTAGTCATACGCTGTAGTGGCTTAGACATCTGTGATATCTACTAGTTTATTTTGAGGAAATTGAGATGTTTAAATTATAACAGGTTATATCGTGAAACATCGCCAATATGTTATTAATCTAATTACAAAAAACGGAATTAACAGTTTATTTGACCAATTGATCGTTCATTGTAGCATAATTATTTGTATTTCAGTGTTCACATTGTACATTCATTTTATCATCAGTAATTTGATTGATCACTTTCTTGCACTTGTGTAGATATTTAATTTTTTACTGGGGAGAAATATTCTATTTGGAACATTTGTTTTGTTACTATTTGACTCCTGTTGACTGATTTTTAAAAATTATTTATTACATATGTGTATTTTAAGATCACTAAAGAAATATCTACATTTATGTGCCTTACTGCTCTAAAACATTCGATTTAATACAATCGGGCATCACTAGTTCCTAATCATCTTCTACAACTTCTTAAATATGTGTGATTATTGTATTAAAGTATTTATGTTTTTTGTAATCATTGCTATTATAGTTAATTCAACTTGAGTGTGTAATAAAAGAAATGAAATCTGCTATTAGCAGTGATAAGATCAGTTAGGCATTCTTGAAAGATTGACACCGCTATAAAGACTTATGACATAAGCAAATATTTCTAAGGCCTAGAGATATTACAAACTTCACATCTGTGCTATGTACTAATAAGTAAAATATTAAATTAGGTTGAGTAATAATATTATAAGCAAAAGTTTAAAATGTTAATTTATGTTTAAAATACATTCAAAATATTTCTTATTATTGACCAAAATAAATGAATTGAGAGATAGTTTAAATAACTTTGCACACAAAGTACACATAAGAACAATTTTATTTGTATTATTTGTTTCTTTGATAATAAAGCAAGTTGTTATAAAGCTAGTATACTGTTGGTCATAATTCAACATGAAAATATGAACATCAATTATTTATATTCAGTGTAACTAAATGAAAATATGTTGCTGTGATAAAAAAAAAATGGTTCAATATATCTGGATTCATAAAACATATCAGTCTACTACTTCATAAATGCTTTCAGTACTAGAAACCTAAAATACATTGCTCTAATAAGAATCTCTTGACCAATTGTCTCTGAATTAACTCATAACCAATGTATGTACAAAAGAGTGAACTTACATTTCAATTACAATATTGAGAGTTATATACTTGAAATCCACAGGCATTCAATGTATACATACAAAATTTTAAATTGAATCTGAGAGTTGTGGGAAAGAGACTTAAAAATACCAGAAAATAATACATATAATTATTTTTGTATGATTCAAAACTATTTGTATTTATTACTGGTGGCTACATTCATTTTTATTTTGTTGAACTGTTTTTGCCGTACTGAATATTGTAATTAATGCTGATATTTTTAAGTTTAATAGTGTAAAATTAAATAATAGTCGCCAAAAAAAGAAAACAAAAATTTTAAATGAAAAAATTGAACATGTGTGTTGCTTGTATGGAGAATTATTAAACATGTAGGCAACTTCAAATTCAGTTATTTTGAGCAATATTGAAAAATATGGCATAGATATTTAAAACTAAATTTCATATTTTTATAACTTTGTAGTACGAAGCCTTTTAATACTTTGTGTATTTCATAAGTTTCCTTTCCATTGGCAATGTCAAAATTAAATGCACAGACTGAGCAAAAAAAATGATCAAACGGATTACCAATTTAAAACTAGCAAGTTCTAAAAAGCATATCCAATGACAACACTTTGAGTTACAAATACTTTTGTCACCACTAATAAACACTTAGTCAAGAGAACTAGTATTTGAAGACTGTAGTCAGAGCTGATGAGGTCACCAACACTGATCATACCTCACAATTTAACCTGATGTAATAAACTAATAACTTGATGTTTAACCTACTACCATAAAATCCACACAGCTTTGTCATGGTGTATCAATACACCACTACAGTGATAAACATTAGGATTATTGTGATAATTCAGATATCAGAATTCAAGTTTATTATTAAATTTATTTTACAAATCAATAACTATAATACAAGAATTTATACCAAGTGTGTCCTAATGGGGTTGGTATAAACTCCTTGGAAGTTGATGAAATGTGAGAAGGGTGATCAAGGGATTGACTGAGGGTCAATAGCCGAATACACACCAGTAATTGATTGGTGAAATCAAAATTCTATTGGTTACTAAAAATTATTGTTAATTGTTTTATGTAAAGGTTTAAAATGTTACTAGTTTATATTTCCACAGATTGCTAATTTAATAGTTCTTAAAATAATAAAACTTAAACCTAATAAGACATTTTTTCAAAACTGTTGTTCATATTTTTTTTCCTATTGTCAAGTCATTTATGTGCAATTATTGATCTTATGATTACTTTGTATGTTGTATTTTATACAAAAAGTCAATGAGGTTGATGAAGCAAATCATTGTTTTAAAAGGGATCAATGCAAGAAAAAGGTGAATATCTGATTTATGCAGAATGCATTATTCAATAATACTTGTTTTACAATCAGACCTAGATACGTAAGTGCATGCTTAAATATAAACAAGTAAAAAAGTGCTCAACCCCTTTATCAATACCTAAATACAATAAATGATAACATTAAAATAAAAGCATTAATTTTAGTAAAATAATGAAATAATGTTGGTAACAGTAAAATAAGATAGCAATTTGTCCTAATCATATATAAAGTATAAAATATGATTGGTTATACATCAGCAAAAATTAACCAGTAGTGAAATAAAAACAATGAAATAAAAAAAAAATAATGAATTAGAGGAAGTAAATGACAAATAAAACAATTATTCCACATGCAACATAATATGTTTATATGGACATACAAATACTGGTAAATTCAAAGGAAAGCATTTGTTAAAATTTCAAAATATAAAATGTAATTAATATTATAATTTATACTGCAACATATAAAAGACAAATGCAAATGCCCTGCATAAAACAGAATTATATTATTTCTATTAAATACTCGAAATAAAAATAAAACACCAATCAACGATTTCTTTAAAAAAAAAAAATCAAATACAAATATTTTCAATATGGCAAAACCCATATCCAAATAGTCGTCAAGAAGTTGGTTGACCAAATAAAGGGCCAATAAGAGAAAAAAAAAAAGGATGTAAAAACAATTATTAAAACGAACGACTATTTCCGTGGTCTTGTTACGTGACTTTCTAGCCTAATAAAAATTTATGGAAGTTTATTATACAAAGTCGTCATAATTTTCATTACACTATGGTTTTTATTCGCGGATCAAAGAAAATACAATATCAAAACATAACCAAGGTTAGATCTTAGCTCAAACATTAATTTTATTTGAATCTTCCGCGTCGGTCATGTTCATACGTAGTCCAATCAAGGTCCGTTATTTTCTTCTGGTTCCGATGAAAGTAAGGAATATTAATATGCACCCGCGACAAGCTCGAAGCTTCTATCAGGTCTCCCAGCAAGTGAGGTGGTGTCAACGAGCTAGAATATACTACATAGAGTAGCTGAAGCGTCTCCATCATTGAAAAGTATTCTATACTGCGATTTGTGGAACTCTGCCTGTGGCAGGTCTCAACTGTTCAGGGTGTCATGCAGAGTTGCGAAAATCGTAGTATAGCATTCCGTTTGGCGCTGGTTACGGACGGTTACATAGATAGCACCACTCGTATGTTTTGACTTCAAAAAACATGGCGGCCACTAGTTCGGTAAGCCCCCGCCAAGAGCGCTGAAACTATTGAGACAGCCTCTCTATCTAGTATATTCTAGCTCATTGGGTAGTGTAGTGCATGTAAGAGGAAGGGATAATGAAGAGGAATGAAAAATAGCGCGCGGTTCGTGGCCCATTTTTTAGAATAGGTACTGCTCCCGCATTTGCCTCGTGTTAATCGAAATACAAAAAAAAACTGCCGAACATAGTAGCCTGCCGATAAAATTCTCCACCAGAGAGCGGCTGAATTTGACCTACCTATGTAGCTAGTGTCGAAAATACAACCACTCATGAAGATGTGGCTTCATTGCCAGTTCTCCAAATGCTTTCTGTTATTTGCGCTAGTAGCAAATTCATTCGATGTTTCGGAATGTTTAATTTTATCCGAAAACTTTTCGATTGCCAACCATAGGACAAAACTAATGTACTGGTATACTGGACGGAATACTTATAATACAAAAAAAAAGTGGTAGATAAATGTACCTGGTAATCCTGAGTTGCACCCACATCAGGGTACCAAACGCAACCTTTCTCACACAATGCATATCCGGAAAATGTCGCTCACCACGTGTTTAAAAATATAGTTATTTTGATTTTCAAATCCACTGATGGGTTGAAAGCTGAATTTATAATCGAATGAATCAATTAATTAAATCAATCAATAAAATAAATATAATCTTAATCTTTTTATAAAAATGACTTTGAAAAAGGTGAACTAAAATAATTATATACACATTAGAATTTTTTAATCTCCGTGAAATTCTGTGTAACTGGTGAAATTACATACAACTTAATGGATTAATTCAATTAATGAAATGGACTGAATCGATTTAATTTACTGTACAATTTTCAATTAAAGTGTTAAAACCTGACCACTTCCATTACCTACTTCTTAGGCACGCTTACGGTTCTGACATTGAATTGGCGTAAGAACTATGAAAAATATTTCTTCCCTCGTTTGCATCCACGTGTTTGAATAATATGTTTAAGACACAAAGATCGTAACACAGCTTTAAAATACGTGTGCTATTTCAGTCGATGCAACGGCTGAGGCCTTGAGTGCCAGAGGAATCTACTGAAATATTTCGCGCAGTGTTAACTGGCTCTATTTCAGCCAAGTCGGGGTCTTGGTTTCAAGATACAACCACTCTTTTGGATTAGTTATTTTATATTATAGTTATTTACAAAAAAAGGAATTACAATACAAGTTTGGAGAATGATCACGATCTAATCCGACCGACCGTTAAGCCCACCATTCGAGTGTTGTAATGAGATGTTACGGTAGGAAGAGATGTCCAGCAGAGAATAAAAATAAGGGGGGAAAAATCGTCGCGTTTCCTTCTAGATCGGGAAGGTGAAATATTTCGATTTATGATGAGTTATAGTAGTTGAATGGGAAATATATTGCTGCCTGTTGCGTTTTAGTTTTATCAAATTCATAAAAAAATGCATTTGCCAGCCATACGGACAAATTGAAACAATACATTAGTTTATTGTTATCACGTACATTGAATTTACTTCATTTCCATCTAGTATGGTACTATTTCGTACGTTTCAGGCAACTTAAGAGCTTCACAAGTCATTGTTTTATACAGAGAGTATACCGATAACGCACGGCCCCGGGATTGGATCCAAGAGGCGTCAAATATTGGCACTTTGGGACCATCTATTTTTAGTATGATTATCTGGAATATTAATAGTTTTACAGTAATGACTAAAAATGTTCTTAAAGACAAAGTACATCTGATCCAATTTGCGAGTCATTTTATTACGTTGATATAAAATCATTTACGCGAATTGCACCACATACAAAATATATGTATGTTTTGTGTTTGAAAAGTTGGAAGTAAATTGTAATTGCATTAACACAGATACGTATAATTGGATTTCAAGTTTTGTTTCATTAATATAAGGTGTGTGTCATTCATAGTAAGGTAATGTCTGTAATAACAGATTATTCTTCTGTACCTGTGTCATACTGTTATATAATTATGTAAAATTTTTATCAGATATATAATTTATTAATACTATTCACAAAAATGTTTGTTTTTAATAATTGCCAACCGATTCATCCCAACCCAAATTATTTTGTTATTTTAAATAGGCTGAATACGTGATATTATCGAAGTTAATATCAATATTGGATGTCGAAATAGTAGATTGAGCACCGTGCCCCTGATATCACAAGGTTTCAATAGTTACACAAAGCTTTGCTACGAGAAACGGAAATTGTTGCTTTATTCCTTACCTTGGAACAGCATCTAAGATAAAAGTCAACTTTGCTGGACTAGCCGGCCTGTGATTGCTGAAAGGGTGATGTTGCCTCATAAACGGACCTGTTCCCCTCCTCAAGCCTAATCACGTTGCGGAGCTGTTACAGGTCACAGCAACTAGGTACCTTGTCAGATTAATAACGTATTCTAAAAAAACATTTACAAACATTCAAAATCTATTTAACTAATAAAACGTATTTAATGCTCACCATGCTATCAGTAGTGTGTAATTGACAAGTATAGTTTTTATTTATTTATTTATTTATTTATTTATTTATTTATTTATTTATTTATATATATATATATATATATATATATATATATATATATAATATTGATTAAGTATATGAATCACATTGTTTCAAATTCATAATGGAAGTTTGATACGATAATAATGACTTTAACAATCGAAGAAAACATATATCTCATTCTTACTCAAAACAGACACAAATTTTGAGACGAACTTTAATAATTATATTATTTTCCGTGTACACTGTTACACAAGTAAATGTAAATGTTCAAAGGCAGGCTAATTACTTTAGAAATGTATAGTTATCATCAGATATACCAGTTTCACTGTCCCAGATGAGCCCTTGTACTGAGGGGAGTTGGGGAGGGGGGCAGGAAGTTGGGCCGGCCCACCCGCAGAGAAAACCGTTGCTCGCCAGCTGCTCACTTAGTTCATGATGTTCGCTTAGCAAATGATACTCGTCAGTCTTTTCACAGCGATTTGGTGTGAATTGGAATCTGGTGGTAATTTCTTTAATTGTTTGGATTATGTGTTCGAAGTGAAAATCTTAATTCATTGGGAGTGAAAGGGATATTCGAATTAAGTGACGATTAATTTCGTATTTACTTTTGTAAACAAGAACACTACTAGTGATTTCAAAAGAACTTGAATTAAATGAAACGTACTAGGATTGCTGCAAGAATGAATGAATGCATTGACCGAGTTTGTCGATGAAATTGTCAAAAATTTTAAGGTACGTATATATTCCTATCGTTCGTTGTAATAATATTTGTATATTAGGTTATGTGCAATGTTGCAACACGCTCAGGGTAATGTAAATGCAAATTAATAGTAAAATTCCCTTAAAATCTTATGTCGAACAAGATAAACTATGATTTCGTTTTATATCATTGGTTAAAATAAAATTAATTCAAATTCCAATGTCGTTAAGAGGGCTTGGCTTCCCAACTCATTATTTTGCATTCATTTGAGTTTTTTTAATAGTAAAAAAAAGTAAATTATTGTACGCGCAGTTTTTCTGAGCTCGGGAATCCGTACCCCCACTCCTTTACTAATATTAGTTCAATTCAGAATAAATGGTAGCAAGGAGCGTTGTTGACAAAATAAATGATCGCTCCCGGGTCATAGAAACTATTTTGTATCGAAGAATAAGCTGTAGGTTTGTTATAATAGATCTGTCGACAAAATAACCAATCCCCCACTCCTCGAATATAACGAAATAAGGGCTCAAGAAAACGCGACCGGATAAAATTTTGGCCTTCAGCTTCCCCAGCAAACAAATCAAACAAATTCAATTATTTTTACGATTTTTGTCTCTCTGTTTGACGGTCTGGCTATTTGACCGAACTAATCTCTAGAACTGTTAAATCGATTTTGACCGCAGTTTTTAGTTTCTCTTGCAGTTTGCAAAACTTACAGTTTTCACTAAGAGGTTGTCGGGCATTACTTACTTTCATTTTTTGAACTTAATGTATGGTATTTTGTTGAAATCATTATTTTCTTCTATGTAAGAAGAATGTTTGCTTGTATACGTATTTACAGTTTTAATCTGGCACCCTCGAAACAAGAAAAAAGTTCAGGAAATTTGTCGCACGTATCTGTTTACAGCTTCTCATAGCAACAATGGTGGCGGCAGTATTGCAATGACTTCGGTGATGATCGCAGACGAGGCAGAGCGGAGCACGGCTGAGTAAAGCGGGAATTTATTACTTTTCCTCTCTAATGGATGCGATTAGTAAATATCGGGAAAACTCCGGATAAGTTAAGGCGTTAACTAAATAAATTAAATCATTTATCACTAACAATTTAATTATTTTCTTCAATTTAATTAATTTTCGGAGCTTAAAAAAGAGACATTTCTAAAACCAGTGGTGCTACAGAATGGCAAAGACTTTTTCGCGGTAATTAGTTACGTTTTCTCTCGAGTTTGAGCTAGCTTTAGGGTTTTGCTCTACCTTCTCTCGAGATGCCATTTGTTGGCCCCTTAAGGACCTAACAGGGTCTCTCGGGGTACCAACCGCTCCCCTGGTGATATTTTCAGTGAAGAGCAACTTCGTTCTCCCATCGCATAGTCGGTCATGGACTTTTACATAGTGGTCCATGGTACGAATAGTGCTTTTCAGCATGCTTTGGTCCCTAGAATTTTCAATATGGCGAACATTCGGTCCTGCCAACTTCGATAATGTCAATGAAGCTAGGCTTTGGTGCTACATTAGAATATATTCGAATGTCTCTCGTTATAACATTAATTTTAATCCGCCGATTGTTTTGAAACATTGAAATAATTATTATTTAGACAAATTATTTTGATAATTTTCTCTTGAAACTCATAATGCTGAAATATCTGAAGTTTAATGTTTTACATCATTGTAAAATGAAAGTATAATTAGAAAACTTTGGAGAAATAAATTAACAAATTATATTCTTAAAAAAGATTGTAAATTATTGAAAAGGATATAGAACGAATGAAAGGAAACTTTTTGAAAATGCATATCAGAGAATTTCTTAAATGTTTTCTGAATTTTATAGTTTCCATAGTCGTAGAGTAATATATTTCATCTGAATATTCAGCATTGAAAATAATGGACGGAGAATTAAAATACTATTTATACATTTTTTTTCCAAGAAAATTGATTTGAACAGAATTACATATAGGAATTTTTCCATGAAATCTCCATATCCTATGTCCCTGTTCAGATGTATAATAAATTTATTGTTTTCACTCTACCCCATCCTTCTCTGTATATTCACTCATAATTTTCTCAGCATGCTCCACTGAAGTTTTCCAGTTTGTAGTTGGCACCTTAAAAAGGTAAGTAATATGTTCATAACATTTTATTGAATTTAACACATTGAACCTCATTTTCCTTGTGGTAAATGTGTCAATGAATGTAGATAACTAAGATACCTGTTCTAAATCATGCTTCCAAAAATTTCTGGCATTTTCCCCTGGCAAGATCTTGTAAGTAAATTCTTGTTGAAGTATCCCTTTGTCTTAGATCACAAATATTCAGTTGGATTAACTGTGATGGGAAGTAAGCCTTGAAACAATATGATCTTCAGCTCCCAGCATTTCGTCAACTACACACCTGTGGGTAATTACTTTCAACACTTGAAACAAATTAGTTTAAACAATAACTGCTTAAAATATTTTAATAGCGTATATGAAGGTAAGGAATATGAAGGTATAAGAAAATGAAAGAATAATAACATAGTGCATTTACCATGTATCCTGACAATAAATATGCATTTCTCAAATTTTCACATTTTACCCAAAATGTTAACAGTATAGGTCTAATTTACCTTATGATACATTAGATCTGATCAAAGGCTTTCTAGCCAGACTTAATAATACATCTTTGTTCTCATTGTGAACTACATACACTCCTTTTTGGGGCAGCCATGAGTGGAAAATATCAAACATTTTAAATAATTTTCTGGAGTCAAGCACCATGAACACAGGGCATTGAGAATTAAAATAAAGTTAGCTCATCCAACAAAGGTTGATAGACTTGAATTGTGTAGACCTATCTTTAAATCATTTCTAGTTCTTTTATTAACATATCAATAAATACACAAAAGGAATTATTCTTGTAAAAAGAGAATTGGTTTTGTCTTTTATCACTTAACACTTCACTAGAATCACTGTTTCTTTTTGAGATATATCTACCTTTTTTGGTTGAAGCGTTGGAAATTCGTAGAATTGCGCCCTGTCTGAGGTGCTCCAAGTTCTTTGTGGTGTTTTGTTGCTCCTCGTCAAGTTGAGTTCCGAAGAAGTTAGGTCCCCGGCAGTAGCATGATGTACTTGCGGCGGTTGAAGTTTTCTTGGTTGCGTTAAACCTTGGAAGCCTCGAAAATGAGGCTTCGTGTTAAGTTCCCCTCCCCCTAATGAAAATATCCATTTCAAACTTCCAGAGACTTGTATTCGTTCAGATCTATCGGAATATCCTTTTTGCAGAAAATCGTCAGAACGGTTGAGGAGCTAGCGTTGATCTCCGACACAGAAAGACAGTTTTGCCGTCATTCAGGTTTTAGACATCAAGGAACCTCAAAATGGATTCTGACTACACACGTGAAAGGGGAAGAAATTTACTGAACATAGGGATAAGATTTATCTACTTTTTTGATACCAGGACCCTAGTTCACAATATGATTTGTTGTTTTATATTTATTTATCGTCGCATCGACAAAGGTGGGTAATTAGCGACTAAACAGATAAATACATTTTACAATTACAATATAAAATTTAGAAAGATATTATTTGTCAAAAACAGTAATAAAATACAATATATACAATACAACACATTCAATACAATAAATACGATACAATACAAACAACGTACGTATAATACGTTGTTTCTCTAAATGTAATTGTACATGTTGATTTCCTTAATGAAATCAATAATTCGCTTTTGATAATCTTTCGAGTTAAGAATGGTATCATGTCTGCCTTCTAATTGGTGTTCTTGCCTGCTGCTTTTGTGTAGAGAGCAATAGATTAATATGTGTTTTACATTTAGAAGAACTTTACAATGGTCACAATCTGGAGGGTGTTTCTAGTTATAAGGAGAGTATGTGTTAATTTACAATGTTCCGTTCTCAGTCTTGAAATGATAACCTGATCTTTCCGTGAAAATTCTTTGAATTGTTTAATGTGTTATGTAAAAAATTGACGAATTCTGCTGCAGCATTACAATACTTTCTCTTACGTGAATGTGAAAATTACAATTATTGTGTGATTGTTCTTTTACATCCACAATTATTTGTAGGATATTACCCTATCCAAAATAGTGGTTACTTGCAAATGTTCTAATCGAATTTTCAAAAATACGCCACAAAATTACAAACTGATGAAAAGAAAATTCCACAAAATACTGGAGTTAAAAATCAGTTTTCTGATTATAAATGTATTTACCGTTCCTAGCCCGTATTCCATCGAAGTTCCCCTTGCAGTGTTGCAAGGGGGTACTTTGGTTAAAATTTGGGAACCTAAATTGTAGACGTTTACTTTGTATACTTTTACTATCGTGTTGCGGAGGCCACTTCCCTCTCTCCCCCTTTTCTTTACCCCCTTTTCTCACTCCTCTGCGGGCGTCCCAGCGCGCCCCTCCATCAGCCAAGTGTTTCCAGAGCTGGAGCTTGAAGTATTGCGCGTGGCCCTGATGTCAATTCGGGTACCAGCGGATACCCTGGGCGAAGCCTCTTGGGTCAATGTTGTGGACAGGCTCAAGCCACGGTCACGAGCCTGTTTTTTGCCAGGAGCAAATATTCAGTCGCTGTTGTTCTTTATTCAATGATCAATGAGGCAGGTAGCAGCAGCTTAGCCCGTGGGTGTCGCTACAGCAGGTGACTGAAATGCGAGTAACACGCGTGTCCTGGAGGAACGAACTGCAGGTTGCGCCGTTGGGAACTGGCCAGGGGACGGGACGATGCGAGGCTGTTCACCGCGGAAAATCGTCTGTGCCTCTCCCTCCGCCGCCTCCCCTGACCGTCACAGCTGCCACCAGCAATGTCTCGCGTCATCCCTCGCCGCCCCCGCAGCCCGTATCATCTCTGACGCTTTCGGTCTCGCGCCAGCGCCCTCACCCTGCACCCTTGCCATAGACGTCACCTTCATCATAGCCCTGGCCGTCACTCTCACCCCAGTCCTCGTGCTAACCATCGCCTTCCCTCAAGGTCAAACTCTCAAATTCATCATTTCTCCCTCGCATTCGATCGCGTCGGCGCCTTCGCTCTCTCCATTGCTCTCGCCCTCGCCCTCGCCCTCGCCCTCGCC